>JBBCBC010000004.1:8864884-9279608 GCA_037126765.1 Stenogyne calaminthoides | reverse complement strand
GTGTGGTGGAGATGGCGGTGGGGGCGGGCGGTGGCGGGGGGCAGCGGTGATGGAGGTTGTGGAGGTTAAATGACTAAAATGGTGTTCAAATATTACGTAGAAATTTTTACTTTTTACTGGATATGAAATATGCGTCAAAAAGTAATTAATCATCTTTTTTTTTTTCTATATCATTTTATTACCGGACCAACATGTGGTCCGCGTAGATACATCTTTGTTGTGATTTTGCGTGATTGATTCTATTGAATTCAAATTATACAAATAAAATTTTATGAGTGGTTATCCTATGTTGACAGTCAAATATTTTACGATTCTGATGTGGCTTGTTGAATTTGACCACCAAACAAATAAGTAATCGAACAAGAACACTGCGGGAAGAACCGTAGTTCTTCCCTGAAATATGGTTGATGGTATATAAGAGGAATGAGGAAACATTCCAGTCTTTTTACAATGAAAGGTGAGGTCCTTTATATAAAGAAACCAATACGACAAATCATAAGCATGACAAATCATTAAACCTAAAAAGCATGACAAAACATATGCTTAAAGCCACGACAAATCATCTTACGTGTATGACCTCGCGTTGGATCGAGATTTCGGGTCTTTGTGGGCCCTCACGGCGGGTGATAATTTTCCTGGCGGCGTGTGATAAATCTAGTGATCTTTGGCGTGTGATAAATCTGGTGACAACAATAGCCCCCAATATCGAGTTATGGCGTTGTTGGGGTTAGATCTTGAATCATGTCTCGACCAGTTTTATCTTTTGTTGCATCTGCCCGATCCCATTATTTGCCTCAGGCTTGCTCAAAGTACCTTCTCGAGATCTTGATCGATTCCGAATGAGCCCCTGCATAGGGATCTTACCTTCTGCGTCGTCGATCTGATGCATTACTTTCGTACTTCAAAGGCGAGCCCACGTTGTCTGAGTCTTTTACATTGCTCTTAGCCGGAGGGCCACGATGCGTCTGAAGTCTTTTTGCGTTCCGTGCTTGAGGAGGCCTCTTTGTACCTAATTCGAGCAGATTACGTTCGATCCCCATACATTGCTCGGCGCCCTCGCTAAGCTGTTGTGGGGAAGCTCAGCCGAGCACACCCCTGCCCCTCGACCTCGGCTAGTCCTCCTGCGCCTACGCATCCCGTTCACTCGAGGCTCCCATAACTTGACAATTAATTGGTTAAACCTACTATTATTTAATTCTTTGATGAGAGACCTACACACGGCAATTCGGAGATTAGAGGGTGGAATACACGCAGCTACAGAAGGAGGCAAGGGCGCAACAACTTAGGAGAGAAGATGCCCACAATTATGTTTTAGTTAGTAATTTTTCCCAACTCAGGGAATTTACGAACCCGTGGCTTAATTTTTGATGTTTTGATTCAAAGACGTTTATGATATTTATTTTTAGATTGTTTAATTTATCTGGTTTAAATTCTTATGTATTGGAATTAATTAATTTAGATTGATCACCTAGGTTAATTATTTTAATATGTCCATTAGTTCTAAGCACATAATCCGTAATTGTTGTGTGTGGTGACAATTGGTAACAACTAGTGATTCACTAGGGTAAAATTAAACCAAGTTATTTAAATTAGAGCTAAGCGTGCACAGAATTTGTTTGCTCTCTATCCTAATTAAGTAATGCTTCTAGTAGGTTAAATCTATGGGCGTACATAGGCGCTTAGTTAGAAACGTTCTCTTGAAGAGCGTCTTTTCAATTGAATATAATTAAAGGGATCTAACCCGAAAAATCGAGCGTTTTGATCCCCGAGGGCATTAATCTTGAAAACAAATAGAGTAAATGTTGAGGTTGATTTTCATGTTGTAAGACGGGGATGAATGAACCGTGAGTTGGGATACCTACCTATTATTGAATTTTATTTATTTAATTAATTGTTGGTTTCTTAGTAATTTATTAATTTTATTAGTAGTTATAGAAATCCAATCCAACCCCCTCTTCTTTGTTTGTCACATAAATTCATACAATTAGCATAATAATTATTCTACGTTCCTCAAGGATGGGCCCTTGCCACTACTACGAGTTAGTAGAGTAAACTAGGTATTTATTTTTGTCGCACCGACAAAGGCGATCACATTCACCGCTCATTCTCGGGGTTAGGAGGCTCGGAAGGGCGCTTATGGCCCAAATCCGAAAGCACCGAGGTCTTGGTCCCTCGACCTCGTAAATCCTTTTCCAACTCAATGGAGGTTTCTGTGTTCACCCGGATTGTGAAAAGAAATTGATCTGGATTCATTTTGGCAACCCCGGGGCCTCCGAGTCTTGTATTTGCCTAACCTTTCAAGACCTTGGACTCGGGCTGCCGTTCACTTGGAAACCACCTCGGCAAGGGAGGAGTTTGCTCGAGGACTTAATTACGGCTTGTCCCCGACTCCGCCTCGTCGTGTGGGTGATCTTAGTTGGCTCATTGCTGGGTCGAATTTTCGTCCATCTTCCTCTTCCCAGAGGTCCGGGTCGATGGGATACCTCGCCGATGGGACTCATTTCGCCGATTTGGGTCGCTATTTGGCGACGCTTGAGAATCTCGTAGCCTGCTGAGGTCCTCCTGATTTTGATGTCGCCCGAGTTCTTGGGGACCCTCATTCTCTTTGAGTAGCCTCCTCTTGTCGACGGAAGCTTTGCATCCCTGCGGGAGCGCCATGTCGGAGTTCAGTATTGGATGAAGATATGAATATTTGAATGGATTCATGAAGATTCAAGATTGAAAGGGGTAGATCAATAGAAATTTTGGAAAAATTCTAGTGAAGGCACCCTCCTTCTAGCGATTGGTGCAATGGCATTTTTAGAAGTGGAGAATCACCAAGCTTTTCTCCCCTATCACCCATGATCAACGATTGGTGTAATGACAATGGATTCATTCCGTGAGAGGCCATTTTTCTTGGGATTCGATGTAGATAGATCCGCTTTGCAAGTGTCAAGATGGTGTTGACTTCGTGGCGGCATCGTGGCGAATAAACAAAAAATGGAGGAACTTTTTTTTTGGTAGAATTTGTGCTAGCTCAAAGCGATTTTTGTACAAATATATTTTCTTCCTCCATTCTCGTAATTAGTAAAAATATTCTCGCATTTGTACAAATATATTTTTAATCAAGTTGAATTTATATTTTGCTCGTGCAAAATAAATAAGACGAATAAAAAAAGTATGCAATAATATTTACAAATTTAAAAATGACTGCAATTTAAATTTAGTAAAATGTATTTTAAAATGAAGTAAAATTAAAATTGTGCAAAAAATTGTTTGTTTGTGCAAATATTATTAGGCAGGGTTCGGGGATTTGATCATTAAGGGCATTTCAATATTACTCTTCAATATGTAGTTAGATGAAGAACGGTTTTGGGTTGTAGTAGATTGTAATAATTGGTCTTACTTTGTATCTAATTGAAAATTTCCCGGAAATTATTTGTGTAGGTAAATTTGCCTACGGAAGTTATAAATGTGTAGGTAGATTGTTCGTATGTAATTTGTTTGCATAGAGAATTATTTGTGTAGGCATATTTTAAAAAAAATTGTAAGCAAATCATATTAAGGACCAAATTATTTTTATAAGAAAAATTCGTAGTCATTTGAAAATTTTCGTAGGCATTAATAAAAAACAACAAAATGTTAACATTAATTACATGTAATATAGTTTTGATTTAGTGGTTGACTCATAAAAAAATCCCAGCAGTTGAATCCACACATCATATCCTATATATATGTATACAGAATCTCAAGTCAAACGCCAAACTTAATTAATTTCCAGTGAATTACGTACGTAGAATATTCTTTTTTTTAAAAAGTCAACCAACCGCGTAATGGAGATAGGCTCAAGAAAGAAAACAAGGACTAGTATTACGTACCAACTTCAAAATTTGCTGCATGCTTATACAATTTAAATTCACAACTGAGATCATATATAACACTATATATATGGATGTATACATATCGAAGAGAATTACAACGTAATTAAGCAGATTGAAAGAGATGAAAGCGTTTGCAATTGTGCTCATTGCGTTTGGATCATTTGTGGTCGTAACTTTTGTTTGGTTTTGGATTTGGGATTACCGCCGCCAGAAGCAACGTGCTGCCAGTTTTGTTCCTCCTCCCCCGCCGTATCGCGTTGTCGACGTTGAGAGGGCTGAAAACCCAAAAAGCAGTGGCGGCGTGACTGCCTCCGCCACTGTGGCCACGACTACTTCTGTAATCAGCCGTGGAAGCGGCGGCGGTGGTTGGGTATCTGGAGGTGGTGGTAATTATGGTGGTAGTGGTGGTGGCTACGGCGGCGGTGGTGGTGGAGATGGCGGTGGGGGCGGCGGCGGTGGCGGGGGCGGCGGTGATGGAGGTTGTGGAGGTTAAATGACTAAATGTGGTGTTCAAATATTACGTAGAAATTTTTACTTGTTTACTAGATATGAAATATGCGTCAAAAAGTAATTAATCATCTTCTCTTTTTTTTTCTAAATCATTTTATTACCGGACCAACATGTGATCCGTGTAGATACATCTTTGTTGTGATTTTGCGTGATTGATTCTATTGAATTCAAATTATACAAATAAAATTTTATGAGTGATTATCCTACACACTAAAATGCATGGTACATTTGAATATATGTGTCACCCATTTTAAAAAATGGATCGCACTTCCTAATTCAAATAGTTACTATGTCATACATTTGTAATAAGTAATAACTAGCCGCATCCAAGTGGCTGAACTCTTTTCCTTCAAGTTGTAGGTACAAGGTTCAATTTCCAAGTCTATTATCTTTTATTGTTTTTCATTTTACAAAATTTCAAAATTGGCAAAAAATTAGTAGTTTTTTAGCTTTTCTAATTTTTTTTTATTTGCCAAAATTTCAAAAACAAGCGAAAAATTAGTATTTCGTTATTTTTCTTTTTTTTTTTATTAGCCTAACATTTTTTTTTTTTTCCAAATTTGGAAAGAAGAGAAAAACTACTTCATTGAAAATTTTGAAAAAAAATGAGGATATACTTATACATAAACATACAATTAGATAACACAAAAATGAAACTAGCTAATAAAAAAATATACAATTATATAATACGTAAACATGCAACTAATTAATATTAAATCATGCAATTAGATAAGCATGCAACTAGCTAGTATTAGATAAGCATGCAACTAGCTAATATTGAAGCATTCAACTAGATAATAAAGAAACATGCACCTAACTAATACAAAAACATAAAACTATATATCACATAATCATGCAATAAGCTAATATTAAACCGCAATAGAAAAAACAAAGGAACATGCAATATCTAATATTGAATAAATAGAAAATAAAGATGTTGGAATATTGAGGAACGAAACACGTAATACATGCGTGAAGGAAATAAACAAATCACCAACAACGAATAGTTAATTGCATAAACGAAAAATGAATAAACATAACAAGAAATCTTACAAAGAATTCAAAAACATATTTCTCACTATAATATCCACGTAATCCCCATTCATGAACTTGCACAAAATTGTCGACTTTGAATCTCAAGAGACTAATTTGCTAGGAAAATTCTAACTCTAGATTTTATGGAGAAAAATATGAACACTTGTATTATGAATTCCCAATAGCTCATATATATAGGGAGACCCAAATTTTAAATGTTAAGCTAAACCGATTAGGAAATAAAATCCTAATCTTGTAAAATTAAATCTCATAGATTTAATTCTCATATATAAAAAATCTACTGATTTAATTCTCATGTATATCAAATCTCTACGATTTGATTCCATATATATTAAATCCTATAATAATATTTCATATATTATTATTAAAATCTATTTAATTAAATCCAATTTAATTAAACATTAATAATAATTAATTCCAAATTAATTTATTATTAATTAATTCTCCATAAATTAAATATTAAATCCAATTTAACATTTAATCAACCAACTATAATCCGTAAAAGGAAACTACTTGTTGTGTGACCCATAGGCCCTCATATATCGGCGATTGGTCAAACTAACGATCTTAATTGAACCCTAGACAATAAATCGGACATTCTCAATATATGAGAAGTGCGTTGGATTTCAATATATGAACCCAATCCATGCCATATCTACCCATGGAAGGGTGCAAGGCCATTCATGGTCAAAGTTCATCACTCCACACATGTCGGATTGACCTCAAGTCAAAAAGTATCGCGATCGCTCCCACTAACCGAGACACCCACCAGACACATATAGTGGAACTACATCAAACGGTTTTCCGGATGGGTTTACTAATACCCCTAAGGTATTTGTGCATCCATCATGAGAGATACATAGTATCTCGTAGTAAGTGAGATCTTACTACACTCTCTAAGAGTATGATCACGGTCGACATCAATCTCAATCAGATCATGAATATCTCATTCTTGATGATCCTCTATCGGGCTATTTGAGAATCATGCTTAAGTCATCCGAGTTCTCACAACCTCAATGACAACAATGACTCAAGGAACACAGATAAGAACAAATGCAAACAATCAAACATAATATTCTAACAAGTGTAATGTCATACATTTAATATTAAATAAACAATGTTGCCATTGAGGAAAACCGCTTTGACGCTCATCCGCCAAATATCATAATCAAGGTGTGTTTGCTATCGCAAGTAAAAATTCGAATGGACTTGATCTTAGAATCGGGTGAGAAAGTCTTGTCATAGTCAATGCCTTCACGCTGACTATAACCTTTACCCACCAACCTAGCCTTGTAGGTTTTGTACTTTTCCATTTGCATCGGGCCTTACGCTTGAAGACCCATTTGTAACCTCGGGTCTAACCCTTTTCTAAGAACTCAACCAAGTCCTGACTTGATTGGTGTACATCGAGTCCATCTCGGATTTCATGGCTTCATGCCACTTTTTGAGTTAACATCTAATGTTGCCTCGATGTAAGTTCTAGGATCGTCTTTTTTCAGATCTTCACGCCATTATGTTCCTTTACGAGGAAACCATAATATCTAGTGGGTGGATTATGAACCCCAAAGGACTTACGGTTGTGGTTGTTCGGGATGCACATTCTCGATCGTGAAAATTTTTGTGGTGCAAACATTTCATCATTGATTGGGGGCCTCAAGAGCGACAACTCCGGATGCCTCTTGAGCGGGAGTTTGAACTATGTTGTTCTCATTCAAATTTCTTGAAGTTCGCTGCTCGGGTAATGCACACTCCAATTACGCTCCCACCGGTTGAAAGAGGATCACTTAGTGATAAACTTCCACCATGTGAGTCATGAATGCTCCCACCGATTCTTTGTCATGTTGCTTTGACAAGACATCGCCCTTTGTTAATTTGTGGTTCTTGAATTTCTTCAACCTCTATCGCCTTACGGCCTTGTTCCTTGAAGACATAATCTTCTTCAAGGAATTTGGTCTGCCTAGAAACAATGACTGTTTGTTTCTCAGGGAGATAGAAATAATATCATCTTGTTTCCTTAGGATATCCCACAAAGTAACCCTTTTCACCTTTTGATTCCAACTTATCAGTGAGCATTTTCTTCACAAACGCGGGACAACCCCACGTCCTTATATGAGAGAAAGTTGTCTTCTTTGTCGTGCCATAGTTCAGATGGCGTTATGCTCAACCGATTGACGGAATCATATTCGTAAATCTAGATTGAGGTTTGGAGCACGATCCCCATAAGAAAGTTGGAAGAGAGGAAAAGTTCATCATGGACCGTACCATGTCTAACAGGGTTCGGTTTCTCCACTCGGACACTCCATTCATTTGAGGTGTGCCGGGAGGAGTCCATTGTGATTAGATTCCATGCAACTTCAGATAATCGGTGAATTCATGGCTAAGATCTTCTCCACCTCGATCTGATCGAAGGTATTTAACCTAAAAAATGCATTTTGTTGAAATAATATATTTTCTTATAAAAAAAAAAAAAAAACACTCACGTCTTCTACACAAATGCAGTTGAGATTTATGAGAAAACGGTCATCCTTATCACTCCATTGATATATTATCTTATCGCTCCAATTTTTCCTGTCAGTTTCACGTTGGTTGTTAATAATATCACCTAAAAGTTTAAACAAAATTCATATCATACCTGTTATTGGAAATGTGAAATGGGCATCGACGGTCATGGAGAAGAACAAAATATTTTTGAATAAGAAAAATCTGTCAATAATGAAATGAGATGATTTACTAATTTTAATGTTAAATTCTATAGATTTGAAATTTGAAATTTAAAAGTTAAATACAAATGGTTGAGATCATCTAAAATATCTTAACCGCCATCAAACTTTAAAATCTCCTAATTTTTCAAAAATCACTTCTTATCTAAAATATCTTAACCGCCATCAAAACTTAAAATCAACTCTTTCAAATATATTGTTTCCTCATATTTTAAATTTTAAATCTTTAAAATCATGTCTTTCAGATTTACGGTTTCCATCTCATATTTTCAAAGGTTTATTTTTTCTTCTTTCTTTAAATCATCTTTCTCTACACTCTTTTTCAATATCGCCTGATCAGTGATCTCCATTTTCCATAACAAGGTATGATATGTATTATTTTGGTGTATCACCTTATATCTAATTCATAATCTTTTAATCTTAAGATGTTTCGAACACTGATGGAGATTACTCTCTTTTAATCTTACGTGTTTTTAAATTACCGTGATTTTTAACGGTTGGGAGATGAATTTAATATATATGATTTTGATTAAAGATCCCAAAACCCCTGAGTATGACATGATCGTAATGATCTTGATAGTTAGTCGAGTCGATTTCGCTTTTAGAGTACTTTCGGGATGTTATCTCGCAAAATGTATAGTCACAGATATAGTTCGTGATAGACTCGTAAGACTCAAAGAACTTCGGATATGTTTACGAAGTATCCAAGACTTCGATTAGAAATCGAGATATCAAGACTCAAGTGAAACCGAGATTCAAGACTTCAAGAGGATACCGAGGAATCAAGACTCAAAGATGAAGACTCAAGACATCACCAATATAAACTATAAAGATTCAAGACCTCAAGACTCGGAAGACCACAAGACTCGAAGACTCAAGACACAAGATCAAGATCGAGAACCAAGATCAAGAATATCAAGGCACGAGAATTATCAAGACTTCGAGAATGTATCAATGCTCAAGATGAACTCAATGTTCCAAGGCAATCAATATATCTATCTCAAGGATGCAATATCGAGAAGATCGCGATTCCTTAGAAAATAGATATCCGTCAAGACATTCAAAAATGCGCATAAAAAGGAACTAAGTCGGTGTTGTTAAGGTTATATCAAACTCGGAGTTTGTAACCAAAAGAGCCGATTGAAGGTGTCTACCTTTAACTGGAGACAAAAAGTCAAAAAGAGGAAGACAACATCAGACCATATCGACACCGACAAAGGATGTGTCATTTGTAAAGATGTCAGATGTACAAAAGTTCCAGACTGCAAAAAGTGAAGACCGGCTACATGAAAGGCTATTGCCTAAAACGTGTTAGGAAGGTTCAAACCCTAAATATAGTTGTTCCTCACACACCTTAAGAGGAAACTCACGAAGCTATCTCTCCAACGGATAGTTTTCAAGAGTGACCTTGGTGTATGCCTATAAATACTGGTGACCCTCTACATTGTAAGGTTACGGGAAATTTATACGCAACTCACGAGCTCAAACTTATTCTTGCAAAAGTTAAAGCACTCGAAAAACTTAGAATTTCCCAAGTTCTTCTATATTAAAGAGAGCTCACTAAACTAAGCCTAGCTTGATAAGAATTATCCAAAGCTTAGTCGAAACCAACCGAGAAACCCAAACCCTTGAGAAGGTAGTTGGAGTGTGTTTGTTGGTGAGAAGAGTTGTAAAGAGTTAGTAAACTACACGGAGTAGTCGGAAACTCTAGAGGAGAAGTTAGTAAGCCTACGGGGTAGTCCAAAGCTTGGTTGTGTTTTTGAGTAAGTAAACTACGGAGGTAGTCGAAAAAACTCAAGGTCGGGTTGAGTAAGTAAACTTCGTGGAGTAGTCGAAAACTCAAGGGGCGAGTTGAGTAAGTAAACTCGAGGTAGTGAAGCTCGAAGTTGATAGTGAATTTCTCTGAAGAGTAAGGGAGAGCGGACGTGGAGCTTGAGTCTCCGAACCACTATAATTGTTGTGTTCTTTATTGCTTTCCTTATCTCAGGCTTAACTCGCCAGAAACTTGATTTTGAAAGCATACTTTTCAATATTCGGTTGGAATCAATCCATCAAGTTGCATAAGTGAATCACAACCCAATCACTATTTCATAAAGGGAAGGTTTTTTCAAAGAAAGCTTAAAATGAATATAAACTAAAGGGCCAACCATTTCCGACGATCGAAAGTAGCTAGAACAAGATAGTTACCAAACCGAACTCTCTCGAGGATTCAAAAGTTAGTTATCGATCCAAGCAACTCAGATCTCGACATTGCAAAAAGATTATCACGAGGTATCCGAAGCGACAATCACCGCCTGATGACTTTGACCGGGAATGATCTCGAAACCTAATCTTCGTGATTATCGACCCAAAGAGACCTGAGAAGAAAAAAGTTTTAAAAACTAACACGTGTATTCCTCCCATACACGTGTAAGACTCGTTGCACCGGGGCCAACAAGTGGTATCGGAAGCAAAGGTTCAACTTGACCAAGGGCAATGTTGAAAAGTTTTTTTATAAAAATACTTTGGTCTATCCGGATGATCTTATTTGTCAAACTTTTTACTTTTCAAAAGATCCGAAAAATGTCTTCTAAAAACTTCCCATGTTCTCAAGAACTATGATCTATATGGAGATCGAGAATGATCATCTAAAACATGAGCACTTGAGAAAAGGAATATTCAATTTCAATCCTGAGAGAAAGATGAGAGAATTGATCCTAGAATTCTTTCCTAAGTCGATGACCAAGAAACTCTGGGATAAAGTTAGTCAATCTAGACTACATTCCAAAAGACACACTATAGAACAATTATGTGGTGTGATGGGAATGATCTCTCAAGTCTAATCTTGCTAAAGAGATTTGGGATACCTATGAATGTGTCAAGGATCATATAAAAGAAAACAAACTTTCAAAGGGCAATCGAAAGTTTGATTTTTTTGATGGTGAATCAATAGATGATAAACCGGAAGTGGAATCTTAAAAGCATCATGAATGATCTAAAACTTGGAAAAAAATATCCACAAAGAGAAGTGGCATTGAAAATTCTTATGTCTTTCTAAAAATGGGATATTCATGTAGTGGTGATTGAAAACACCAAGAACATTAGTTCAATGCCATATCAAGGAGGTTTTCGAAATAAGGCCTTGAATTTGTAATTGATAAAAAATCCAAAAAGGTCGATTAAAGAAAGATTCTTCATCGGTAAGAATGTGGGCTTTAAAAGCCAAAGATAAAACTCGAAAACTAGAGAGTCTCGAGAACCCCCATGCCAAAAAATCGATGATGTGAAGAGATACCGAGGACGATCAACTTAGAAGAAGAAGGACTCTTCAAGGATCTTCATCCGAAAGGACTCCAAGCCCAAAGAAGAAAATGATCGTGATGATGATACCAACAGATGCTATAATTGTCGAAGAAATGTCACTTCCAAAGATGATTGTCCGTGATTTGAGTGCTAATGAGAGAAGAGAAAGGCAAGCTAAAAGAGACCAAGAAGTTCTCAAGCAAAAAGGCCATGGTTGCAAAAAGAAGAACATTCTGAGGAGAGATCTAGCTCTTCATATGAGATATTCTCGCATAAAGGAAAGTGATGACATCCGTCCGATGGCCATTGAGGAGGTAAACTCTTCTTTTTCTTTTTTGTTGATCCTACACCAAAGACGAGAGTTTTCAAGTTCCACCATCATACTATTTTGACCACGATGGATTCTTTTGAGAATCAATGAAGGACTATGCTTTTTACAAGAACTAAATGCAAATGAAACTCAAGAGCGTATTAAGGAACCGAAAGTCGAAAAATCTAAAATGGAAAGACTTTAGCAATATTGAAATCACTTCAATTAATGGGAGCTACCGATGAACCGATGTTCTCGAAAGTACAACTCTCGAGAAAGAGAAGATGATAATGTCCCTAATCGAAAAGCTAGAGAAATCCACCCAAGAGATTCAAATAATCAGACTAAGTTCAATGACCTCTCCGAGAAGCATGAAACTCTACAGAATCGTGAGGATAGTGCACGAAGAAGTTAACTATATCAATAAAGCATCTAATGTAATAGATGAAATTCAGAGTGACCAGAGATCTCGCCACTATAAAAACTGGATTGGGATTCATTCCGTGGGGAACCTCACAAGGTCATCTCAATGTCGCATCAAGTAGCAAGAAGACAATCTTTTGTAAAACAAGGGCACCTACACTTCAAATCAAGTAATGCCCAAGGTTGTAGACAAGGGAAAAGGATCTATGGTCTCAAGAAACCGAATGATCGTGTTAGAAAGCCCAAACCTCGTGTAAAGGCTAGAAAACCCGAAAGGCCACTGAAAGTTTCAGTAGTACTTCAAAGCCTCAGGCTAAGAATGCAAACCTCGAAGGCTCCACATCGAACCATCGAGAGGAATCCTCGATGAGAAACACTCAAAGAGAAATTCTCAACCGAAGAGACCAAGTCCTCAGATGTTTGAAGACCCAAATTTCAAGATGCATAACCTGAACCCCCCACTTGCCTAAGGGTAAAGGTTATCCAAACCCGAGTCATCAAAGATTTAGACCGATCGACAAAAGCCTAAGCATCCAATGTATGGCCCGAACCAAAGAAGAATTCAAAAGCCCATGTTCATGCTAAAGCTAGACACATATACGTAAAAATCGCTAAGGCACCTGTAGTAGTGGATGTATATGTTGATGTTTATGGAAGACAAATTAGCCACTCTAAAGTGATTAGAGTTGTCGAAGCGATTTGGATTCCGAAAGGTACATCTAACCTTGTAGGACCCTACACAAATTGGGTACCTAAGAATTGATCCGCTTTTTCAGAGAGAAAACAAGGGCACCGAATCGACTAAAGATCACATGGCAATCGGAGCAGAGATGAAAAAAAGCTCCTCGATATATGGTATCTTGACAAAGGATGTTCAAGACATATGATAGATACAAGAAGATACTAAGACTATGTTGAACAAAGAGGCCCACATATCACTTTTGGAGATAACTCCAAGGGATTGCATCAAGGATATGGAACTTTGGAAATCGACTCCGCCATATCCATGGTGTTTCATATGTATCTTGATTGAAGCATAACTTGCTTTCAATTAGCCAATTCGTGATAAGGGTTTTAATGTTGAGTTCTCTAAGAACTTATGTTTTGTGAAAGATGATACATCACGTAAAAGTATTACCGACCGTACAAGAAAAAGGGAATGTGTATCTTGGTCGATTGGAGCTCAACTCCCAAAGATACATGTTTAGTTGCTAAAAGTTCCACATATACCAAATTGGTTATGGCATAAAAGAATGAATCACCTAAATTTCAAAACCCCGAACAAGCTTGCAAGATTAGCTCTTGTGAGAGGGTTGCCTAATGAAGTGTTCAAGAAGGAACATATTTGTGATGCTTGCAAAAAAGAAAAACAAGTAAAAGCATCATTTAAAAGCAAAGTAGAGGTTTCTACCGATGTAACACTTCGCCATCGTGATATGGATCTTTTTGGTCCTATAACACCAAAGAAGCACTAATGGCGTGAAATACACATTGGTAGTAGTTGATGACTACTCAAGATATACTTGGGTCATATTCTTACTCAAGAAGAAAGAGACTCGAGATAAAGTCGCCAGAGTTAATGAAAAGGCTCAAGATTGAGAAAAAATCGAGTGTGGTCAAAATCGATCCGACAAAGGAACTGAATTTATAAATCATATCATATCCGGACATCAGCATAGAATGGAATTTCACATGAAACATCACCGCAAAGGACCCTCAACAAAATGGTGTTCTTTGAAAAAGGAACAGAACTCGAAAAGAAGTTCGCAGGGACAATGATAGTTGAAGCCGATATTCCTAAAAGATTTTGGGGCTCAAGCCGCCAACACCGCATGCTACTCGTAATCGCATCCATTCTCGACCAAGAGTCAAGGCAAAACACCCTATGAGCTTTGGAATGAAAGGAAGCTCTTGTTTCTTTTTCTTTTCGTGGTGTTTGGTTGCAAGTGTTTCATACACAATAATGGTAAAGACCGTTGAAAACATTTGATAGTAAACCGATGAAGGAATATTCTTAGGATATTCTCAAGTCAAGAAAGCCTTCGAGTTTACAACCGTAGGACTCTTATTGTGGAGGAAACACCTCATGTTGTTTTTTGATGAATCTACTTGTGTTCGTAAGAAACATGAACATGATGCGATGAACCCCGGCTAAGAGGATCACCAGATTAAGCCCGAAATCGAAAGATAAATCATCCATCGAACTCGAAAAGAAGAAGTCAGCCACATCCTATGATTGGAGTGACTCGACTTCGATAAAGAAGTTCGTGATGGAACTCGGGATGGTGAGACTCAGAAAACCAACACTCCAAAGTGACCAATCCAACAGACACCCGCCTGCACTCGTATGTGATGCCAATGAAGATGTGGTCACAAAAAAAGGCAAATTCTCGAATCTATCAACCAAAGGGGAACAAATGTCTCGACAATGTTCTCAATAGAATTTCCCGAGGAAGATGATTCTCTTTCTCTGCTTTGTTGTTCCCCGAGTTTATCGATTTAATCGAACCTAACATTTCAAATGTTGAGGATACTATTGAAGGGGAACATCAAGAAGGAAATGGTTAGATAGTCATCCTACAAGTCGATTGTGGGTGATCTAACCAAGGTGTTAAAACAAGAAGGTTCCATGGTGAGAGTGCACTATTCTCGTTGCTTCCTATCGAGAAAGAACCCACTAAGATTGGTGAAGCTCTACAAGATTCTCATTGATTTCACCGCTATGCAAGATGAAATTGAATCAATTCTCAAGGAATGAAGTATGGAGCCGGGTAGATAGACCGTAAAGGCACAATGTCATTGGAACCAAGTGGGTTTTCAAGAATAAAAGAGATGAAAACAACAACATTGTGAGAAACAAGGCAAGGCTAGTTGCACAAGGTTATTCCCAAGAAGAAGGCTTGATTATGATGAAAACTTTGCACCTGCAAAAGACTAGAAGCCATCGATTGTTTCTTGCATATGCCGCCCACATGAAGTTCACAGCCATCAAATGGATGTGAAAAGTGCATTTCGAACGGTGTGCTTAAAGAAGAGGTTTATGTGGAACAACCTCCCCGGTTTCAAACAGAATGACCAAGTTTACGTGCTCGTAAAAGCTTTGTATGGTCTCAAGCAAGCACCCGAGCATGGTATGATACTCTTTTCTCGGTTTCTTCTTGACCATGGTTTTGTCAAAGGAACTATTGATAGAACTCGCTCGAGATAGAGGATGGGGAAGATATCTTACTAGTTCAGATATATGTTGATGACATCATTTTTGATTCCAAATCATCACCAGTGAAAAGTTTTCAACACCGATGAAAGGCAAGTTTGAGATGTCAATGATGGGAGAGATGAATTTCTTTCTAGGTCTTCAAGTGAAACAATCAAAGGAAGGAATATTCATCAACCGTGCAAAGTAAACCGTAGATCCGATTGCAAATATGGTGTACGACTGCAATGCGCTTAGATTCCCATGAATACTAACTACAAGATGGATCCCGATTCTCAAGGCAAATCAAGAAGTCATACCGATTATAGAGGAATCATTGATCATTGCTCTATCTCACAACAAGTAGGCCTGATATAACATTTGTCGTTGGGATATGTGCAAGATACCAAGCTAATCCTAAGGCTAGTCACATGGAGGTCGCCAAAAAGATACCGAGGTATCTTAAAGGCACAAAGATGAATAGAGGATTGTGGTATCCAAATGATGATAACCTTGAATTAATTGGTTACTCGAGATCTGTGACATGGAGGTTGCAGAATTGACGAAGTCCACTTCAGAACTTGTCAATTTCTAGGAAGTAAGTTGATATCTTGGTTTTCGAAGAAATGACCTCGAGAGCAACCAAGATTATCAAGTAAATACATGGTCTGCGAGAAGCTCGGCTTTCGAGATTCTTTGGCTCGCATAACAATTAAGGGATTATAAAGTTGAAGCCAATGAAGTACCAATATTTTGTGACAATAATAGTGCCATTGCTATTTCACAAAATCCGTATTGCACACCGGATGCAAGCATGTGGATATCGACATCACTTCATCGAGATCATGTCGCGAGAGAAGGACATAAGGATGGAGAAAATTCATACCGATAAGCAAAGAGATGATATCTTGACTAAACCCTTTGGGTCAATCAAGATTTTAGGAACTTTCAAATGAATTAGGGATGTTAGAACCCGTGTATAGAGTAAAATCAAAAATTGAAGGTTTTCGGATGCATGAAGTTTTCGTAATTCTACCGAGAAGCTTAGATAAAATGGAAATATCGAATCGAGTCTCGAGAACTCGATTCATCAAGGTCAAGATTTCAAGAGATAATGAACCAATTCAAGACTTTCAAGATATAATCGACAATTTATCAAGGTCAATACTCAAAGAAGACCGATAGAGGGAAATTAGTCCGAAGAAGTAATGACTCATGTGACTCATTTATTGCTTAAGTGAAGCTCAAGAATCATTAGCAATAAATACAAAACACCCGAGGAATATTTTTGTGGGATCGCTTTAAATTCCAAAGAAGGTCAATAAATATTTAATGCTCCGCTACATTAATGACCAATGAGGATGTTTTGGCGGCTTACTTTTTTCGAGATCGCTTGTTCAGATACCCGATTAATCGAGATTAATCTCAACCGTTGTTTTTCACCTAACCAACGCAATTCCCCACGATCTCGGGTTATATATACCCTAAGAAGCCTTTCAAGCCAAAATTTTATCAAACCCTTCGCTCCCAAATCCTCCGCAAATAAAAAAAATCCCTTTGCCCGTAAATTCCCAAACCCTAAAAGCTTCATTTCTTAAATCAATCTCTAAAATGGCTCCAACCTTGTTCGAGAAATTAGCCAAACCAACAAGTCATGGGTACGAAGTTCGTTGTCTCACCGAAAGCACAACCAACTCAAAGCCGTAAGAGGAGGCTCAGATATGATTCGATCGGGTTAAACTCACCCATCTAGTCGCAAACCCACTGCACCGGAATTTGCTAAAGAGGTAATCGAATTCATCTATAACTTGAAGATAGATGAAGAGGATGGGTATGCATTCTTCGATTATCGATCACATTTAGAGCAATCGTCCAAATACGCCGATTTTGAGAGGGATTTGTACATAATTCCGAAAAAATCAATGATGTTTTTGAGCTCTCGGATAGAGGAGAGGATCCTGCGATGTATATGTCGTGCAGAGAGCAGAATACTTAGATAGATTGCCGAGAATCTCGTGAAGTTTGAGGCGACAAATCGCATAAAGGCACCAAGCCACAATATCGTTTTGATGGATATTGTGAGCAAGTGCATCATGAGTCTTATGGGAGTTTTGAGTAGATCAAGACTCAAGCTCAGATTGATGGCGGCGACGAGGCCTCACCCACCACAGACTTCAACTGGCTGAAATTTCTGATTCAGATGGTGAGTCAGCAGACCAAAGTTTTGAGGAAGATAAACGGGGCGATCTCAATCTAAGGCAAGATCCACCATGCCACCAAAATTGTTTATATTTTGGAGATGTCCAGAGAGGAGGAGGATATCTTTGCCAATTCGACCCCATTCCCTAAGTCAAAAATTCTCTTTAAGCCCATTGCCGCAAAGAACCTTCGTGGGAAGAGAGAAAAGAAGGTAGAATCACCTTCTTCGAGGGTCAATAAAAGAGACCCAACAAACCCAGGGAAGGTTTTGTTGGAGGCAAAGATGGAGCAGGAGCAAAGATGTTGAAATGTATGATCTTGCTCCAAAACGCAGAAGATTGGTGGTTCTCACCGATGAAGATGGAAGTGATTCTGAAGAGATTCAACCTGAGGGCCAAACCGCACAAAGTTCACCATTACAAGTGTTGGCTCAGGTTATCTCTAGGACACAGATCGAACGGGGAGGAGCGTGTCTTCTCCGAGGTGCTCGAGACATCGCTTCTCGTCGATAAAATTTCTCAGAAATTTTTAAAGGAGCTCAGACCTCGAGAGATGCCTACCTCAGATGTGCAAAGTTCGAACATAAGAGCCAGCCACTGAGTTGATCCAAGATGTGCAGCTCAGATCAAGAGCCAACTCGTGACTAAACCGAGGATATGTCACCAGCCTCGTAACCCACTCGATGCAAACCGAGGACTTGACCGCACAAACTTCGATGTTCTTTGAGGCTCGGGGAGCGTAATATTCTTGATGAGCTCTCGAGTGATCTATCCGCTTTGATCCCTTACCGATGCTTAACCGCCAGAGAGCCCGAGATGGAAGAAGGGAGAAGCCAAGAAGGAGAGGAGGAGCAAGGGGAACGGTTCATTCTTGACCGCTACCCCGAGCTCAAATTTCATACCCCGATCCGCAAGATGTTTTCTTTAGATTAAGGACAATTGTGTTCATTCTCAATCAGACTCTTCCCGAGATGCTTGATATTGCTGCATTCAGAGGGGAAGACTGGTGGAATGAGGAGACAGCCTTCCTGACCGATTTCTCAGGGTTCAGGAGGACAAAGCTCAGGATGAAAAACTCCGATTTTGATGAGCTGGTTCAGAAGAAGTTGGCTGAGAGGAGAGCAACTGAAGTTGGTGCCCGAGCAGCGGAGACAAATCTAAAGATGGAGATGGGGACCAACAGGGGAGATGCTGAGGATCAGTCTCGATGGAAAAGGAGACTTTTGTTGCTGATCAACCTGAAATTGGTCAACCTCGTGACTGAAAGTTAAGACTTTTCAAAGATGTTTTGCACTATCGATAATTATGCCAAAGATACTTAAAGTTCTATCTTTAATTCTGGTTGTCTCGATATACGACCGAGGCTCACTTGGAGACCGAGCTCGGGATGAAGTTTAAGCTCAGATGATCGAAAAGACAGAAGGTGCGTACCATGATTGATCTCACCCCTTGATGGAGAAACTTGAGAAGGTTGAGCCAATGATGATCAAAATTGCTCAGATGGAAGAGACGTTGGCCAACCAAGCTCAAAAGATGGAAAGTCTTAGTCACTCTTCAGAGTCGGTGCTAGTCCAAAACACTCCTGACCACCTGCATGACCTCCATGGAAGAAAAAGTTGAATGAGAAGTTCTGGGGAGTCAAGGTCGAAAGAAAGTGTTGAATCAAGGTAAACACCAAAGAGAAGTTCTGAATTCCTAGAGGTGAAACCGGCAGAGAAGAATGTGGTGCTAATCAAGTCTCGCCGTTGAGGAAATGAGCTCAAGATTATAACCAAGATGACAGAGATGTTCAAAGAAGCACTCTCCGGTCATTTTGCCCACTTATCTCGTGAAGTTTTGGACCAAGAACCATCTAAGGAGGGTCGGAAGAAGAACAAGATCGCTTAGCGGAGAGATTCGGGCCAAGGAGCAAAGAGCAATATCATTCGGACACAAAGTTCCGCATTTCTTCCAAATTACGCCCAAGAAGGGGAAAAAGGAGAAGACCTCGTAAAGTTCATGGCACGATTTGGAGAACAAGGCTGAAGATAAATGTATAATCTAATCAAAGCCTTAAAAGAAGTATATACCGAGAAGAAAGTTTGCTCGAGGAGAAGCCTTCTACACTCGAAGTTTCTAAAAACCATGATTGATGTTACAAAAAGAAAAACTGAAAAGCTAGAGCAAAGGTTGGAACAAGCCAGTCAGTCACGCCGAATGCCTATGAAGAGGAAAGCCTTGGGCGTTGAACCCGAAAAAGCTCCTTTCTAAGCCAATCCAGATCCAAAGTTGATTCTCGATGATGAAGATAAAGAAGAATCGAGTCTCAACCTCCTAAAGAAAGTCTTCAACGAGAGATGCTCAAGACACTCCAAATTGAACAAGCTAAGAAAGCCGCCGCCGTCTCGCATATTCCTATCGAACGAAGATAGAAGAAGAGCGTGGTAAGGAGTGAATTCGGTTTATGAAAAGAGGAAAGGAACATCAAAAGCACTAAAGTGGCCCCACGCTGATAAATGGATGCCAATCAAACTCAACGATATTTGGGAAGAAGTAAGAGGACCTTCCGGTTCAATTATGATGTTCTCGGAAATGGAGAGGAAAGCTCGATCGTAATGAAGAAGAATATTTTTACATTGAATGTTCAACCCGGAGGTGCCCGGGCGATGAAGTTGAGAATGAAGCAAACCAAGAGCAGAAGATCAAGAGCCAAAATCAAGATCAAGATCAAGACTCGTAAGATTCTCAATCTTTAAATTTTTATCTTTTGATTTTGTTGATATATTCATTGTAATCAGAATGGGATACCAATCATCAATGAAGATTTATCATTATGCTCAAAAGATAATATCTCATTATCTTATTTACATGTCTTTTATTTTGATATGCTGAATGAATGTCTCTAAACTGATTGTATGTTGTTATGGGGAAATTGTTTAAGTATTTGGTAATTAACTATTTAAAGAGATTCATTACTGAAGAAATTGTTAAATAATTTAAATTGATTGGGGACTCTCTCAAATTACTAGGAGTTTCTCCGATTTAAGAAATTGTTGGGAGACAACCAATCTTGTAATAGATAAACCTAAACCCCGAATATAGGTCATATGTTTGTAACAAGATAGGTTTGGCATCATCAAAAAAAAATTGAAAATTGTTGGGAGATGAATTTAATATATATGATTTTGATTAAAGATCCCAAAACCCCGAGTATGACATGATCGTAATGATCTTGATAGTCGAGTCGATTCATTCTTTTAGAGTACTTTCGAGATGTTATCTCGCAAAATGTATAGTTAGCAGATATAGTTCAGATAGACCCCGAAGACTCAAGAACTCAAGATATGTTTCAAGTATCCAAGACTCGCAGGAAATCGAGATATCAAGACTCAAAGTGGAAACTCGAGATTCAAGACTCAAGAGGATAAGGAATCAAGACATCAAGATGAAGACTAAACTACATCATCAAGAT
Source organism: Stenogyne calaminthoides (assembly GCA_037126765.1). NCBI lineage: Eukaryota > Viridiplantae > Streptophyta > Magnoliopsida > Lamiales > Lamiaceae > Stenogyne > Stenogyne calaminthoides. Next base: position 9,258,605 of record JBBCBC010000004.1, on the reverse strand, counting down.
AAACTATAAAGATTCGTAAGACTCAAGACTCGTAAGACTCAAGACACAAGATCAAGATCGAGAATCAAGATCAAGAATATCAAGGCACAAGAATTATCAAGACTCAAGAATGTATCAATGCTCAAGATGAACCCTAATGTTACGAGGCAATCAATATATCTATCCAAGGATGCAATACGAGAAGATCGCGATTCCTTAGAAAAATAGATATCCGCCAAGACATTCAAATGCGCATAAAAGGAACTAAGTCAAGTGTTGTTAAGGTTATATCAAACTCGTAGTTTGTAACCAAAAGAGTCGCTTGAAGGTGTCTACCTTTAACCGGAGACAAAAGTCAAAAGAGGATGACAAAATCATACATATCGACAATCGACAAAGGATGTGTCGCTATAAAAGATGTCGATGTACAAAAGTTCCGCATCGCAAAAGTGAAGACCGCTACATGAAAGGCTATTGCCTAAAACGTGTTAGGAGGTTCAAACCCTAAATATAGCCGCTCACACACCTTAAGAGGAAACTCACGGCTATCTCTCCAACGGATAGTTTTCAAGAGTGACCTTGGTGTATGCCTATAAATACCGGGTGACCCTCTACATTGTAAGGTTACGGAAAATTTATACGCAAACTCAAGAGCTCAAACTTATTCTTGCAAAAGTTAAAGCACTCAAAAACTTAGAATTTCCCAAGTGCTTTTATATTGAAGAGAGCTCACTAAACTAAGCCTAGCTTGATAAGAATTATCCAAAGCTTAGTCGAGATATCCTAACCCTTTGCATTGTGCTTCATTGTAAAGGATATCTCATCCTAGTTGAAACCAACCGAGAAACCCCAAACCCTTGAGAAGGTAGTTGGAGTGTGTTTTGTTGGTGAGAAGAGTTGTAAAGAGTTAGTAAACCACGCGGAGTAGTCGAAAAAACTCTAGAGGAGAAGTTAGTAAGCCATGGGGTAGTCCGAAAGCTTGGTTGTGTTTTGAGTAAGTAAACTACGAGGTAGTCAAGAAACTCAAGGTCGGGTGAGTAAGTAAACTACGTGGAGTAGTCGTAAAACTCAAACGAAGTTGAGTAAGTAAACTACGAGGTAGTCGTAAAGCTCGTTGATAGTGAATTTCTCTCAAGAGTCGTGAGAGTGGACGAGGAGCTTGAGTCTCCTCGAACCACTATAATTGTTGTGGTTCTTTATCGCTTTTCTTATCTCGCCCTTAATCGCTGCATTGACTTGATTTTTGAAAAGCATACTTTTCAATCCATTCACTTGGAATCAATCCACCCAAGTTGCATAAGTGAATCACATCCTAATCACTATTTCATAAAGGGAAGGTTTTTGGCAAAGCTTAAAACGAAGCTAGTATAAACTAAAGGGCCAACCATTTCAAGACGACCGAACCGAAGCTAGAATCAGATAGTTACCAAACCAAGAACTCTTCCGAGGATTCAAGAAGTTAGTTATCCGATCCAAGCAACTCAGATCTCCGACACTCAGACTCGGTTGGGATTATCTTCGAGGTATCCGAAAAGCAAGAAGATCACCGCCTCAAGAGACTTTTGACTCAGAGAGCGATATGTGCTTCTCGGAACCTAATCTTCGATTATCGACCCATTACCAATTTCGCAGAAAAAAGTTTTAAAACACCTTTTTAACACGTGTATTCCCCCATACACGTGTAAGACTCGTCTTATATAGCTTGGTCTACCAACATTAACTTTTTCTTCATATTAATTCTATTGAATTCAATAAATGTATATCGATATTTTATTTATTAAAATGGACTTTCAAGATAAAAATCTTTTGTCACGCCCTAAAATCGAAGTTAGTTTATTATTAGATATATACTAAAAGATTATATTTTATTTTTATAGTATATAGATATTGAAAGTGTGTGCATGTATTTTCGTAGTGTTGTTGAAAATGTTGTACAAATATGTAATACATCATATGACAAAACGGGAAGTATTAAAAACGCGGGCAAAATGATTTCAAATTTGTGTATAGTCAAAAACATCATTATAACAAGTAGTGAGATACACAAGAACCTCTTACAAGATCCTAAAAGGTGTAGTGAAAACCACACACCAAAAAGCAATCTATTCAATCAAGTAACTAGTGATCTTATTCAACCTAAAACTTGATCTAATAAGATAAAAATCAATAATCGATGGAGATGATTGAATTCACTCGACCAAAAACAAATAGAATAGCATCGACCTCACACTCCACTCACTATTCAACAGTGTCTCAACCTATATACTACTCTCTAAAGTTTGGAGTAGAGCAAATGGTATTTTTACTTTTCCTCAAACTTGAACTTCGACCAATGCAAAATGTATTTATAGACTTTGAATCAACTCGCATTGTCATATCCACTCGGTTGATAGCCTTTTAAACTCTCCACCATCGACTCCATGATCTTGGTGTAACCACCCATGATCTTTCTATTCTCACTCATCCAAAATGCAACCGTCTCCGAAATATAATCGAATTGTCATCAACATGCAATGTAGGAAACATAGAAAACACATCTATTAAAAACGAGTCAAGATTCTGGAGAATGGGCAAATTCATGATGTTGTGCGAGAATGTTGTCCAAATATATGGAACAACATTTGTGCAACATCAACAAAAACTCCCCCAATTTGGCCTTTCTATTACAACACCACCGATGTTAAAAACAACATCCTAACTCTTGTCAGAAAGAAACAAATAATAGTCATTCGTAGAACAACTACTATTCAACCAAATCATAACGTAAAAACAAACACTAAGTACATCAACAAAGATACTTAGGCCAACAGAGTATCCAACCAACATAAGTAAATGATGTAAACATAAACATGTCATCTAATTCTCCATTAACAGTAGTTTATAAAATAAAGAACATTACATAAAAAGATTACAACACATGAAAGAATTTTTTGTAATGAAATAAAGGAAGGATCGGGTCATTTGAATGGTTGCATCTCCATAGTCCGTGACTTGCCCCCCATACTTCGTAAACTCCCCTATCTTGAATCGATCACCAAAAGACCATACAACGATCAATGATAGTTATGTTGGGGTTATACGTGTTCCCCAACAAGCTATACTCTCTGGAGACATATTCTCCCTTGTAGGTGTCTTCAGTGTTTCCTCATCAGAGTCTTCAGAGCTATCATCTTCAACAACAACATTTTCAACTGGCTCAACTTCTTCCCCGAATCACCTTGTCAAGATCAAAGACTAAGTGCTTCCTCTACAACTTCCTCTACAACATCATCTACAAATTTCTTTAACAAAGATTCTCCACTTCTCTCATCATCATGAACAAGCAGATCATCATGTGTAGCATCAACATCAGCAACAACATCTGGTTCATCATCCTTCTCTTCTACATGGCCTGATGGACCAGCTCCATCATCACCATCATCACCACCATCATCAGGTGATCCTCCCCCTGTTGGGTAGAAATGAGCTTTCTCTAGAAGGTTTGTTGAATAACCAGAGCATCTATGTTTTGTTGTATGAAATTTATTTGATCAGTAATGAAAGAATGTGAAAAAGTGACAGAATGGATGCCATCTCTTCTGGTTATGTTATAGGGAATGTTGCCAACATAATGGGCAACATCTTCAGTTTGCTGAGAGGGATCCTTCAAAGGTAGATCAATAGGTCAATTTCCAGCCTTCAGCACATGTGGGATTCCAAAACTAGCCACAAATCCACTTATCTTCTCACCCCTGGGCCTTTCAAACTCCAATCTATCCAAGAATTGACAGATCAAACTTGGATATGGACATATGTCCAGTTCAGTATGTTTTCCAGCAAAGGACATCATGTTGTCAAAAATAATTTGACCCAGATTGAACTTATTCAAGTGTACAATCTTATACAACAAGAATGAATGTTCCTTTGTCAAAACAGTGGAGTTTTTGGAAGGTAGCCAGTTAGAGATCAACAGTTTGTGCATCACAGAATACAATGAAGTCAATTTAGCAGCAGAAAATTGAAGTGTCCATTCAGAATACTTGCCACCAGTGATAATAGACATCACTTCCCCTATATCCAGTTCTCTATCATCTTCCTCCATTTGTCTAGTTCTAAGGAAGATATTGATAAGCCCAGGTTGGTAGCAACGGTATTATATCTGAACTTCAATTTCTCATAGTTAGAAGACTATCTATTTCCACAGCCCTTGTTCAGATTAACATAGAATTCAGCAACCCAATTCACATAGTAAGGCTTAGGATATTGTAAGACATGCATCAGAGATCTACTTTCTAAGAATCCAACCAGATTATTTGCTTCAAAAATCAGGCACCTTAATAATTCTTTCATCAACAATAAATCTCTTAAGCATAGTCTTAACAATTCTAGACTTTTTATAATGTTCAACCTTATCATTAGGATCAGAGTTGAACATGAATAGCTCATCAGAATCATAGGAATGATTATATTCAGGAGCAGCCTCACCATCAGCAGGATCATTTTCTTTCACTATCTCCTTTGCTTTTAATACCATCAGTCCTTTTTTTGATCTTTTTCCAATCTAGTCCACTTCCTTTCCATTCAGGTTTCTAAGATATTTCTCGCCTTTATTCTCCCTCATCTACCAACACCTGGTTCATCATCAAAATCAAATTGTTTCTTCCTTGCTTGAATGTTCTTAAGATCATCTCCACCATACCTTCTTTTTGGACTTTTTTCCAATGTAGTCCATCTTCCAAGTCTTCTCCATCTCAACAAATTGTTTCTTCTATTTGATTAATACCTTCGTTGTCATCTCAACATTGGCTATTTGAATGTTGTAGGGTTAGGAATGTTAGAAAATTTCTGGTTTCAAAGAGAATTTCAGAGCGGGTTCGTGGCCAAGGGTTTGGGTAAGATATCAACTTAATCAAAGAATGTTGATTTACTTTTTGCCTATGAACACATCGGGAAGCACCGGAGGGTTTTTGTCAACGAGTTGGTGAATGACCAAGTGAACCAGAGAATCAAAGTGCATCAACAGGAAAACATATGGAGAAGTTTTGGTAAGAAGATGACGATGCTCCACCAACATTTTGTGAATCATATTCTGGGTTTTGTGCGGCAATTTCATCAAGAATGTTTAGAGGGTTCGAGTAAGTTGGAGAAGAAGGAGGGTTTGCATGTGATGAATAATCAGTAGAAGAAACCTAAGGGTTTTCAAGTATCGGACCATTTCAAATCGCATTTAAGCCAATCAACACAATATGAGCATTAAAATAATGTTATATAAAATATAAGAGGGAAAAGAGTATGAGACCAAAAATAATGAAATAATACATAATGAAAATCAACAAACCTTAAAATAATGTACAACAATAAGGTTTCAAATTTTAGGTATACAACATCACAAATAAATTCAACTTAAGTAGAGATTAAAGCATAGAGGTTATTACACAAAACCACCGAAAATGCATAAGGAGGGAACAAAGTAACCACCCACTAAGTTGCAATTGTGATCGTGTTTAGTGTTAACCCAAAATTACCAAAAAATATTTTCAAAAATGTAAAACCATATCAAAAAATAAATAGACACAAAAATAAGTTCAAATAACTAATTTAATCCACAAAATCAACTTAAGAAGAAAATTAAAACAAATCATGTATGATAGATAAAAATTTGAATCACTTAAGGTTTCACAAAATGTCGGACACATATATCTCAAAGACTTCATTTTGCATGAAATTCATCATGCAAAGGTTGCATATTTCAATTTTTTTTTTCATTTAAAACATGTTCACATTTATCCACCTTTTCAAGAGAGTACATCGTAGTTGTTAGCTCTGGTGTCCCATAATTACTCAACGGATTGTGAACAAACATGAATGTATATTTAATCATCTTTTGAAAAGAGAACATTATAGTAGCGAGCTCTCGGTCCCATAGTTACTTCGGTGATTACACATCTAAGTTGTGTTTTATTTTAATGCATTAAAGAGATATATGCTAGGACTTTGTATCTAAATCATGATTCAAACAATAAGATCATAACACTATCACTTAAAGTTCAAAATAAGCAAATACAAAGAGACAAACTCATTATCGTAACCACATGTTGTTTCAAATGTTGTGAAACATTTGTCACAACATCCAATCTTTATTTTCGATATAGCGAAGACCAAGAGATTTTCTAAGGAAGAAAAACCTCTCATAATCAAGGACTTTTGTGAAAATATCGCCAAAGTTGTTTTTCAAAGAGAAATGTACTCACAAAATCGATATATATATCTTAATACTATGTATTGGTAAACCCGATTCAACCTATGTGGCTAAAACCATGTCGATCGTCAAGCCTAAATCAACCAGATTATTTCGCTTTTAAAATCGTGCATTCTCATTAAAAAAAGTTATTTAACGAAAATTTTTATTTATCAAATTAATTATAAAGATATACTTAAAATTATAAAGATATACATACCCTAAGATTTATTTATAAGCCGGCAAGTTTGAGAAGTTTAACACAAGATTTTATTTGATTTTTTTTTTAATTTTTAAAAGAATATAACAAGATTTGATATATTTATTATATAATTTACCACTTCCCGTCCATCTTACTATCCTCTCTTTGTTTCTCTTCCAAGCGATTAAGTTAATCAGCCATGGATACAAAGTACAACACGTCCACGCACACACTCTTGGTCACATAATTATATATGATCAAATGTCTTCTAATTTTTCATTTTTTTTAAATATAGTTTTTCAGGTTGTCTTCTATATGTATATATTTTTATAATTTTGCAGGTTGAATTTGTGAAAACTAAATATAGGAATATTTTTATTCTTACGGATAATTGTTTATTTGTCTTCTTTTAATTTAATTCATTTTTTTTCAGTTTTGCATGTTAAATTTGTGTGAAGATTAAATATGGCAATAATGTTGTTACTCTCACATATGATTAGTTATATTTTTTTTTCTTAACAGTTTTGCAGGTTGATTTTTTTTAAAATTGTTTATCAATTTCTAATATATTTTTTAGTTATTATTGGTTATTTGTCTTCTGTTTTTTTTAAACAATTTTGCAGGTTGATTTTTTTGCAATTGTTTATCAATTTTTAATATATTTTTTAGTTTACCATAACGTCTTCTTTTTGCATTTTTTAGAATGTGTCGTGGTTTGGGAGACTTTGAACTAGATCCACTGATTGCATTCTATAATTTACACTTTGTATTACTTTGAATTTGATCATCTGATTGCTTGCTATAATTTCCTCTATGTATTCATTTTTCACGCTTACTTTTTTTTTTTTTTCCTGATTGTTTATTGCATCTTATTCCTCGCTTTTGTTCCAGCGGTGAGTCAATCTATTCATTTTCACATGTACTAATTTACTAATCTCGGTTAGTTCTTGCTATTTCTCATTATGTTGTTTAAATTTCAATTTAATGGTGCGAGTTTTCTTCTCTATATCTAAATTTTGATTTACACAAATCCTAAAATATAAATTGGAAATAAATTTAGTTTAACTTTTGGTTAAATTTATATAATTCATTATATTATAGTGCGTATTTGATGATTTGAGTATAATTTTATGTTGTTCTCTTAGATTCAGTAATTGTTATTAAGGGTACATATATAAAAGGTTGTGGAGTTAATCCATTAGAAAGGAATTCATCTCTTATCTATTCCATAGCATATGTTTTCAACTCATGTTTGCATATTGCTCCCGACAATGGTCAGGTAGAGATGGTTCATTTTCATTTCAATACAATTAAATTATTGGATTAGATTTCTTAGAATTTATGAATGCTTTAAAATTGTATTATAATATTTATTTTTACACAGTGTGTTAATTTGATCTTAATTAGTTTCATAGATAAGTTAATCGTTTAGTAATTGTGGTATGTATAAAATGTATTGATGTTGCTACAAGGTGATAAATGAGCAGGTTCCTTCTTCATTGCTATAGAAAAAAACAGAGCAACAGTTTTAAGGTAATATAGATCTTCTGGGATTGAAAGTGATCTTTAGAGAGCACTAACTAATTAAGTTTGGGAAATGAAATGAAGTAAAAGATTTATACTGAATATTTATATTGGGATATTTGAGTTTTGATGAATTATGCTAAAACATTATCAACTTGTGTTATTTAAGCTAATCTACAGATAACAAGTTGAGGGGGAACGAGAGAACAAGTTAAGGGGGAACTCATGAAATCAGATGAAGATGATCGAGATCAGACGAGGCTGATCTAGATCAGATGAGTAGGATGAGTTCTGAGTTAACTGATGAGCTAAGCAAAATCAGAATATAAGAAAAGTTAAGCCAACTGATCAGAAGATTCAGAAGAGGACCTGATCAGATGGATCTGGGATCAGAAGATCAGATGACCAGAACAGACAAACAGATCAGAAGAGGAGGTTGTGATCAGAAGAGGAGCAGATGAGACTGATCGAGATCAGACGTAATTGAGATCAGATGTGTTGACCTGATGCAGCTGACCTGAAGATGTGCTGATCTGATCAGGTGAGCTGATCAGATCAAACAAGAAGAAATCAGATAGCCTGAGTCAAGTGACCTGAGGGTCAGAGAGTGCAAGTGACCTGAGGGTCAAAATGTCTGAATTCAGAAGAGCTGAACTCAGTTAGCCTGAGTGTCAGTATGCCTGATCAGACAAAGTCCACTGAAGAGAAGTCTACTGAGTCAAGAATCCTGAGTCCAAGGAAGCCTGAGTTCAAGAAAACTGAGGATCAGATAAACCTGAAGATTATAGCAGTTAGATTCAACTGACGTGGACCAATGAGAGGAAGACAACCAGCCTGACAAAAGCTGCAGAAGCTACATAATAGTATGGATTTGAATGTAACTCCATCCAACGGTAACATTCAAATCCACACTATAAATACAAGTTCTTCCTTCATTATTTAATGTGTGAAATGCGTGAAAAACACCCTTGAGCTTCAAAGCCAAATCATCCAGCATTTCCACCATAGAACACTGAGCAAGAAATACACGCATATATTCAAGAGTGTTCTATCCTAGATCTAAGCACAAATGAAATATCATAAGCTTAGAGAGATTTTTCCATCCTTAGCATTGAGGCTAAACAAATGTAAAGGAAAATTTCACCCTAGTTGGACATCAAACAATCTTTATCCAAACCGAGTGTTAGGTTAAGTTTTGTTAAGCAGGGATTGTAAGTCAGTTGAACTAGCTTACTTTCTGGGTGAGAGTGAGAACTCGTTAAACATCTATAGGCAATCCCGTGAGGGAGATAAGTCCCGGAGAGAGTGAGAACTCATTAAACATCTATTGTATTGTGTTGGACTAACACATTAATCTAAGTTGGTGCCCCTACTGATAGGGAAGAGTGGATGTAGGAGTTGGACTCCGAACCACTATAAAATCGTGTGTTCTTTACTGCTTTATGTTCTTACTTGAAATATGCATTCGATTATAAGCAAAACACATGGTTTAAAAAGAAAAAATTGGAATCACCATTCCCTCACCCATGTTTTATATGCATTACATGATTTTGTATCCATTTCATGGGTTTTTCACGGGACCAACAATTGGTATCAAAGTGTGAGTTCAAAAGTTCACTGTTTTCAATGTGACCATTTGAACTGATCTTTTTGAAAAACCCGCTTTTTGTAAAAATGCATATATTTTAATGTTTTGGCATCATTATCAAAAATGGGGAAATTGTTGGGATATTTGAATTTTGATGAATTATGCCAAAACATTATCAACTTGTGTTATTTAAGCTAATCTACAGATAACAAGTTGAGGGGGGACGAGAGAACAAGTTAAGGGGGAACTCATGAAATCAGATGAAGATGATCGAGATCAGACGAGGCTGATCGAGATCAGATGAGTAGGATGAGTTATGAGTTAACTGATGAGCTAAGCAAAATCAGAATAGAAGAAAAGTTAAGCCAACTGATCAGAAGAATTAGAAGAGGACTCGATCGATGGATCTCGGGATCGTAAGATCGATGACCGTAATGCATAAAACAGATCAGAAGAGGAGGTTGTGATCAGAAGAGGAGCAGATGAGACTGATCGAGATCAGACGTAATTGAGATCAGATGTGTTGACTGATGCACCGACTGAAGATGTCTTGATCCGATCAAAGGAGCCGATCAGATCAAACAAGAAGAAATCGATAGCTCGAAATCAAGTGACTCGAGGGTCGAGAGTGCAAGTGACCGAGGGTCAAAATGTCTGAATTCAAGAGTCAACTCGCTAGCCCGAGTGTCAAGATGCCCGATCGTATAAAAAGTCCATCAAGAGAAGTCTGTTGAGTCAAGAATCCCGAGTCCAAGGAATCATGAGTTCAAGAAAACCGAGGATCTGGATAAACCTCAAGATTATAAATTGTTAGATTCAAATTGACGTGACCAATGAGAGGAAGACAACCAAATTGACAAAAATCAGCAGAGTTACAAAATAGTATGGATTTGAATGTAACTCCATCCAACGGTAACATTCAAATTCACACTATAAATACAAGTTCTTCCTTCATTATTTAAAGTGTGAAATGCATGAAAAACACCATTGAGCTTCAAAGCCAAATCATCCAAAGATTTCCACCATGTATTAATCGAGCAAGAAATACACGATATATTCAAGAGTGTTCTATCCTAGATCTAAGCAAAAATGAAATATCCTAAGCTTAGAGAGATTTTTCCATCCTTAAGATTGTGAGGTTAAACAAATGTAAAGGAAAATCTCACCCTAGTTGGACACCAAACAATCTTTACCCAAACCGAAAGTGTTATGTTAAGTTTTGTTAAGCAAGGATTGTAAGTTAGTTGACTAGATACTTTCTCGGGTGAGAGTGAGAACTCGTTAATCATCTATAGGCAATCCCAAAGAGGGAGATAAGTCCCGAGAGAGTGAAAAACTCATTAAACATTTGTTGTTCTATAGACAATCCCATGAGGGAGATACGCCCCGAGAGAGTGAAAAACTCATTAAACATTTGTTGTATTGTGTTGGACTAACACATTAATCTAAGTCCATTTGGTTAAGTTGGTGCCCCTATTGATAGGGAAGAGTGGATGTAGGAGTTGGACTCCGAACCACTATAAAATCATGTGTTCTTTACTACTTTATGTTCTTACTTTCCATATCCATTCGATTATAAGCAAAACACATGGTTTAAAAAGAAAAAATTGGAATCACCATTCCCTCACCCCTGTTTTATATGCATTACATGATTTTGTACGCATTTCATGGGTTTTTCACGGGACCAACAAATTATATAATATATTTATATATGTACATATTCATTATGAAATGTAAGTGCAACTAACTTTGCATTTTTTTATTATTATCTTTCTTTTATAATTTTAAATTTAAATATAATATTTAAAATAAATTAATTTTATTTTGTGGATAACATGTATAAAATTTTAAAAATACGATTATAATTGAACTGAAATAATTAAATTAAATTAACTAAAAGTTGAATTAATTAGTTAAAAGATGATTATATATTTTTTTTCTTTTTTCAAATTTCGCGTGAGTAATGCATGGGATATGTACTAGTAAATAATATTTAGAATTAAAAGATAAATCTTATTATATTTAGTGTATATTTTTATTGAGTTTGATAGATGAAATCAATTCTTTTTTATTGTATAAATATTTTTAATATTAATATAATTTTTAAGAGGTTGGTATTTATGCTAAGTTCAGTAAATATACATATAATTGATTAAATAATGGTTAAACACTCAATTATATATTATTTCACAAAATTTATTCATATATTAATTAAAAAGTTAATTGATTGGTGAAGAAAATAAATTTATATTTATTTTATATCACTATCTATCTTACGTTATATAATCTCATATTAAAAGAATTATTGTTATAAGTGTGCATTGCACGGGAGAATTTCTAGTACTACAAATTTAAATAGGGATTCATATGTTAAAGTAATAACTTGTTGCTCATTAAAATATTATTCCCTCCATCCCACTAGAATTTGCATACAATAACCTTTTTGCTCGTGTTTTAGCGAGCGAGTTGTTTATTAGTATTTGAAATAATAAAATGACTTTTAAGGTGAGGTTTGATAGTCTTACCCCTCCTCTATCATACAATTAATTCAAACATATTTTATCATTTCAAATACTAATAAAAAAATCGCTCGACGGAGGGAGTATAATTTTACAATTGGTTATGAAATTCGAATATGCAATGTTATCATAAAAATCAGGGTAGATATTTTGTACACCAAATGCACCATGCAACTCATGTACTTTTCAAAAATACACTTGAATTGTAAGGTGTAACTGGTGGACTTTGTCTAAAAATTATATCAAATATCAAATTCAGGAGTATATACTCATTATAATATTGCAATTTTCAAACAAGTCATGAGATTTAATTAAATGTGCAATGTGATCTTAAAATATTTTAATAACCCGTAATTAAATTAATTGTCTAATTTGGTTCAAATTTCATCAAAAATTTGTGAAAGACGTCATTTTCGATCACGCGGAAGTCACGTACAAGAAATTTTAGTTATGTTTAAATTTGTAGATTTTAAATTTAAATTTAAATTTAATTTATTGAGTTATTTACACATGTTTAATTTAATTAATTAATAAAAACCAAAGGAAAAGGAACATCAACACGTGATCAAAACGATATTGTTCACGATTTTTTTCAACAAAAAAAACGAACAATCAATTTAATTATGAGATCAAAATCAATAATTAATTTTTTTTTGATACGAGAAATGGGATAATAAGTTAAGAGACAAATTTTGTTTTTTTTTCTGACTATGCATGGAAAAGAATGCGGAGAGGAATGTGTTTGAACGTGCACTACATGTGTACAATTTTACGCCATAAATTTTAAATTACGAAATGACTAAAATTAATAAAATAAAGACACAAATAGACAGAAAATTTATTAAAAGTGAAATCAATTTGAGTTATAAGATGATTTTTTTTATATTAATTCCTTGATGTGATGTTTTACTCAAACTAGAATAATTAATATTGAATTAATTCATACATGAGGACATGTACCAAAATGAAAAAAATGATAGAGAAACCATTTCTTCTTGTGTTCTAAAATGCTCCATGGCACAACACGTTTATATTCAACTTAATTAATAATTAGGTACTAGGTTGAGTAGTGCTGTAATTTGGAAGATTACATATTGGTGAAATACTGTCAAATGAATTTGACATAGTATATTCTGTTTCTTTAACTACATATTGCCTCTATAAAATGGTCAATTAAGTTCAATTCTTGCTTCCCAGTTTGGCTCACATGCAAACTTGCACAACTTTGAACTCAACCATATTGAAATAGGTCAGATATTTTTCCCAAATTAAAATAAAATTAAATGAGCCAAATGCGCCAATTTATGGTGGAACTATAAAGAATCATCTATTGTCCCTCTAGTTTAGGGTTTTGTCTCTCCACAGTGAGTTGACTCGGTTTCCATTTTTCCTTTGGAATTTGGGGTTTATTCTATCCACCATTACTGCTTGATGTACCTTTTGGACTCTTGAATCTACCCCACGATTCCTTTGGTTAATTACTGTGAGGGATTTTTCCCCTTTGCCTTTGACCCCTATTCTTTTGTCCCCTGTTTCTTTCCCCTCTTTTTTTGTCTCCTTTTCCTATTGCACCTTCGTGTCCCCCCTTGAGCCTTATCTTGTGGGGCGGTGGTAGGGTCCCTCTGGGCTTTTTGCCTCGCGCATCTGGTTGTAGGGCTGTGTTTTCGCTTTCATTTTTTTTGCTTGTGTTTTGGTTGTGTGTGGTCTCTTCTGTTTTGTCTGTATTTTTTGTGCTACAGGTTGCTTTGGTTCGATTATCTGGTGCATTCGGCCAATGGCGAGATCCGAGTGGGGGAAAGGACGGATCCGACAGGACATGGTGTTGAAGATAGATCCGAAGGGGAAGACAAACAGAACCCCAACACTGGCCTCATGGGCAAGATTCTCACAAAAAACCTTCAATGCGTTTGGATTTCTGGAAACAATGAAGAGGGCCATGAATCCGGCCAGGGGTTTCATGGCTAAGGAGAGAGGTAAAAACTTATTCTCCTTTCACTTCAACTCGGCGTCCGATATGGCGGGAGTGATGGCTCGTGAGCCTTGGCATTTCGATAAAAACATTGTCCTATTGAAGGAACTACAAAGTGATGAACAACCCTCCACGGTTGTTTTTGATAAAGCGGCCTTCTGGGTTCGGGTGTATGACCTATCGAAAGGAGCTCGAAAAGAAAAGACAGTCAAACAAATCTGCAGGAGGCTGGGTGAACTGATTTAGATTGACAAAGGGTCTCTTGAGGGATTCGTACGGAGTATCCGGGTTAAGGTACGGATTGATATCCACAAAACACTCTGGAAAGGATTAGTGATATGCACCATATAATCGAATCAATCGCACCAAGCGTCACATATGACATGAACCACTACCTCACTCACCATTTACAAAGAAGGAGGTCAAGCAAACTTAAAAACAGATGCACTTTAAGAAAGGCCCCCGGGTCTTACGGTATGCCCTCTCTTTTTTTTCAAAATAATCGACACATTAATCATTTGTCTCTCATTGATACTTGCTTGGGTGTTCTTAATATAGGATGGATCCTTCGTTGCTTAACCATACTCACATTGTCTTGATCCCAAAAGTTAAATCCCCCGAAAGCCCTAAAGACTACTGCCCTATTTGTTGGTCCCGAAAAATACCGAAAGTTAAAACCCCGAAAAATCTCAATGGGAGGTGACTTTAAAATTTTTGTCAAATGTGCGCTATATGCAGATTTGCTAAAGTATGTGTGACGCTTAATATGAAAGCAAATAAGAACACACGATTTTTTATAGTGGTTCGAGTCCAACTCCTACATCCACTCTTCCCTTCGCGGGCACTTTCTTAACCAACAGATATTTATGGAGCTCTCACTCAATCTGGACTTATCTCCCCTCACGGGATCGCTTATAGATGTTTAATGAGTTTTCACTCTCTGGACTATCTCCCTCACGGATTGCCTATAGATGTTTAATGAGTTCTCACTTTCTCTGGACTTATCTCCTCACGGGATTGCCTACTTAACTACCTTACTTAACCACTAATTCTCTCAAGAAAGGGTTTGAGTTTGGTGTTATTTCAACTTGGTGAGATTTTCCCTTACATTGTTTTAAATTTTTAAGCTAAGGTTGGGAAAAATCTCTAAGCTTATGATATGACATTTATGCTTAGATATAATGAAAAACACTCTTGGGTAAATTTGGATATTTAATGCTCGTGTTCTTGAATGGAGATGCTTGAATATTTTGTTTTAATCTTCACTTTGCAAAAGATCCTCCATTATCATCTTTTGAAGATAGTGCAAATGTATTTATAGTGTGGATTTGAATATTACCGTTGGAGAGTAAATTCAAATCCATACTAATAGTCATCCAGCTTTTTCTTTGTCGTTTTGCACTTTTGCTTGCAGCTTTATGTCACATCCATATATGTGTTGTCATCTTCTCATTGGCCAGCTTTTTGTATGTCTAATCTGATCCGATCAAATTCCCGATTTCCGGTTTCTGGATCACTTGATTTCGGTTTGTTGATTGGCTCTTCGATTTCGTCTGGCGATTTATGATCTCAATAAATCGTCTTCATTGAAATCTGATCTGCAGAAATTTGATCTGCAGATTGGGTCTCTTCTTCGATTTCGACCGATCAAGACTACATCAAAGAAACCAAGATATGCTTCTTCTTGTTCTCGCTTTCATCGGTTTATATGGAACTCATCACCTAGTTTCATTCTCGACAAATTTCGCTCTTGACGAAGTTCCCCAACTTGTTACCTGTAGATTAACTTAAATAACACAAGTTGATAATGTTTTGGCATAATTCATCAAAACTAAAATATCCCAACAATTTCCCCCTTTTTGATAATGATGTCAAAACTAACTAACAATAAAAACATACGAGAAAAATAGTGTTAGTTAAACAAGTGAAATGATGAAGAATGTTGTATGCATTTTAAAAAAAAATGATGAGAAGATGATTGTCAACCTCCATGAATTTTATAAATAATATGTATTTTAAACTAAATGAGTTTTAAAAAGATCAGTTCCATTATCATATTTTGAAGATAGTGCAATGTATTTATAGTGTGAATTTGAATATTACCTTTGGAGAGTAAATTCAAATCTATACTAATAGTCATCCAGCTTTTCTTTGTCATTTTGCTTGCAACTTTATGTCACATCCATATATGTGTTGTCATCTTCTCATTGGCCAGCTTTTTGTGTGTCTAATGGATCGTCGGCAAATTTTGATTTACGGTCTATTGATTTACGATCACTGATTTCTTGTCTGGCGATTTATGGACTCTTGGAGATTTACGGTGCATTGATTACTAATCTGTGAAATTGATTCTGCAAATTTCGGTCTGATTTCTCGGTCTCTTCTTTCGATTTACAGATCAAGCATCGGATCTTTGCATCAAGAAATGCATTAGCAATGCATCAACATCAGATCAAGATCGACCTTTGCATCGACAAAATCGCATCGAGATCTTTGCAACAAATCAAGATATGCTTCTTCTTGTTTATACTCATCGGTTTACATGGAACTCATCGGTCTCGTTTAGCTTACGATCGACCTCGTCTTCTCTTGATGAGTTCCCCTCAACTTGTTACCTGTAGATTAACTTAAATAACACAAGTTGATAATGTTTTGACATAATTCATCAAAACTAAAATATCCCAACAATTCCCCCCTTTTTGATAATGATGCCAAAACTAACTAACAATAAAAACATATATACGAGAAAAATAGTGTTAGTTAAACAAGTGAAATGATGAAGAATGTTGTATCATTTTTTTAAAAAAATGATGAGAAGATGATTGTCAACCTCCATAAATTTTATAAATAATATGCATTTTAAACTAAATGGGTTTTAAAAAGATCAGTTCAGGTGGTCACATTAAAAGCTTGTGAACTTTTGAACTCCTGCTCTGATACCACTTGTTGGTCCCGAAAAATACCGAGTTAAAACCCAAAAAAATCTCAATGGGAGGTGACTTTAAAATTTTTGTGAATGTGTTATGCAGATTTGCTAAAGTATGTATGATGCTTAATATGAAAGCAAATAAGAACACACGATTTTTTTATAGTGGTTCGAGTCCAACTCCTACATCCACTCTTCCCTTCATGGGGCACTTCCTTAACCAACAGATATTTATGGAGCTCTCACTCAACGGGACTTATCTCCCTCACGGGATCGCCTATAGATGTTTAATGAGTTCTCACTCTCTCGGAACTTATCTCTATCACGGGATCGCCTATAAACTACCTCACTTAACCACTAATTTTATCTCTCAAGAAAGGGTTTGGGTTTGGTGTTATTTCCAACTAGGTGGGATTTTCCCTTACATTGTTTTTAGCCTTTAAGCTAAGGTTTGGAAAATCTCTCTAAGCTTATGATATGAAATTTATGCTTAGATATAATGAAGAACACTCTTGGGTAAATTTGGATATTTAATGATCCGTGTTCTTGAATGGAGGATGCTGCAAAGTGAAGATTAAAGCCAAATATTCAAACATCTCCATCTCCGAAGCTTGTACATTAAGAATAGGGAAAAGAGTTCTTTTAGGCCTTTTCATGAATTGAAAATAGTAAGGTAACTTTCAATATTTCGACATTTTAGTTTGGTAACCGGCTGTAGGAAGTGAAAGATCTTGTTGACACTAATGAGGGGTTTGATTCCTCCACATGGCAGAATCTCGACAGGGTCAATCTAAAACCTTCTACAGCCCGTACCATTCTAAAATGTTAAAAGTTGACTATTTAAAATTCGTGAAACTCGACAGGACCAAAATCGAAATAGGGATAGCTTACAGGACTTAAAAATCATGACTCTAATGACTATTTGTTAAGAGAATTTATGAATGCAAGAAAAAAATTTGAAAAATACACATCAAGAGTGAGAACTATATGTTGTGATATCTTACCAGGCTGTTAAAATAAAAGCCAACAGTTGTAAAGTTAAAGGAGAGCATTCTAAAGAAGTCAAATCATCGTCCAAGCCGGTATATATCGCGGCTAATAGTCTGCTCGCTGTTCCCTTTCGCCACCTTGGCTTCGAACATTGAGATTTGGTTTAGTCCAACATCACCGCCATTCCCGACTTGCATCCACTCATGATACGTAGCATGTCCTCGACGCAATGTGGTATTGAATCCTGCATAATAAGGGTATGTATAATTTGGGATAAAGTGGATTTTGAAATTTGGATTTCAAAATACTTAGAAATAGTAACTGCGAGTGTTTGTTTTGAGATTTAAGCAGGGTAGGAATTAACTTTATGTAAAATTGATGTGTAAGAGCGTTTGATGTTATGTTATTATATTATTGTTGATTGTAAATTTAATGATTGAATGATTGTGAGTGAGAAAATATATGAAAGATGATAAATAAAAGAACAGTGAGGATGAAAAAATTAAATACGACATTTTATCCGTACCTGCATATACGTCTTCACTAAGATTTATGGTCTTTGAGGCCTTGCTTATGCCTCCTCTAGTCAAATGAAATATCCTATCAAATAAATCTGGATGTCCATAATGGAATCTAACCCTGCATTATTTATGGATGTAAGTAAACGCAGATGCATCATTTTGTATGAGTTTAAAGAATAGAAAAAAATGATTCAAAGAATATCAATGTACTTTTGCATCAGTTATTTTAGAGAAAGAGCATGTTTGGCCCCTGTACTTTCATTTTTTTCTTTTGAAATTGGGCATCCATGTTCATTAGTGACATTGGGTCCTCATGCTTCAAATTTTCTTTAAATTCCTTTTTCAATTGGGTTTTGCAAATATGATTCTACTTTTATTTGCATTAAAATTGAGTTACTGCATTTACTGACCAACATCTCACATAAAGATAATTTTTCAAGCCATACAGAAGTACAGAAACCCAATGTGGAAAGAAACAGTAAAATGGAAACACGGGATCCTAATACTTACAAATGAAAGTACAACAATCCAATGCATCACAGCGATCTAAATATACATTGTTCGTAATTGCGGGTATATCCTAAATAAATATTCTTATTTACAATAGGAACAGAGATTTGTTGAAAAAATGCTTAGAATTATAAACTGAAGTTATTAGTCACAATCATATTAATTTTTATTTTTTTTGATAAGGAAAATTTCATTAATTGATAATGAAAGAGGTGGTACAAGTATACACTATACAGTGTGCTATTCACAGAGGTAAAAGAAAGCTATATATGCACTCTAAACAACTTTCGTGGATTTGCAGTCTATTCCCTATAAGAGAAACTACAACAAGAAGTTAAATTTGCCTGCACCCAACTCCATAATCCGCCTTTAATTTCTTCAACGGTGTTCTCCTTATTGAAGCTTTTCCCCTCAAAAACAAGTTTATTTTTATTTTTCCATATAACCCAAACCACACATATCCACAACCCTTTTGCAAATCACATTAAAATTTAATTCATAACAGAAAGATAGCTATCTTGAACAAATTCTTATTAGAAACTTAGAAAAAGAACATAGCTTTGTTAAAAAAAAATGCTAAGAAAATAAGAATCTAATAAGATTTTCATAAAAATTCCTAAGCACGTATCTTTCACAAGAGTGGCAAATTGACTTAATAGTGAGAGCGTAGCAGTTAAGATTTTTTTGGAAAATACCAAAGGATGGCAATTAAGTTGTGAATAGAGAAACGCAGATATGAAGTTCACTAATAATACAAATATTACTCATACACCAAACTTTTTTCTTTTTTTTTTTGACAAGATTTTGGCACTTGAAGATGAAATAGACTAAGGGGGGTCTTCAACAGCTTAAAGCTGATTATGTAATCAGCTTCTGCTTTGCAAAATCTAATTTGACTGTTTTCAAATTGAATGATTCTGCTAAAATTAATCATCTGAATCCAAAATCTAAAAGCAAAAAACTTTTAGTCGATTCTGCTTTTGTCTAATATTTAACCCTTTACCAAACACTCAACTTCCACTTTCTACAAATTTTGCAAACACTAACCACCTTTACTTCTAACTAATTTTTTAACAATCACTAAATTAAATCACCTTCTCAAAATCACTTTTTTTTTCCAAACACCCCCAAATTAATTACCTGAGTGGATTTGCCAAAAGTCTTTGTCCAATTGTCACAAAGCTTGTCTTTTGATACGACATGAACCACCCCAACGAAGAAACACTGCAATAAGTTATGATTTAGTTAGTTACTAAGACATTTTTTTATAAACACGCGTGACCCTTTTATCATCTCCATTTCATTTTATTTCCTTTTCATTCTTCCACACGATCCACTTTTAGACTCGCCGTAATTGTGGAACACAATTCAAAATCTGTAGCCATGTGAAGCAACTCACTGTCACTTGACATGGATACTTTAACCACATAAGCAAATATTTCATGCTTAACTTAAGGATTTGATTATTAGATTACAATGTAAGCATTACCATCTGTACATCGTTATGATGGTCAAATATTCTGTATGAATTAACCTTAGGAATAGAAAATCGAACTATTTTGCTTCTCTCCATTCTTCTGAACTTTTATAGGAATCACAATCTATTTGTCCATTTGTCTATGTTATGAACAAGCAACTTTGACATCAAAACTTCCTGTGAATATGTGTTCCCTCATGCCAATACTAGTCGGAGGGCTCCTTCTTTGAGGTCGTAGAAACTCTTGCAATAGATTTCTCATCTTGAGAGCTTCCTCAAGATAAATATCCTGCAAGAAAACTGCCATTATAATGACATCATAGAGTTTTTGTCATAACTTAAAGCTTAGGAATGCGGAAAAGTGGAAAAGTAAGGAACTGTACTTGGTTCATATCAATTGTTTGAAGAGCTTCACCACGAGTAAAAATTATTGCATGATTTTGATTTTCAGGTTTTCCTTCTCCAATATTTGGATTTCCTGGGAGCTTTATGCGGTGGATCTCCTAAAAAATTGACAATGTGTAACTAGTACAATCACAACTCAAAGATCACACGGAAGGAGAACATTAGCCATGTTTTCTTAATGCGTACTAGTTATGATGTTTCGTGAGGATAGTCAAATCATTCAAATAAATGAGGCTACTTCCTGATGCTGATTAAAATCCAATATATAATAATCAACATCGAACAATGATGTTGATGAAATTAATCTCAAAATTATCGGTTAAATTAAACCAAAATTCCTCATTTCATGACACCACATTATCCATTCACTTTTTAAGTTAGTAGTGAAAGCTACCAATTATAAAGAGGGTCATGTCAACAAATCCATAGGCAATGTGTTAAGAACAATATAAATAGTTTTATAAGTGAATTTGAAAGAGTAAAACAAAATGCATTCATGAAAGTGTTCATTTCTTTCGTCCTAATACTTCCACTGTTAGCAGTAGTATTAATATTATAGAAACAAAAAGACCATGAACATCAACATTTTTTATCTATAATCAATTACAATTTCCATCTCATGTACACTATTATATGAATTTATGAGTAACTGCAATAAATCTTTAAATTATTACCTGGTCAAAACCATTTACAGCTTTGACTAGGATAGAAGAATAAACTTTCGGAGGCCTATCTGGCGCAATATCTTCTTTCTCCTCGACATAAGCAACACGCAAAGAGGGAAACCTAAAGGCAGTCGCACACAAATTCACCCTCTGAAGGTTTTTTTTTTTTTGAGAACACCTTATGATGTTTATAATAAACTGAAAATTTGCAATATAGGAATTACCTTATTAATAAATCAAGTATGTCTTGAGCCTGAGGGTCACCAGATGATTTTTGGGATCCATACATTTGACATGAAACAACATGAGTGAATTTCTTCATGTCTACCAATGCATCAAGTTGAGCTGATAACTTATCATTTGCCCAATAAATGGCATCATAATTTTGAAGAATATCCGGAGACAATATATATCCACAATTAGTTTCTTGATCAAACTGATACATTTAGTAGCTTCAAATTGAATTTGTATGTAACATTCATAAGACTAAATGGCTGGAAGTATGAAATAATACCAAAAGAAACAAACCATCATCCTCAGCCATGTCAAGAAAAGCTTGTAATTTCAGGGCTTTCCGATAATACAACATTCCTCTAACTGTAACAAAAGAAAAGGCAATAATATTATATATCATATGATGCTATGAATTCTTTGACCAAATATCAAGTCCAATATAAAAAATTATATTTCAAAACTCACCATTCCTGCTTAGAGTTTGCCCTCGAAAGAAGCCCAATCTCTTAGCTCTTCCTCTTTCTCATCATCCTCATCCTCATCGAAAGCATCTATGTTTTCACTTCCCAGACACTCCAGAAAATTTTCCCACTCATCTGAGTGAAGATAGGAAAGGAGGAGTTGAATGAGAGAACTGCAGGATATTATATGCAGCAGTAACTTTATTTTTCGGTTCAAATAACAACCTGGAAATATCTTTTGCATATAAAAGCTAATATAAACCCCTTCTTTGCTCGAGTGAAGCTCCTTCTTTGAGAACTTGACTTCTTCCATATAATGTGGAGTCAAAACACTGAAATAAAGAAATACTGACAAGGTCATGGAAATAAATATTGATTGATTTATTAACCGAAACAACACCCATTTTTCCAATGTGATTGAATAAACTAGTAATGGCAACATTTTTCTTGTTACCCTACTTTGGAATGTAGAAACCAATAGAACATAAAGGAAAATATAATTATAAAATACCAAAAAAGAGAGAAGTAGCACCTGAATAACATATTGCGCACTTTGGGAGCTTTAGGCATATTCATAAAGAGAGAAGTAGCAAAATATGAAATCCGCCTTCGAGCATCAAGGTTTGATGGTATATACATTGCCTTATCTTTGACAGTAAGCAGCAAATGAAAGCGCTTAACCTGTCATCCAAACGCTGCGTCATTTTGCAGTTACTTTTTATAGTTGTGAGAACTTGTTCACTAGCTAACACAAGTTTAAGATAAAAGTATTTCTACTAAACATAAATAATCAACCAAAAACATTTACATCTTGAGTAACACTTGGGTGCAACTAGGTGCACAACTAATATTGTTCAATGAATACGACTAATGCTGTTCAGCTGTAAAACACTTAATACTGACCAACTAATACCTTTTAGTACAACAAATGATACCATTTATAAATGCACTTAAGGTGCATGGAAACTGGTGCATAGACGATTTTACCATACATTCTTTGGGTTAAAGGAAGGTACCTTCTCCATCAAAGGAGCAGAATCTGGTAAAGGAAAATGAATAGAATGCCTTGAAGCAAATAATTCTGGTTCAACATGGCTGAAGAATTCAGTTGTGACACCTTCAAGGTTCTGCTCATTGTGGAGCATATCCAATGTCCTTATGCATAAAACACATCAAAGTTAATATTTCAATTAGGTAAAAGATACAAAATTTTAGAGAATGATAATATTTAAGCACCTAGAACTATTAATGAGCATATCATTTGTTACAAGCTCAAACATATCTTGCAGTGCCTTCACAACTGTAAAATAATGATCTTCATCGCCCTCAACCTAAATTGATCAATAATGCTATGAAACTTGGGAGTAATGATGAAAACTTGAGATGAGAAATAAACTTAAAGTTTTTGACATAGAAACTACCAATTGCTCGATCAAGTCAGCACATATATCATGTAAAGCTGGTAATTCACTCAAGCGAAGATCCAAGAGGAGTGATCCTTTTCCAATGCTTTCCTCGATTTCATCAAATATACCAGATATGACTCTGAAGAAATAATATACCAAAGGAAAATCATGAAGAAATAATATAAATGTAAATGATAAAAAGGAAAGCTGATTCTGAATGATGAACCTACTTTACCTTCTCTCCATGTCACCCACCACAAGGATATCCAAGATGTAACTATCCTATATATAAGCAGTTACTGAGGTGACCGTTAATGGCACATGAATCAAATAAGCGAGTTGTCAATCTGTATGTAATGAGTGATCTTACATATGTCAAGCTACATGCCGTTGCAATCCCCGACTCATCCATTGAGTCTAGTGGTGAGGTCTCCCTTTGACTGGTGATTCGAGCAATACTTCCTAGATGATGAGGTCGGCGGTGCTTTGACTGACATGAACCTTTACCAAGGTTGTGGTTGACTGACACCTCAAACCTCTATATACAGAGGCCAGAGAGGTCAAAATATGTTTTAAAAGTTCTACTCTACCGAGAGAAATAATTTCTTACGAGAGTAACACTTGGCTGTGCAACTAATACTTTTTATTAAAACAACTAATACATTTCGGTGAAGTAACTAGTACCTTGTAAAAATGCACATTAGTTGCACCAACTAGTAAGATGGTAGTCAGTAAATGTCGATGCAATCGTAGAACTGTGTCATCTCCCACATAATTGTCCCCAAAGTAGGCTTAATCTCTTCAAAGTTGTCATGATATTTGTCTCCTGAAAGGAACAATTTAACCTTCTCTTTCACAGTAATCCAACTGCATCCAGGACTCTTTTTAATGCCAAGTAGTCTTTGGGACAATCTCATTTCTTCTTCATCTCTTCTTTTTCCTACATAATGGTAAATATCAGACAAAACCACGTATGCAGTTGCATTTTTTGGTTCAAGTTGTAGCATCTTCTGAGATGCAAGCTTCGCTATATCAGGATGCATGTGAGTTCGGTTGGCACCAAGAAGGGCACCCCAAACCCCAATGTGAGGCTCAAATGGCATCGACTTGATCAGCTTTATGGCTTCATCGAGAAGGCCAGCTCTACCAAGCAGATCAACCATGCAAGCATAATGATCAGGACTAGGTTCAACCTTAAACAAAGAGTTCATAGACTTAAAGTATTGCCATCCTGTTTCCACAAGCCCAGCATGCGTACAAGCAGATAGAACACTGGTAAATGTAACATCAGTAGGATAATGCCCTCCATCAACCAATTTCCTAAACAAATTGAGTGCTTCTTCTCTGTATCCATTATGGGCAAATCCTGTAATCATAGAATTAAAGGAGACAATGCTTGGTCTAGTGATGGCTTCGAAAATCTTATAGGCATCGTCTATGTTCCCACACTTGGAATACATTGACACAAGGGAATTTTGGATGGATAAATCGTATTCCATGTTCAATTTAACCACAAAAACGTGCATTTGTGACCCAATGTTCAAAGATGCTAAACTAGCTGAAGCACTAAGCAAGCTACATAATGTAACAGCATCAGGCCTCATTGCATTACAAACCATCTGAACAAACCAAGAAATGGCCTCTTCGTCCTCTCCATTGTTCACAAAACCAGAAATAAGAGCTGTCCAAGCAACACCATCGCGATCAGGCATGTCTCGGAATAAACTATTGCACTTTTCAGTTAAACCTCTGTTAGCAAATCCAGTAATCAAGGTCGTCCATGAGACTGAATCCTTGTGATCCATTCTCTTGAAGAGTTCATTTGCCTCTTCAATCCTTCCAGCTTGAACATAACCAGAAATGAGAGAATTCCAGGAAACTACATCTCTTATTCATCATGTTGAACAAATTTCTAGCTTCATCTATACAGCCAAACCTCGAGTACATTCCAATCAATGAATTGCACAAAATCACATCAAAATCTAATCCCAAACGTGACACAAAAAACCATGTACTTGGCACCCTTCTTTATGTCTACCAACTCGCCACAAGACTCAAAAACTACAGTCAAAATAGTAGGTCCAATTCGTACATGGCCCTCTTTCTCATCTGCAAAAACAACTGAAACCCATCCTCAAAATAACCCGATTTCATATACCCATCAATCATAGAACACCAAGTAAACTCATTTCTACTCTCTCCCATTACATCAAACAGTTTTCTAGCTTCACTAACTCTACCATTCTTACAATAACCATCCACCATCATACTACAAGAAACAACATTCTTCTCCACCATGCCCTCAAAAACTCCAACAGCCTCCTCCAATTTCCCAACCATCAAATACCCATTCATCATAACATTCGAGCAAAACGGGTCCCTCCATTTCAACGGCATCCTCCCAAACAACCTCTCAGCATCATCCAACCTTCCCGCATCAACAAACCCCATCATCGTCACTGTATGTGACACTGCATTCCGCACTGGCATCCTCTCAAACAACCTAAACGCCTCCTCTACACCATCCACACTGCTCAAATTCCGTACATACGCCGTAATCATCGCGTTCCATGTCGCAACATTTCGTTGGGGCATTTCGTCGAACACTTTCAGGGCATTCTTGATTTGGCCGTTTTTCTCATAAGCAGAGAGCATGGCGGTGTAAGTAACGACGCTTTTCTCCGGCATTCGACGGAATAACGATTCTGCCTCCCTAATCTCCCCGTTCCGTCCATGGCTTGTTATCTGAATATTGTTGCAGTATACAGCAGAGTTCTTATATTCTGATATGGTTTGAGCAGAGGATGTTGAGTAGGCACTCGGAATTATGAAAAGCAAAGTCTTCGCATTACGACGGGTGAAAATTTTGCGCCGATAACAATAAATTGGCTTTCTTGCCACCAGCATTGTTCAGAGCAACGCCGGCAATGGGGAGAACCGTCCCTTATGCTTCAGCTTATGCTTAACCGTGTTGTTTAAATAAAAGCGTTATCACGTCTTTGCCAATTTTGAACGGGACCCACAAAAGGACCGGACGCATTTCAGATTTTCTTTTCCGTGAACTTTACAAATTACAATTTTAAAATCATATTATTTGAAATCTCCTTTATATCTATTTCCATATTTTTTTTTTTCCCACGCTACTCACTTCTTTAATCTCCACTATTCAAAATTTTAATTTTCTCATTAATTTTTTTTTTTTCTTTTTAATTTCTATGATTAAATTCTCCTGTGAATTCCTAATTTTTTTCATTATTTTACAATTTTTAAATTTCTAATTCAAACTTTCAAATTTAATCTTATCTTAACTGCTTAAAAAAAAGTCATCGTCATTTTTTTTTATGTATATCTTAATCGCCCATTTTTATCTCCTCATCTTAACCATCTCCATTTCTACCGCTCTTTTATTCTCAATCGGTCTCTCTTTTTTTTTTTTTTTACGTTTTTTTTCCTTTCTTCTTCCACCATTTATGGACTTTTTAATTCTCTCAATTTTTGCATATTTCTCATTCATTTTATGTTTATTTTTTTCCTTTCTTCTTAATTTTTTAATATACTTTTAGTAGATTTTTTTTTATGTATATATTTATTATCGATGTTTGCTCATTATCTTTTGTTATTGATTCATTATCTTTGATACACTTAACTTTATATTTTTTAAATATTTATTTGATACTGATTCATTATCTATTTGATTGTCGCCCCTTAAAAAAGAGCATATCACAATAAGGTATAAAATCGTGTAGTTTTTTTTATTTTTTTAAGTTTTAATTTGATATTGTTTTGTATATTTTTCGTTCACATTTTTTTCTTACTTCTTCCACCATCTATTTGGACTGTCGTCCTCTTAAAAACGAGCATATCACAATAAGGTATGAAATCGTGTAGTCTTTGTTTTTTTTTTTTAAGTTTTAATTTGATTTTGCGCCTTTGACATTGTTTCATATATTTTTCGTTTCACTGTTTTTTCTTAATTTATCTATCATTACCAAATAAAAATAATGGCGAAATATGTGAATCATCTCTCACAATTTTTTAATATACTTTTAGTAGATTTTTTTTTTATGTATATATTTATTATCGATGTTTGCTCATTATCTTTTTGTTACTGATTCATTATCTTTGATACACTTAACTTTATATTTTTTAAATATTTATTTGATACTGATTCATACTAATTTTTTTGCAGGTTTAAAATAATAAATAGTCATCTTTTTTAAGTTTTGATTATTATTTATTAAATTTTTTATTTGTCAAATTCTGAACTTTATCTATGTTATGGAGAATTTAACCCGTAAGTATTCAAATTTTCTTATTAACGAAATCTTTGAATACTACCTATAAAAATATATCGTTATTTATTGTTAACTAAATATTAAAAGATTTTATTCTTATAATTTTTAGATATATGCATATTTAATTCTTTTTATTTTTAAGTTTTTAAAAAACCAAGTCAATTATGATAATGATTATCCCAAAAATTTCTCTACCAAAAATTATTCCCTCAATGTCTCAATCTCGATTTAGTTTGTTTGTCATTTAAAAAAAAATTGTCCTATCAATTTAAAAAAATTCTTACGTTTGTTATTAAAGTAAAAAAATACCACTAACAAAATCAATAATAAATGGATAATTAAATGATTAAGGATTGAAATTTGGAATTGGGAAATTTGTTTGGTAATTTGACAATCTCGAGCTTATTGTAATGTATCCCTAACATTACAAACTCATGATTTATATTATAAACATATATGTTAAAAGATTTAGTATTTTTTTATGATATATAGATAAATGAAATAAATATTTGCCTGTTTTGAAAATTGACGTATAATTGATGAAATAAATGATGTATAATTGTATTTGCATGTTGTGCAAATTGTTTCAAACAATGTTGTAAGATCTAAATAAATATTCAATAAACTAAAACGGATGTTCCACTATTTTATTTAATATTTTTTGTAATATTAATAAGTCATGGGACTTGACCGCTATTAATGAATTTTGTAGTTGGATTTATTCTGGAATGAGAGATTTATTAATTTTACATTATGTGCATTTACTCACTTACAAATGAAGAAGACAACGAATTAAAATAGCATCAATACCATTATTTTATAAACACTTTCATATTTATAAGGTATTCATAAAAAAATAATAATATAATTTTATCTTCAACCCCGCGTATTACGAGGGTTTTACACTAGTTTAAAGTAAAAAATTTGAAATTCTATTAATCATATTTTACTTTATTATTTACATCACTACTTTTTTTTATTCTTCTAATGCACTCAAAATAATTTAATAATATAACATCAATTAATTTTTTTCACCATTTTCCCCATAAGTGGACGCACATAGAGGAAAGGTGGGGCACTTGTCTCACTTTAATTTTCATTGCAAAATATCATATATACCCCTCTAAATTTTTAAATTTCATAAATATTTTTTAACACTTTAAAAATAGAGAATTGCTTACAAAATTTTCCAACATGCATGTTTACGAAATTTTCAACAAAAATAGTTTTATCCTTAAATAATTAGGATTGTCTACGACTTACTTAAAAAATTTCCTAATCATATATACATTTTCAATCCTCCAATTATAATTACTCCAAATTACAAATGCAATTGCCTACAAAAATTACAAATGTGTAGGCAATTTGCTCATAGGTAAGTTGTTTGCCTTTAAAATTTCGTAGGCAATATGTTTGCCTACTAGAATGTTAAAAATTCATAGATAATTCGTGGGATATTTAAGGACGAAATTATTTTGTTGCAAAATTTTGTAGCCATGCTAGAAAAATTAATTCTCTATTTTCTTGTAGTGTAAAAATTAGACACGGTGATGAATGGATGAATGACAATTTAGCAAACAGTCGTGATCAATTGTAAATGAAAGTATTAATTACAAATTATTTTATATTTTATATTTTTTACCGGTTCTTTTTGCTCTTGTTGGACTATATATTTCTTCGTCAACCCCTTATCATACCCTATAAAATTCCAAAACAAACTTATATTTTATTTATTCATCGGAATTTTGAAATCCTAGGACTTCAAAGTCCTGAATTTCCCCCGTCCACTCTAATCCTGAAACGAACATATACCCTTAGAGTAGTCGGCTACACATGTTATTAAGGTTTGTAACTCAAATGGTTTTATTTTTAAATGATCAACTTGTTTATATTGAAACATGCAACTTGTTCAATATAAAACATATTGATATTTCCATCAATGTTACAACATTGGACATAACATCATTTTTTGTCTTTTCTTCTTAACAACTAACTCTTGTTGGTCAATGTTGTTCTTGATGTTGTTGACTGCAAGTTGATGATCCAGAATGAACTCTAAGATTTCAAAAGGATCTACATGGCTCAAGATTAGCTGGGCAGATTCTAGATCATGCGGCTGCAATCCAGAAGCTATAGAAAACCCACTACACGGAGGTTGTCTAAGAGAGATCATGGGTTAGTTGAAGAAGGTGTTTTTAGATCCTTCAAGGAGGATCTATGGATGAAGATTGCGGCTTACAAATTTTGTCTATAAATAGAGGGATGCATCTTCATCACAAGGCAAGGAATAACCGAGCATCAACTGTAGAGTGCTAATACATCCAGGGTGATAGAGTTGTTATTCTTCATTTTATATTACTTCAAGTGTTGTATTCTTTCAATTAACAATAGATCGATTGTACTGTGTGTACAGATTTATGTGAGGATTAGTTTCATACACATAGAATATATTAACTTTGATAGTGTAGAGATACAGTTAGCCTTTCAGATTATAAACATTGTTTAGATCTTAGTTTGTTATGAGAAGATTCTATTTGTGAATCACTCTATACAATTTTTGTATTCACTATTCAGTTTATAGTGAAAGTTTCGTCATAAGGCATCACAAACTATTTTATAGACACACAAGGAAATGTTTCATTATTTATTTATTCCTCATTCGGGAGGAATTAACTAGTCGATTTCCATTCGACCTGAATATTTTATGTCATACAATGACCTTTGTAGTTTTAATTTTGCACATAGGACAATATTCAACATTCCTCATCTTAGGAATCTTATATCCATTAGAGATTTTTCATATAAATATTGACATCCATTGATCTATATAAATATACGGTTATAACGTCTATCAACTGCATTTCTAAATTCAAATTTATTGTCAGAATTATTAAGTAGCTGAACTTTATATTTCATACATAACATGAGCATATATTTGATCAAAATCAATATCGGGTCTCTATGAAAGCTACTTATTTCACTTTGTACCTCATCACATCATTATTCTCATTTCATTTTCTTACAAATACACATGTATATCCAATAGGGATAAAATATTTTGTGTATGTACAATAAAACGAAAGACATTTCTTTTGTTTAGCAAGTCTAGCTCTACTTTAATTGTTTCTTTCTATTTTACCTAGTAAAAAATGCTTCTAGCTCAACTATTAACTTAAGTATTGGATCAAGATTTTTATTCGTGATAGTAAAAGCAATTATGGCAGCGAATAAGTTGTCGATAATAGTGGTATTTTTTTCTATATATTTATAAAATTCATATCAATTTTTATATTTATATCAATCAGATCACGACGAAGTGGAATAACTCAAGCGGTTAGAGCATCACTACTTATACGTTGAGGTCATGGGTTCGAGTCACCATTTGTCCGATAAAAAAAATCAACAAGATCACCATCATTTCCCAAAATATTTTGATCTAGTCGTTCCCCAATCCTAGTGTTTTGATTATTTTGTGCACGTGCTTTGTTACAAGGATTTTCATCTTCACAACAAATCTCTTCAGGAGACTTCGAGAGTGGCTGAATATTTTGCTAGTTGAATTTTTATCTTCAGGAGACTTCGAGAGTGACTGAATATTTTGCTAGCTTTAGTAATCACCAAGGATTTATTTATTTCGTATTAAGAGGTCCTTTACACTTCTGGCGTGTAGGGGCATCATTATATATATTCTATTTAATTGGACATATACCTTTTGTGGTGCATTTATAGTAGATGTACACGATTTAGTCACGTATGATTAGTAAATGTATCTGACATATTACTTGCTAAATATTGCAAGTTAATTATCTATTGAACTTCCCCGATAAAAAAAAATTATATATTGAACTTCTAGTTCAGGTTGACTAGTGCGTGAATCTAAATACTGAAGATCTTTTACATTCCACAAATTTTTTTGACATTAATTTAATTTTTATCTCCCCCTAATGCTGAGAAATGATCGTCATCAAATGTGCAATCAGCCATCTGGGTCGTGAATTGAGGTATTTTGCGGTGGTGATACAGAAAATATTGCATAGTCAAGTATTTGCAGATGGGAAATGTTTGGTTCTCAAGCACTAGTTATAAAGGGGAGTATTCATGATATGCAGTGGGCTGGATTTAAATTAAAGTAGCGCCATGTAAAATTTCATGCCCCCAACATGAAATAGGTAAGTTAGAATTCTGCAATAATGGTCTAGTAATTAATTTGATGAAGTCTATTAGAGATTCAACTGAACCATTCTAGATGTGGAAGTAAGAGACTGAATGATCAACTTTAATTCTCAATGCCATATAATAATCATTACATGTCATCGATGTGAATTTTATCGACATTAACCATTCAGATGGATTTAATTGGATAACCAGAAATTTAAGTTCAATAATTTTGGCAATAAATTTGTTTTAGGAAAATTATACTAGTCCACAAATATCTTCATGACTGCGTTCAAGAAAAATAGGAGATTCAATTACAACTTTAGTACGAGAATGCAGTTAGTATAAGTTTTTTCTTTCTCTTAGCCCCACAAATAAATTAATTTACATCAGAGACTACGTTATTTGACACAGTATGTAAAATATAATTAGTCAAAATCTGAATTATCATATTTTGAACAACTCATGTCATAATTTGAATAAATTTGTTTCAGGCAAACTAGCACATCCTTCAAAAAATCATCATTTTCAATGTTCATATTTGCTTCGATCAAAGTAGTACGATAAGATTTTATTTTGCTCATGATTATATAAGGACTCAATTTTAATGGAAGAGCTTTCAGGTACGATTTATATTGTTTCCACTGTCATTGATTTTATCTTTCATTTATATTTCATATTGATATTTCAGGCATCAATATTTTCTGTTGTTGATATTTCGTATTTATTGATGGAAATGGTCATTCAAATATTTACCAATAAACAACAAGATATCTTTCAGTAATATTCATTTTCCATTCAGGTGAGGAGAAAGACTAGTGTATGAGAGAGGTATATTAGAAATTTTGTGCAATTATTTTTTCACTACAATTATTCTCAGAAATAATTAGTATAAACTTTTATATAAGTTGCAAGTTCAAAAAAATTCGGTGAACAAAATTAGGAAATAATGAATTTTCATAGAAAATCTAATTTCTATAGCAAGTAATTCTCACGCCTATACTTCGGTGTCACGACCACCTTTATTTACCAAATATAATATACGATAATAAACATAATTTAACCTGTAAACCTATTATATTTTTTTTCCAACATTATAACTTCAAACCTGATTTCACACCAAAAGTAACCTGTTCACATTCATATCCATAACATAATACACATCTATAAGCGACAAGACATATAAAAACGGAAGCAAGATAAGTCACGGTATGCCCAACAGGTCGTCATCTATGTACACGACCACTCAAAACCTGCAAGAGTTCCACAGCTTGTCCAGTAAGCCTGTCACGTCACAACATCCCATGATTACCTACAATGCATAAACTATGTGAGATAAAACTCAGTAAGTAGAAATTATGCATGGCATGAATTGTTTGGAAATCATTCTCATAAACTCTCACTCTTGAAATCATCACATCCATTTATATTCATCCTATCAATTTCTAATCACCCTTTTCATTTCTATTCATCATATCTATTTGTACTCCTTATCCATTTCTAATCACCCTATTCATTTCTACTCCCTATCCATTTTTAATCACCCTATCAATTTCTACTCATCCTATTCATTTCTACTCATTATCCATTTCTAATCTGCCTATCAATTTCTACTCCCTATCAATTTCTACTCATCTTATCCATTTATACTCATTTGCTGGGCCCCCAGACTTACTGTTGTATGCCGGCATAAGCCCAATACACAGACCACCACGTGGCTAATACGAATCACCTAATCCATTTCTACTAATACAATGATCCTCTTACCCGGAGATCATTTATAGATATCCGTACAACGATATATATTCATGTTCATGTATGATATTTTTATGCAATGCAACATTCAATATTTCATATCTCATTGAACTCGCAGGTTCAATCCACAATAACCATGAAACTCACATGTTCATCTCAAAATAATTATTAAATTCACAAGTTTATTTCATGATAATCACTGAACAACAATCAAATATCATTATAAACTTAAATAGTCACATATCACCAATACTAGTTACCTCTATTAACATTAGTTGTTAACATATCACCAATACTAGTTACCTCTATTAACATTAGTTGTTAACTAGTTACCAACTATATTTAACCTTAAACTCCATTATCAAGTTTACGTGAACACACACATATATATATAATATATACTCCTACATTTTATTCATCTTTTAATTAGTGTTACTAATTATCAAAATTATTCACATTTAATCTACATCTCCAGTTATAAAATAATTTGCAATGTGCATTCAAATATCGCTAAATCTTTATAAATTATCTTAGGGTTTTCTCACTACTAATCACATATGAATATAACTAATAATTCAACCTTTCAAATAATTCATACGAAAAATAAATAATGCAGAATAAAAAATAGCACATAAATAATATTAACACGTAAACAATATAAAATGCACACAATGCATGAAATATATTAACCAATGAATAGTGAGAGGCTCGGGTATCACATCCTCCCCTCCTTATAAAAATTTCGTCCCCGAAATTTTACTTACTACATTGTGCTAACCATAATCCGTTAAGACCTTACTTTTCTTTTTCCACTACTTTTTTTTTTCTCATTTTTTTTTCAACTCACTCTATAGTTATGTCTAGACATACACTTACTGTTGTTGTAACGCCCCATTTCCAAAATGAAGCCCTTTGTGGCTTTAACACTCGGATCCAGTTTGCCACTTAAGTAACTGTAAAACCGAGCCAGAAAATTTCTTTAAACATAAAACAATAAAGCTTAAACTAACAATTTGCAGCGGAAAGTAAAGTAAGCTTGATCATCAATAAAATTTAAGCGTGGAGAGTCGTTTAATACATACATCAAGAATTAAGGTAGAATTATAAATTTGACAATCTTGTAAAGACGCATAATCAACTTAACACTCGTAAAGTAGTTTAACAATTTTGAAAGATAATGCAACTTAATTTAAAAAGAGTTCATCATAGTATTAATAGTAATAACTTGATAAATACGGGAAGCTTCGTGTCTACAGCAAACTCCGGCCCCTCTCGATCATAACCTGAAAACATAAAACTGTTGGGGTGTGAGATAAAAATCTCAGTGGATGACCTGTACGATGTTACATAGATTAGCAGTATCCTAGTATAAATTATACCATATACATATACATATCGTATGCACGAGTTGTTCATGCCCATACGTATTCATGACGACTATTATGTCGTAGGTACGCACGAGTTTCTGATGCCCATACCCTTAGGTACGCATGAGTTTCTGATGTCCATACCATATTCATGTAGACTATTATGTCGTAGGTATGCACGAGTTGTTCATGCCCATAACAATAATTATAGGGATGATGTAATGACTGGAAAGTAAAAAACACGCAAGATTTGATGATCCAGTTTGCCAGAAAGGCTACGTCTGGGGGCGGTACCAAGCCAGGAAAATATATATGCCTAAAGTCTAGAATTCGATCCATTTCACTGAACAATACAACGAGTATTTATAGATTACAACTAGGTTAAAACCCCCTATGGGCCTGACTGATCGGCCGCTAGGGTTGGAGGCAATCTGAATGCGGATCCCGTAATATGGGGCCGTGATCTTCGACGTCTGGTACGCTTACCAAAGTTAAATCCCGAAAATCCAATCTGAAAATGAGCTGCGGAAGTTGGAGGAGCAGCGAAAACTGTATAGTGAACAGAGCAAGTCGCTACTCGCGGTGTGTGAAGCTCAGAAAAAGGCAGAGACCTCCAACTCGAAGCTCGCTCAGAGGGTTTCCGAGCTCGAGGGTCAGCTCAAGGCCGCAGAAGATAACCTCGGGGTGGAAATGGCCGAGTGGAAAGCTGTTGTGTTGGAATTTACAAGCACGTAAAATAAATAAACATGCGCAACGGAATTAACAATTCACTAACAACAAATTATAGATTGCATAATTAAACAATGAAATACTTAACAGAAATCTTATAGTGCTTCGTAAGCTATTTCCTCCACTATGGTATCCACGTAATTCTCGTTCACAGATCCGCACCGATTTGCCAGCGTTGAATCCCCGTATGAATTTGCTAGGAAAATTCTACACTAGAGATTTTATGGAGAAATATGTTTCTTGTGTTAATAATGAATTCCCAAGGACTCATATATATAGGGGAAACCCAATTTAAATCTTAAGCTATCTTTATTAGGAAATAAAATCCCTAATCTTGTAAATCAAATCCCATAGATTTGATTTCCCTATACATAAAATCCTACAATAATATTCCATATATTATTTTGGGATTCCTATTTAATTAAATCTAATTTAATTAAATAGTAATAATAATTAATTCTAAATATAATTATTATTAATTATGCATAAATTAAATATTAAATCCAATTTAATATTTAATCAACCAACTATAATCTGCAAAGGGAATTACTTGTTGTGTGACCCATAGGCCCTCGTATATCGAGCGATTAGTCAAAATAACGGTCTTAATTGAACCCTAGATAATAAATCAGACATTCTCAATATACGAGGTACATTGCGAGGAAACGTGCAACTACCTGTAACTGAAACGTGGGCTATTGTGATAATGTCCTTTCATTCGCGAATGCCCAATTAAATCTTGAACATGATGAAGTGTCTATTCAAATAATTTATTCATATTTTTTCATTACACTAATTGATCTCGTTTGTCACATTTGGTCACACAAAGTCCAAATGTGACGTGCATTGGCCAATGACTAACGATCCAATTAGTATGAGAAGATGAACACTCTCTCTTCCACATTAAGGAATGAATCATTTTCTTGGCTCAACTACCACGCACATGCATTTCGTGATTAACTCAATCCATGTCATATCTACCCATTAAGAGCGTCGGTCATGGTCAAAGTTCACCACTCCATACATGTCGTGCGTATTGACCTCAAGTCAGAGGAATATCACATCGCTCCCACTTACCGATATATCCGTAGACACTTAAGTGAAATAACATCAAACGGTTTCTCGGATGGGTATACCAATACCCTCTAAGGTATTTGTGCATCCATCACGAGATACCTAGTATCTCGTAGTAAGTGAGAACTACTACACTCTCTAAGGGTATGATGCAGATCGCACACCAATCTCAAATGCATCATCAATATCCCATTATTGATGATCCTTGATCGGGGCTATTTGAGAACCATGCTTAAGTCATTCGAGGTCTCACATCCTCAATGACAACATTGGTTCATAGGAACACATATAAGAATAAATGCAAACAATCAAACATAATATTCAAACAAGTGTATTGCCATACAATAATATTAAATGAATAATAATATTTAATCAAACTGAATATTATCGAGCATTATGTCCTTACAAAAGATTGTCTCTAGAACACTAACACTAACATGTTGTTGCCCGGGTCTAGCAGAAAATGGCCTCCCAAGCCGCCAATTTTGAGAAGAGGGGGGGGAGGAACGCGAACTTCGCTTATTATATGGCGTTCGCGGGGGTTATACGAGCTTATCGTCGAACGGACCCCACTGGCAACATTGCCAGCATGGTCGAAGAGCTGGCGACTTTCGTGTGTTACAATCCCAACCCGAAAATTGTGCTGGAGATTCGGGACTTGGAGGCATTGGGGGTGGACCTGTCTTTCTTCCCCGACTAGGGGCAGATCGTGTTCCCAACTCCTCAATATGAAGAACTTAATAATTTTTTTACACTGGGCATAACGAGTCGAATTGAAAACAAACATTCATACACATGATAATTAAACACATTAAATAGCTATGACAATTGGATACCTGCAAAAGAGATCTAGCAATTCTACTATCCAATTTTAAATTTAATGAACAACAATTTAAATCACAGAGCTCGAAACAGAGGCTCTGATACCAGTTGTTGGGGAACGTTTTGTCCGGATCTATTCGAGATGCAATTTAAATAAAAAATTATTACCAGCATGAATTAATCCTATTAATTCAAATAACAATTACCAACAACATACATACGTACAAATAATTTCACGTAAAATCTAGGAATTTACGCGAAACATACCTCTTGAAGAGACAACCGTTGAGACGATGGATAAACCCAAATGGCTTCTCAAGTATATTCCAAGTCCTTGCTCGCTATTCGATGGAAGATACGCACGAACAATTTAAACAAAGGAAAAAGAAAAAAATATATTGCACCACCTTTGTGGATTTCTAATTTTTCCAAGACTGGAATTGTGTTGGGGATGAAAAAATCATCCCCTATTTATAAGATGAAGGGGGTCGAAATTTGCCCTAGAAAATAGATATGGGAAGTTCTTTAATTCTTGTGCAAGAAGTAATCTTGAATATATCCAATATACTCTCTTTCCCATAAATAAATTTTCCATAAAAATTTCTTTCCTTATAAATCAATATTTTCGAAAAAAACGAGAAAAAAGTCAAAGTCAAAGATTCTTGAATTTATGAGATAATCTTGTATTTCAAGAATACTTATTTTCCATAAAATCTTTCAAAGAAAATCTCTTCTCTCTTTTTCCCATATTTTTCGAAAAAATTAAGAAAAAATAGGCAATAATTATTTCTTTGATTTTAATCACTTTTTTTATTAATTGGACTTATATTTGGGCTACTTGATGGACCTTTAGGAGAATTAAGATTGGACCTCCCAATGGGCTCTGAATTATCAATATTGAGCCACAATATTATTCAGCCCATTAATATTAATTTACTCCACTATAAAATTAATATTGCACTATCTATCTTAACCCATATTACGATAATATGGCTCCCGATTATTATTTTCCGTGTTTAAGATTATTTAGTCCATTAATTAATTAAGCTACTGAAAAGTCTTATATTAATTAATATCTTTTTCCTTGGAGTAAAGATAGTTCAACATTATAATCCATACCGGAAATAAATTCCACTTGCAAGATTTGGTATGATAAAACTTCTGAGCCCACCAAGGGGACAAATCAAACAAGACTTTTCTTGCACACGTTTCTCTGTATTAATCACAACATAGATCAAAGCAATAAGTATTAATCTCACACAATCCAATTTAAGTGACAGAGATTAAGAAATCAACAACCACTGAGGTCTAATTCTTCATCCCATAAGTCAGTACGGAAGAATTTATCCTCCCTGTAGATCCGCTTCAGCGCATCACAATGCACTAGTCCAATCTCTCAGTCAAGCCAAACCAATCTGAGCTTTGCACATCAACCTCTACCAATGGAGTGTTCAATTCCATCTAGGTTGTGAAGATTTATTTATTTACAAGGAACTATTAATGTGATCTTCTGTGATCGGGTATCACCACATTAACTACAATGCAATATGTACAAATATTTAACGGTTTGCAATAAATAAATAACATTCATTCATATTTAAAGCAACAACGATAAAATAATTTATTCTTAATAAATAAGTGCAAAGTAACAGTCTGTTATACAAAATAAAAGCATACTTTCACGTATAACCCCCAACAATGGGTAGCTACCAAACCGTCGGTATGTCAATAGTCGTACCTCGGGAGGTCAAACCTTGTGACAGGAGCTCCTTGATTTTGAGCACAAATGTAAGACGAATAACTAATCTATAAAGAGAAAAAGAAAAAACCTAGAGCCATAAGTTCACAAGTCGAACCAGAGGCCGGGGCCCCAAAAACCTTGCTAAGGTAAAACCCTCCTTAGGGCAAAACCCTTAGTCAAGGGAAAAAGGAGACCCCTCTACAAAGCATTACCCCGCAGCACGAAGGTAATCCCTATTGAGCACAAATGTAAGAAGTCTTGAAAGAAATGAACGATTTTATTGAGATTCAACTTCGTAGATACATTTTGGTAACCTGCGACCTACTGATAGTATTTCTTCAAGTGGGCAACGTTCCACGAGTATTGGGTCGGCGTGCCATCCGGGCTCTCGAGCTCGTAGGCTCCATTAGGCAAGCATCTTGATATTTTCCAAGGACCTTCCTAGTTTGACCCGAAAGTCCCCTTGGGTAT
The DNA here is from genome assembly GCA_037126765.1 of Stenogyne calaminthoides. Lineage (NCBI taxonomy): Eukaryota > Viridiplantae > Streptophyta > Magnoliopsida > Lamiales > Lamiaceae > Stenogyne > Stenogyne calaminthoides. The sequence goes on along the minus strand of JBBCBC010000004.1, from coordinate 9,218,603 downwards.
TCCGAGCACCTTCTTGAGTGCCATATCCCCCTCTCTGAACTTTCGAAGTCGCACTTTGGAGTTATAACACCTCTCCGATTGTTGTTTGTATCTTGCATTTCTTAGGTTAACCTCCAATCTCTTCTCTTCAAAGAGGTCCAGATTGCGAGCTATGACTTCGTCATTGTTTTCATTGGCGACCTGCGACGTCCGGTGGCTCAAGATGTTGATTTCTGACGGGATGACAACTTCGGTTCCATAGGCCAGGGATTATGGAGTTTCACCAGTTGAGTTTTGGCAGATCATTTTGTACGACCATATGACTTATGGGAGCTCGCTGGCCCATTTTCCATTTCCTCTCTCTAGCTTTGCTTTCAAAGTGTGCTTGATAATCTTGTTGATGGCTTCGACCTATCCATTCGTCTGGGGGTGGTAGGGAGTGGAGAATAGCTTCGTGATTTTCCACTTGCGGAAAAAAGCATCGATATTTAACCCTTCGAACTGTTTCCCATTGTCAGATACTACATCTTGTGGTAGGCCGAACCTGCAAATTATGTTTCGCCATATGAATTTGATGACGTGGTCTTGGTCTATGGACTGAGGATACTAGCGAGTTCCTCGGGGGCGACTTTGATTGAAGGCGCGAAAATTTGACACTTGTGGCACTTCTTTGTGATGCAATCGCATCCCCTCTCAGGGTTGGCCGGAAGTAGCCTTGTCTTGTCGTTTTGTGGTCTAAAGATTGTCCCCCGGCGTGGTTCCCGCATTCTCCCTCATGTAATTCTTTCAGGATGGCTTGCCTCTGTTCTGGAGTGATACATTTGAGCAGTGGTGTGCCGAAACCTAGCTTGTATATGTCACGACCACCCTTATTTAACCCAACTTAATAAGAATATAAATATATAATAAGAATATAAATATAATTTAACCTGTAAACGTGTTATACTTATTTTTCTCTTTACTGAACAACATCATTTATTCACGCCAACATAACCTGTTCGCATTCATATATATATATATATACACATAACAGATACAATAACGATTCACAATCAAACTCCATGCCATCACACATTAGTACGTACAAGTCCTAATAGCATGACGTAAGACAACACATATGCGAAAAGCGACAAAATATAACAACGGAAGCAAGATAAGTCATGGTATGCCCAATAGGTAGTCATCTATGTACACAACAACTCAAAACCGGCAGGAGCTCCACAACTTGTCCAGTAAGGTTGTCATATCGCACCATCTCAGGATTACCTACAATGCATAAACTACGTGAGATGAATCTCAATAAGCAGAAAGTATGCATGATAATATACTTATTTCAAAAATCCTCTTCAAACTCTCTTTCACTCTCTCTCCTCTCTCTCTCTCCCCCTCTCTCCTCTCTCTCCCTCACCCTCTCTCTCTCTCTCCCTCCTCTCTCAATTTCCCGAATACACGCCGGTAAAACCTCTGGATACACGCCAGAATAAAGCTTCCGGATACACGCCAGAATAAAACTTCTGGATACACGCCAGAATAAAACTTCGGATACACGCCGGAATAAAACTTCTGGATACACGCCAGAATAAAACTTCCGGATACACGCCGGAATAAACTCAATGCATTGACCACTCACCTCACCTCTTTCTGATCAATCATATCTCGGCATACTCGCATATTCATGCATGATATGTTTGATGCAATGCAACACAAGATCTGTCTCAAAATTCACACATTATTGAACACACAGGTTTAGTTCCCGATAATCACATAACAACAATCAAGTCTCATAATCTGAGCAATATCCCCATATTTCCAGCTAAACACAAACAAATCACGAAATAATAAATTTATGCATTGTAGTTACAGATGAACTTTTAATTACCTCTTCTCCGAGAAAAGCTATCTGAAACTTGTTATCCTTGTATCCGACGAGATTAATCTAGAATGATATCATAAGTAGAATATTACTAAGTTAACCACATTTTAAGGCAACTAAGTCAACTCTAAAAAGTTACTACATGTATTCGTCCTACTGTCTGCATTAAATTCAATGTGATTATAAGTCCAATAAAATTACATAATTTAGTCTAATTCTCTCTCTCAAGTCCTAATTACTAGCATTGTTCAGTTCAACTCCCAAGTTTATATAGAGTAAATATTGAAATAAACTCTACACTTAATCACTAACAAACCTTTTCTATATCTCTTCACTTTCTTCTTTATCAGTATTATCTATAAATCCTAAAATTTAGCTGATTAGAACACAATATGATCAAAGTTTTCTATTTAAAACTGAATGTAATAAATATTGAATAATTGATCATTTCATCACCCATACACACTATTTATATAAACCGAATTGTTAAGACATCTATATATATAGTGTACATATAAGTTCATAAAAACTAATTAATTTAGCCAATAATTAATTAACCACCACCACCACTAATTAAAGCCTCTAAAAATTTCTTTCAACTCAAGTATAGAAAATTGGAGTAAATATATGTGCACATGAGATGACAATCGCACTCTAATAATTCTTGTTCCACAACTAATTACCTCAAAATAACTGTAGGGTTTTCACTTTTCTAACACTATCCTATTACTAAATACAAATAATGATAAGATAAGTGAACTACAATTATCATTTCCATCTGTAAACATTTCTTTTATAAATATTAGCTATCCATTATTTTGTAATTATAACTAAGATCAGAAGAAGTTACAAATTTATTCATTCCACTTATGTTTTTTAATAATTAATAAATATAATTCATGCAATAACACCGAAGCTTATCATTATCCTATTTTACTTGAAGCTTGTTGTATAAATCTAATACAACCATTAAAAGTAACTAAAAGCTTGCAAATTAAGAGTGGGTCTCATGTGCACCCGGGTGCACCGTAAACTCATAGTGCATTTTAGAAGCGTACAACTATACAAAACAGAAGCATGCAACTATTGCAAACAGAAGCATGCAACTATGTTCCCATATAGTCAGTTGCACTTTTCTGTGTAAATAAGTCGCACTTTTCAGCATAACAAGTTGCAAGCTTTTAAAATACACTATGAGTGCACGGTGCACCCGGGTGCACTAACATACAAGACCTAGCCGCAAATTAAATCAATCAAATAAGAATTATATACATATATCTTATATACCTGCAACATCCACTTCTTCTATATTTGCTTGTTTCCTTTTCCTTCTCTTTTCCTTCTTGCTTAAACCGTTGCAATCCGTTTTCCTTCTTTCTTATTTTTTTTTCCTTCCAAAACTATCGCTGCTGTTTCCCCTTTTCTTTTCTTTTTTTTTTCTTTTCGCTTAAGGGAAAGTGTGGGGATATATATACCCAAAGCCCAAAGAACCGCCTTACACCTTTCTTAGGTTAGAAGTATCATTTAGTTTTATTTTAAGAGTATGCTAGTCATTATACTATTATAATCTTGTGGGGAAGAGAAGAGAAACTCCCCCCACCCGTGCCATTGGCCCCTCAGCCGGGCGGGTTGTAAATAGAAGGATGTGCCCAAGTGGCAGACACTTGTGAGAGAGAGCCAATAAGATTCAATCCCCAGGACAAACCCCCATAATATTTCAATGGAGAATTTGTCCCACACGGGGTTCGAACCTACGTTGCCGGGGGATTTCTTCCCACATCACCACAAGCTTTACCAACTTGGCTATGCCTTGGGGGCATATAATCTACTTCTATTAAAAGTGGTTGTAAGGAAACACATTTGTATTTAGTCACAAACATATATACATAGTTAAGTACATAAGTACTTATATATATATATATATATCCCGTTAATTATTTATATACGTTTATTTTATTTTTTCTATTTTAATTACAGTATTAAAAAATCAAGAAATTTGGGTAAGACACTCAAACATCACTAAATTCCCAATTAATTATACTAGGATTTTCTTATCATTAGTTACGTATGAGTATAATAAATAATTCAATCTTTAAAATAATTTAAATGTAAATAACTAATGTGAAATCAAAATATCATATAAATAATATTAACACACAAATAATACAAAATGCACATAATGCATTAGATATATTGGCCAAATAATAGTACTAAAAGCGTGGGTATTACAGTATAGGTCGGTGTCGATCATGGTGTACGCTGCTCGCATTTGCAACTGGTGAGCTTTGGTTCTGTCTTACGGTAGGTCGCCGGTTTGTAGGTATTTGATGATTGGTGTCATCCATCTTTCCACTTCTGTTTGGGGTTTGAGGGATGCTATCAGCGTGTGGTAGTTAGAGGGGTGGGTTAGCTTTGTGATTGTGATATCCTTCATCTGTGTTGGTGTTTGCGAGGTCGCCAGACGAGCCAAAGCATTGGCTTGCGAGTTCGAATCCCTTGGGACCAGTTTCACGTACACTTGTGCGAACTTTTGTATGAGCTTTTTTGACAACTTCCTGGTAGGTCGCCATTCTGTCATCTCGGGCTTCGTAGTTGCCCGAGACTTGGTATGCTATAAGCTGAGAGGCGGTGTGTACTTGTAGCCTCTTGACACCCATTTCCATGGACATTTCCAGTCCTTTAATGAGGATCTCGTACTCGGCTTCATTATTAGTTGCTGGGAAGTCGAAAGTTATGGCCGTCTGGAATGAGTGACCTTCTGGGCTAATTAGGACTATCCCCGCTCTCGACTTGCTGGCTATTACCGAGCCATCCACGAACAACTCCCAGGGTGGCCTGGTTGAGCTGCTGGCTTCTGATGGGAAAGTGAGCTCGACCATGAAGTCAGCTAACGCCTGCGCTTTGATCACCAGGTGAGGTGCGTAGGTCAACCCATATTGTCCGATCTCTATAGCCCACTTAAGACATCGATCTGTAGTATCAGATCGATGGAGTATGTTCCTCAGTTGTAGAAAAGTGAGTACCTATACCTTGATGGTCGAAGAAATATGGTCTCAGCTTTCAGATGCTCTTGACCAGAGAGTATGCGAGCTTCTCCAGAAGTGGGTACCGCTGCTCGGTTTCGTTAAGTACCTGGCTGACAAAGTAGATGGGAAGATGAACCTGTCCCTCGGCCCGCACCAATACCGAGCTCAGAGCGGTCTCGGAGGCCGCTAGATATAAGAACAATTTCTCCCCCGAAATCGGCTTTGCTAGGATCTTCACGTCTGCCAAGTATTCCTTTATTTTATCGAAGGCTTCTTAGCTCTTCTCCGTCCATTCAAATCTCAACCCTTTCCGTAGGGTGTCGAATAGTGGCTTGCATTTATCCCCCATTCGGGAGATGAATCTGTTCAATGCGGCTAAGCTGCCCGTCAGCTTCTAGACCTCTTTCACATTCCTCGGGAAGCCCATGTCCAGAATTGCCTTGATTTTGGCTGGGTTTGCTTCGATTTCCCTTTGCTGATGAGGTGCCCAAGGAATTTTTTGGACTCTACCCCGAAATTGCATTTCTTGGGGTTGAGCTGTTGGGAATGAGTTGCACAGATCTATTCGGGGTGAATATTTAAATACAAATTTAATTATTTAATTATTACTAGCATGAATTAATCCTATATTAATTCAAATAATAATTGCAACAACATATCATGCATATAAAAAGCCACGTAAAACCTACGCATGCGGAATCTACGGGTTTACGTGAACGTACCTCTCGGGATGGCAGTGACTTCGGTTGGACGGACTAACCAAAAGGACTTCCCAAGTATTCCCTTAGCCCTTGCTCAACTATCCGGTGGAAGGACACTTGTCGAACAATTAACAAAAGGAAAAAAATAAACTTTGTTGCACCACTTATGTGGATTTGCTAATTTTTCCAGCACATGGAATTGTACTTGGGAATGAACTAATCATCCCCTATTTATAGGAGAGGGGTGGTCGAAATTTTCAGTGAAAAATCAATGTGGGAAAAGACTTTTCTTGGTCACCAAGAAATCTTGAATATATCTCTTATATTCTTTTTCCCATAATTAAAACATTCCACAAAAATCCCACTCCTCAACAATATGGTATTTTCGAAAATTTAGTGTTCAAGAATCCAAGATTTGAATCTTCTTGAATTTATGAGATATTCTTGTATTTCAAGAAATACATATCTTCCATAATATCTTTTCAAGAAAATCAAGAAAATCTTTCTTGCCCACTATATTTTCAAAATTTAGAAATTTTCTATATAGATAACCAAGTGGGAGATTTCTTGAATTTAATGAGATAATCTTGTATTCCAAGAATACATATCTTCATTCCATAACAAAATTCAAAGAAAATCTTTCTCCCTCTTTTATCCATAAATTTAAAAAATTAGAGGAAAAATTAAGCAACAATATTTATTTTATTTTAATCACTTTTTTCAGTTAATGGACTATTTGTTGGGCTACTCAGGGGGCCTTTAGGAGAATTAAGATTGGACCTTCTAATGGACCTTGAATATCTAATATTGAGCCACAATATAATTCAAGCCCATAAATATTAATTAATCCCACTACATAATTAATATTGCACTATCCATCTTAACCCATATTACAGTCAATATGACTCCCGGTCATTATTTCCCGTGTTTAAGATTATCTAGCCCATTAATTAATTCAAGCCACTGAAATAGTTTTCCGTTAATTAATATCTTTTGTCCTTGGTCAAGGAACGGTTCAACATTATTATCCATACCGGAAACACATTCCACTTGCAAGATTTGGTATAATAAAGCTTATGAACCTCCCAAGGGGGCAAATCAAACAAGCAAGCGTTTTACACACGATTCTTCAGATTAAATCTTAAGAATCACACGTGACCAATAATATTGCCCAAGATAAAAAGTATTGAATCTCTCTCTGATTCGCTACCCATGATAAGTCAAAGCAATAGTTACCAATCCCACGTGATCCTATTTAAGGGACGAAGGTTAAGAAACAACGAACCACTGAGGTCTAATTCTTCCTTGTTCGATTCAAGAATTTATCCTCCTTGTAGGTCCTATTCAACATGATCACCATGCACTAGTGTAATCTCTTAGTCAAGACAAACCAATCTGAGCCTTACACCTCAACCTTTCGTGATGGGTTGTTCATTTCCATCTAGGTCGTGAATGGCGCACTTTTAGTTACAAGGGACTGTTAATTTAATCTTCCGTGATCCGGTATCACTAAATTAACTACAATGTAACACGTCATTTAATTATTGAAATGTTTATGCACTAAATATATGTAACATTCAATCATATTTAAAGCATCGATGATAGACAATTTATTTCAAAGAATAAGTCCGAAATTCGGTTTTCGATTATACTCAAAAAAGCATAATTTTCAAAGATAATCCCAACAATCTCCCACTTATACTCAAAGTCCGCTTTTAAGTATACTACAACATGTCTCGCGTAGTCCGTGACATCTAATGTCACCTACACGAACCTAATAATTTCTCCCACTTATACTCAAAGCAGATTTAGCAAATGGTCTTGACACCCATTCCACTCACATGTCTCTCGAATGTATTCAGAGGCGAGACGCTTTGTGAAGGGATCTCGCTAGGCTATCCTCGACGCTATCTTTGCCACATCTATATCTCCTCTCTTAACGATTTCTCGTATAAGATGTCTTTCCTTTAATGTGCTTGTTTAACTCGTGGACTCTTGGTTCTCTTGAATTTGCAACTGCTCATAGCAGATATTGCTAGACAAATTCAGAACAACATCCAAGTCCACTAAGAAGATCTAGAGCCCAATCGGTTCTTTCAACGCTTCACAAGCGCCTACTTACCCGACTTCCATGGTTGAGTCGTTGATGCATTTACGCCACACTCGTCCATTTGTGGCTACACTTCCCAAATGGAAACACACTAACTGAGGCAGATAATTACTGGAATCTAAGTCTATTGGAAATCCGAGTCCGTGTAGCCGATGGGGATTGGAGTATCTGACTGATAAATCAACATTCTATCCCGAGTTCTTTTCAGACACTTCAGAATGTTTTTAATCGTCGCCAATGCGCTTTCCTCTCGTTACTTTGATATCTTGCTACCATGCCTACGCAGCGGATATCCGGGTCTCGCATACGATTGCATACATAAGATTTCCGGCAGCCAAAGCACAAGGAATGCCTTTCATGTCATCTATCCCCTTTTGCGTCTTAGGGGACATTTTCTTGGATAGATGGATTCCAAGTCTGAAAGGTACGAATCCTTTCTTGGAATCTTGCATGCTGGATCGTTTCAAAACCAGTATCTATGTATGAAACTTGCGATAACCCGATCATCATTTTCTTGCGATCTCGAGTGATCTTGATCCCAAGGATGTGTCCGGCTTTTCCTAAGTCTTTCATATCAAACTGTTTTGAAAAACCATGCCCTTACGTCTGATAACACCTTTACATCATTCCCGATGATCAGAATGTTGTCTACGTATAGTACTAAGAATACCAATGCAGTTCCGACACGATTTTTTATACACACAACTTTCAAACTCGCTTTTGATCAAACCCATAAGATTTTATAACATGATCAAAACATTGGTTCCAAGCTCGATGCCTGCTTTTGAGTCCGTAAATGGACTTCTTGAGATTACAAACAAGATGTTCTTGCCCGCTTCAATGAAACCTTGGGGTTGTTGCATATAGATCTCTTCATCAAGACTTCCGTTAAGGAAAGCCGTCTTGACATCCATTTGCCGATTTCAACGCCGAAAATGCGCAAAGAATCGATAAGAGAATACAGATGGACTTAAGCATGGCTACGGGCGAAAAAAGTTTCCTCATAATCGATCCCTTTTTTCTCGAGTATAACCTTTCGCCACTAGTCTTGCTTTTAAAGGTTTCAACCTTCCCGCCCAAATCCTCTTTTTCCTCTTATATACCCACTTGCATCCAATGGGTTTGACCCCATTAAGTGGTTCGACTAGCTCCCACACTCTATTATGAAACATAGAACCCATTTCGCTTTCATTCTTTGTTTGCCAAGAATTTGCATCCTTATCTTGGAGTGCCTCAAATCATATGTCCATGGGTCTAATTAAATCTTGTCCGAATCAAGTCCGAGGACTCTCCTATTCCCATGAATCTCTCGGGCTGTCTAACAACCCTCCCACTACGACGAGGTCTCGCCAGAAAGCGATCGTTTGGTATATCATCTAAAGATACTTGGCATTGAGGTTTGCCCTCTAAGCTCATTTAAGGTAATCTCACTGGGGTTTTCTTTGGTTCATATAGTCTTCTTCCAAAAATCTAAAGTGGGTCTCGATGACCACCTTTTGATCTTCGGGACTATAGAACATACACCCTTTTGTTCCCTCGGGGTATCCTACAAAATGTTTTTTAATTCGATCGAGGATCCAATTTACCGGCTTCCTTGTCCAACACGTAGGCCGGACACCCCCAAATTCTCATGTGTCTCATACTAGGCTTGCGCCAGGTCCACAATTCTTTGGGAGTTTTGGGAACCGATTTGGATAGCACCAAGTTCAGAATGTAAGCCGCTGTTTCCAAGGCATAACCCCAGAACGACTTGGGAAGATCCGCATAACTCATCATTGATCTAACCATTTCCAAAAGAATTCAGTTTCTTTGCTCTGCAACCCCGTTTTGTTGAGGGGTTCCGGGTGCAGTGAGCTGGGATACAATCCCTTCATCAGATAAGCAGTTCAAAAACTCATCGCTGAGGTATTCGCCTCCACGATCAGATCGTAGAGACTTGATACGTTTTTCCCTATGATTCTCTGTTTGAGCCTTAAATTCTTAGAATTTTTCAAAGGTCTCATATTCATGCTTCATAAGGAAAATGTACCTTGAGTAATCATCAATAAAATTACTCATAACCTCCTCTTGCTTTGGTTGACATTGGACCACATACATTTGTGTGAACGATCTCTAACACTTCTTTGGCCCTATTCCCCTTGGCTCCAAAATGCCCTCTTGGTCATATTACCCTCCAAACATGATTCGCAGGTTGGGATTTGTTTAACTTGGAGACGCTGGAGACGCTCCAGTGAACTATCTTTCAACAACCTTTGGATCCTCTTTGGATTTATATGACCTAATCTTAGATGCCAAAGAAGTATTTCGTTCACGCTTTCTTTTGTCGGAAATAGTTGATGTGTTATAGGATGCATTTCATGAGTGGTGTGCACAGTTAATTGTATAGAGATTTTCCATCAATGTCCCGTAACAGATACACTCATCATTTCAAAAATGATGTCATTCTTATTAGAAGAAACTTAGTGTCCTTTAATCGAATTTTAGAAACTGAAAGTGAATTCTTTCTAAAACTGGGAACATAAAGATAATCTCAAAAAAACTTTATCTTCAAAAGATAGGTGCACTTCTCCCACTGCTTTAACTGCTACTCATGTAGCATTGCAATGTCTGCTACTTGCGTAGTATTGCAATAATCGTTAATATCATAGCATTGCAATATCTGCAACTTACGTAGCATTGCAATGTCTTCAGCTTTCGTAACGTTGCCCAGTGTGATGAGGATCTCACTCCCACTAAGTTGCCGGATCATTTAGAACCCGTGAAACCAATATGATTAGTGGATCTCGTATCAACCACCCACGAATGAGAAGTATACGCCGCTAAACAAGTTTCAACAACTAGTGCGTGAGAATTACCTTTCTTTCCGTCCCTTTTGGGGTTGGAACAGGCAAAACCTCCATTGTCCTCTCTCACCGCAGCTTAAGCACTTCCTCTTTGGATTTTCCTTGACACAACAAGCATTCCTCATCTTACCATTGCCCTTGGCAATAGTTGAGTTTTATTGCTTATGGCCTTTGGTCCTCTTCTTTATCTTGCCCACCTTTGGCCTAGAAGATGAAGACAAACCACTTGCCGTCAAAGCTTGAGTTTGGTGCTTTATCAACATTTCTGCCGAGACCAAAAGCTTGCAACAAATTAGCTAGCGAGGCCAAAATGCTCAAAAACTTTTTGGGCAGAGAGTGAAGTACCAAATTCATTTGAGTCTCCAGATCATAATCTGTACTCAGAATCTCAAGTTTGTTCAGATGGGCCATCTATTTTGAGGACGTAATCCCTTACGGGTTAGCCCTCCACCATTTTCAGCGACGACATCTCTCGCAAGGTGATCTGACGAGTCCCGCATGTTTTGACTCGTCAGTTGGCTCATCTGATTTTGGTGTGTCAAGAATCCACTTGTGCTTTTGTGCAGTTAGGACAATTATAATTTTTTGTTTCCAATATAATTTCCATACATATTGTATTGACTTTAAGTATAATAACAGTAGATTAAAAAGGTAACGACATGCTGAACTGAAATAAACAACTATATGCAAAAGCACAAGTATATCACAAGATTCGATCACATGCATCATATTTAAAATCTCAAAAAAAATGTGAACAATGCATCAGCCAACATCTCAAAAACAGTTTAAATAAGCCACGTTGTGTGGGTCATTATTTAAACACATTCAAGCGAAGTTACAAACAAGAACGATTTAAAACCTTTAATATCCAGACAATAGTTGGCTCCCATTGACCAATATAAAATTGACAGGGGACTTTGGAGAAGTATATGCATATCAATTTTATACCTAAGTAATAACCATGTTTAAATCTGGGATTACTATTTCGCTTTGATCGAGCCTCGTTGGGAGGGGTCATCATCGCCACTAGTAATAACCCACAATCATCCGCTTTGGAATTCATTCATGTGAAACCTATCTTTTGACCGTCCCCGCTGGGGGAATTTCTCCAAAAGAATTCACAAATAAATAAATCATGGAGGTCAAAAATTAATTCAATTTTATTATCCTAATAAAAATTGTCAATTAATTATTTAAACATACTTAATAATTTTGAAGGTGAGATTTTTCCATTTGGCAACCCTCATGCAAGCACATTTAAACAAATTAAATAAAGCATAAGATAGCACAAAATAAATCAATCAAAACAGAAAAATAAACATATTGGGCACAAATTATCCAATTGTCATGGTTTGATTTTTCTTGACTTGATCTTGAAGAAATACGCCTCGAATTTCTCCCACTGCTCGTCTCGAGAAAAAATACTTCGCCTCGAAATGCCACACCAAGCTCGCGCAATGGATGCACGCCAAGATCCGGCCGCCCCACTGCCTAGGATACCAATACCCCAAGATTTCTCGCAGACGCCTCGGCAGTGTCTCGGCGTCAGCAGATCTCGGCGATTCGAAAAGGCATCCAGCGTCTTCGCCCAGATTCTGAGCCCGCGCCTCGGCGCCCAATATCACAGATCCATGATCATATCCACAGATCCAGATCACCACAGATTCATACCACAGACGGCCCGTCCTTTCGGCTTTGGAGCGCCAAGACGGTACAGCGTCACAGGCGCTTAGCGCCGCCAGTCTGAAGGCCCTTTTTTCTCAGCGTCGCCTCGGCTCCCCGCCTCGCCACATGCCCATGCGTGCGTGCCACAACCGCCCGTTTCTCGATTTCGCCCTTTAATTCTTTCGTCTCTTCGTTCCGTCGATCCTAAGCATAATTTATTTACAAAAAATAAATAAACCTAGATCTAGACTAGTCTATTACATTGATCAAATCAAACAAATCTTAGTCTACTCGTGGATTTTCTCACGAGGCAAAACAAATCCGAACAAATCGAATTAAAAAACACAGTTTATATGCATGCATAAATGAACACATTAAAATCCATGACAATTGGATATCTGCAAAATAGATCTAACAGTTCTACTATCCAATTTCAAATTTAATGTCCACGAATTAAATTACAATTTAAAAAATTCAGAGCCCGAAACCGTGGCTCTGATACCAGTTGTTGGGAATGAGTTGCACATATCTATTCGGGGTGAATATTTAAATAAAAATTTAATTCTTTAATTATTACTAGCATGAATTAATCCTATATTAATTCAAATAATAATTGCAACAACATATCATGCATATAAAAAGCACGTAAAACCTACGACGCGGAATCTACAGGTTACGTGACGCATTACCCTCTGGGATGGCAAAGGACTTCGGTTGGACGGACTAACCAAAAGGACTTCCCAAGTATTCCCTTAGCCCTTGCTCAACTATCCGGTGGAAGGACACTTGTCGAACAATTAACAAAAGGAAAAAAATAAACTTTGTTGCACCACTTATGTGGATTTGCTAATTTTTCCAGCACATGGAATTGTACTTGGGAATGAACTAATCATCCCCTATTTATAGGAGAGGGGTGGTCGAAATTTTCAGTGAAAAATTAATGTGGGAAAAGACTTTTCTTGGTCACCAAGAAATCTTGAATATATCTCTTATATTCTTTTTCCCATAATTAAAATATTCCACAAAAATCCCACTCCTCAACAATATGGTATTTTCGAAAATTTAGTGTTCAAGAATCCAAGATTTGGATCTTCATGAATTTATGAGATATTCTTGTATTTCAAGAAATACATATCTTCCATAATATCTTTTCAAGAAAATCAAGAAAATCTTTCTTGCCCACTATGTTTTCAAAATTTCAAAATTTTCTATATAGATAACCAAGTGGGAGATTTCTTGAATTTAATGAGATAATCTTGTATTCCAAGAATACATATCTTCATTCCATAACAAAATTCAAAGAAAATCTTTCTCCCTCTTTTATCCATAAATTTCGAAAATTAGAGGAAAAATTAAGCAACAATATTTATTTTATTTTAATCACCTTTTTTAGTTAATGGACTATTTGTTGGGCCACTCAGGGGGCCTTTAGGAGAATTAAGATTGGACCTTCTAATGGACCTTGAATATCTAATATTGAGCCACAATATAATTCAAGCCCATAAATATTAATTAATCCCACTACATAATTAATATTGCACTATCCATCTTAACCCATATTACAAATCAATATGGCTCCCCCGGTCATTATTTCCGTGTTTAAGATTATCTAGCCCATTAATTAATTCAAACCATTTGAAATAGCTTTCCGTTAATTAATATCTTTTGTCCTTGGTCAAGGAACGGTTCAACATTATTATCCATACCTAAAACAAATTCCACTTGCAAGATTTGGTATGATAAAGCTTATGAACCTCCCAAGGGGCAAATCAAACAAGCGTTTGCACACGATTCTTCAGATTAAATCTTAGAATCACGCAGTGACCAATAATATTGCCCAAGATAAAAAGTATTGAATCTCTCTCGATTAAGCTACCCATGATAAGTCAAAGCAATAGTTACCAATCCCATGTGATCCTATTTAAGGGATGAAGGTTAAGAAACAACGAACCATCGAGGTCTAATTCTTCCTTGTTCGGTTCAAGAATTTATCCTCCTCAGAGGGTCCTATTCAAATAAGATCACCATGCACTAGTGTAATCTCTTGGTCAAGACAAACCAATCTGAGCCTTACACCTCAACCTTTCGTGATGGGTTGTTCATTTCCATCTAGGTCGTGAATGGCGTACTTTTAGTTACAAGGGACTGTTAATTTAATCTTCTGCGATCTGGTATCACTAAATTAACTACAATGTAACACGTACAAATTATTGAACAATTATGCAGTAAATATATGTAACATTCAATCATATTTAAAGCATCAGTGATAAACAATTTATTTCAGTAAATAAGTCTGGAAATTAAGTTTCGATTATACAAAGTAAAAAACATACTTTTCAGTATAATCCCAACATGAGCTTCATATTGAACCTCCTCAGAACCTCAAAAGGTAGAGCGAGGTGATCTTCCTTTTTTAGACTTTTGATGACTATGTCGTCTACATATACTTCAACAGTCCTTCTGATCTGATCTGCGAACATATGAATGACCAATCTCTAGTAGGTCGCCCCCGCATTTTTCAGGTCGAAGGGCATACTTTTCCAGCAGTAGAGGTTCTTCTCGGTAAAAAATGATGTGTGTTGTTGATTCGGCTCATACATTGCGATCTGATGGTAGCCCACAAAGACATTCATGAAAGATATCATCTCATGACCTGCTGTATTGTCAATCAAATGGTCAATGTGATGCATATGAAAGAAATCCTTAAGACATGCCTCATTGAGGTCGGTGAAGTCGATACAAAGCCTTCAGGTTCTGTTAGATTTCTTCACCAGTACCGCATTCGCGACCCATTATGGCTGGTTGGCCTGAGTAATCAGGTCATCGTCCAGTAGTTTTTTCACCTCTTCGGCCAAAGCCGCATACTTCTTAGGTCCGAACTTTCTACGCTTCTGGGCAATCAACCTCTAACTTGGGTTTATACGAAGTCGGTGACAGGTGACTTACGGGTCAATTCTGACCATGTCTTTGTGAGACCAAGCAAAGACATCTAGATTTTCTTTGAGAAAGTCGATGACTTCCCCCCTGAGTTCGTCCGGTATTTTGGAACCGATGATGACTTCCAAATTGGGTCGAGCTGGATCAACTTAAATTTTTTCAAGATCTTCTTCCGGGCTAGCTCTGGATTTCCCCTATCGTGGGTCGTCAATTTCGACTTTGATGAGGAATTCCACTGGTTCGGGCCCTAACTTTAGGTCGAGGTCGCTTCGACTTCTCTTTTTGTTTATCTTTTGAGAGCTCAATTATTTACATTTCATTATACTATTTATTACAAATATAATCTTGCTAGAAATAAATGCTGAATCAAAATAAGATCCGGAATAAACCGAACAAACCTCTGTATCAACTTGGTCGCCCTTAACGGTGCCGACCACCCTATCCTTAGTGGGGAATTTTACACAGAAAAAGTAAATGGAGGACGCAGCCTTGAATTCATGCTCAAACGGACTACCAAGAAACCCATTGAAATAGCTCGGTAGGTCGATTACAAGGAAACCACACAACTTAGTGGTTCTAACCTTTTCATCTAGAGTAGAGACTAGTTCAACAACTAGGCGAATGATGCCATGAGGCTTGACCGTTGTATCCCCGAAGCCTCTGACGATGTGCTCGCATGGCTCGATATAGTCTTCGTAGTCGCCCAACTGATCAAAGGTTTTCTTGAAGAGGATGTTGCAGAAGGCCCCTCCATCCACCAACAGGCGACATATTGTGGTTCCTATGATGTTTGCCTTGATCACCAGCGGGTCAGTGTTGGGTTAGACTATGCCAGCCTTGTCCAGTTCTCTGAATTGGATCTGATTGGTCTCCTAGGCTACGGAGAACACTGGAAGCACCATCTTTCTCGTGCTCTCCATTTCTCTTATTTCAGCCTTCATTCGCCGCTTGGATATCGTAATAGGTGCTAGGAGGCCACCCACCGCCCCGAGGGGAGATAGAGTGTGTATCGTGCAGCCTCCAGCATTTTCCACCATGGTGGCACAGGTCACTGGTTTCTCACTCCCCCTGGTTTGGATTTCGCTTGGCCGGGGGGATCTTCATTCCTGCGATTATCCTCCTGCTGGCTTCTAGCCTGGTTTCCTCATTAGCCCGAGGCCGTTTGACGAACTCATCCAGTAGTCCGTCTTCATAAAGTCTCCATAGCTGCTTCAGTAGGTCCCTACTCTCGCTGGTGTAGTGGCCTGCCTGATCATGGTAGTGGCAGAATTTGTTCGGGTTCTGTTACTCTTAACTTTGATAGGTCGAGGTGGTAGGAGCAGTTCCCAACCTTTGATTTTTGTATAGACATGACCAGGTGTCCTACCCAGGGCTTCCATCACTTTACTAGTATAGATTCTTCGAACGACTTGAAGTTGTCGGGTGTCTTGTAGTGACCCCCGGTTTTCTTGGAACTTCTCTTCAGTTTCGCGACTTCCTTCGATTCGGAAAGTCAGGATTCTAATAGTTCCGTTGTGTGGATCATGTCGCTTGCCCGCTTCTGAAAGTCAGTGTAGCTTGTCGGATAGTCGGCGGTCATACATCGCCACATCTTGGTCCCCTTTCTGAGACCGCTAACAGCCCCAAGCAGCTTAGCCTCATCCCCAAGAGGATCTCCCTCGAGAATGAGCTTGTCAATCCTTTCAACATAGGAGCGATTAGATTCACTTTTGCCCTGCTGCGTGTTTATTAATTAGGCGCTGCTTGGTTGCAGGTCGGGGGGCCATTGCCGTGAAGTGGCTTAAGAACAGCCTGGCGAGCTGCTCGAAGGTGTCCATTGAGTAAGGGGGTAGCGAGGTGAACCACATGTGGGCTTGGTCGCTTAAGGTCAGCGAGAAAAACCTACATTTGGTGGCGTCGGTTGCTCCCATGAACGCCATGTAGGAGTTGGGATTAAATCCAAAATGGTCCCGTAACTTATCACCTTTTTTGAAATGGTCCCAAGAAAGTTTCACTAACACAGTTAGTCCTAATTTTTTTTAATTATACAATTTTTGTCCCAAAATTCGTCGGAGACCCGAAACGACATGAAACGACAAGAAATGATGTCATTTCGTGTCATGCGCCGGGCATGTGCGTCTCTGTCTCTGGAAAAATTGCTGACTATATTAATAATAATAATTTATATTTAATTTTAAAATTTTTTAAATCAATAGAATAATTACTAATTTCAACTTCTCTTTCTTTCTCCTCTGCAACTTAAAAGATCCGAAATCGATCCCAAATCTACAACAACAATCAAATCTACAAAATCAATAGAAAACCTACAAAATCAATAGAACAACAATAGTCAAATCTACAAAATATATGATTTGCCATCGATCCCAAAGTATCCCCTTTATTCTAATAATCATACTCAACAAATCGTTCATGTTCCCAACATTATCACCAATGAATTTCTCCTCCAAATCGTGCTCCACTCTTTGAATCACATCACATTTCTTGCACTTTAATTCGCCGCTGATGAAGAGGATCTTGTGGGATTGGCAATCGGTGAGGGCACGCACGACGCAGAGGCGGTCTCTGCCCAGTCATATGACGGCGGGATGGTGGCGGGTTTTCCCCATGGCGGGATGTGGGTAGGGTTCCGGCGAGAGAACGTTGTACGGGCCAGGTAGGGGTGGAGTGGATTCGGGCAGAGGGATGAGCGGTAAGTAAAAGAGACGAGATGCGGCGGTGGTGGGTAAAAGAAAAGCGGCGGCGGTGGTTGGGTGGGGGTTTTAGCGGCTTGTATCCATCTTTTTAAGTTGCAGAGGAGAAAGAAAGAGAGAGAAGATGAAATTAATAACTATTCTTTTGATTTAATGTTTCATTGAATTGGTGACATGGAATTTATAAAATTTTATTTGTCTTTAAAAATAAATATAAATTATTATTTTTAATACAGTCAGCAATTTTGCCGGAGATAGACGCGCACGTGCCTGGCGCATGACACGAAACGACGTCGTTTCATATCTCCGACAAATTATGGGATGAAAATTGTACAATTTGAAAAAAATTGGGACTAATTGTGTTAGTGAAACTTTCTTGGGACCATTCCAAAATAGGTGATAAGTTATGGGACCATTTTGGAATTAATCCCTATAGGAGTTGTACTTCGCTATATGAACCCTGGGATCCGAGCTTCCATTGTAGTGGTCTATGGCCGTCGTATTGATCTTTCTATGGGTGGGGGCCAGCGTGACCATAGTTCTCAACGGTGTGCCCGGGACGACAAGATCAACGTTTGCCCTTGGTTGCCTGCCTTGATTTTCCACGCGCTCCAAAAGTACTTGGACAGTACGGGCCAAAGCCGCGATTTGTGCATCCCGTGGATTAGCTTGTGGAAGGTCGCCTTGTCCACCGATGCGACCTGCAACAGAGGCCACATGTACCTCCCCATGATGCAGGGCCAACGCCAGCGCGAGGTATTGGTCAAGTTCTCTCCCTTCTCGGTTGGGATGGGATTTTCCCTCATCCTCGGAGTGGTTAAGTACCTTCGGTGCCCCGGTGTCTCCAATGCGGTCGAACACGTTGTTTGACCCCGCTTCCCATTCGACACGGGGAAGTTGATAGTCCAGTGTGTTGACGTTCCTTACTTTGGGTATGGCGAGTTAGCCCACAGATCAACCATTCCGGGCCAGGGGGCCTTTGCCTTTGGAGGTGCCCACCCCAAGGGTGACTTTCTTGCATGGGGGTTGTTCCCCCGGTCTGTCGAAGGTAAGTTGCCTCTTTTGGAGGATAGTCATGAATGCTCTCTCATCCTCAGGGGTTCAGATGAGAGTTCCCCAGTCATGGGCGGCTGTGGCAGCCACCCGATTGGTGTGGTGGGAGCTCTGGGAAGCTTCAATCCCATCACGAGCATTAGTTTCGTAATGGATGATTTCGTTCTGGTTGCTGGCTATTCCGAACAGCGAATGGTTGGGTCTCTAAAGAATTTTTGGAAAATCTGTAGAAATTTCCCACAGATGGCGCGAATTGTTGTGATAACAATAATTATAGGGATGATGTAATGACTGAAAAGTAAAGAACACACAATATTTGATGACCGAGTTCGTTGGAAAGGCTACATCTGGGGACGGTACTAAGCCAGGAAAATATATATGCCTAAAGTCTAGAATTCGATCCCTTTCACTGAACAATACAACGAGCATTTATAGATTACAACTAGGTTAAAACCCCCTATGGGCCTGACTGATCGGCCCCTAGGGTTGGAGGCAATCTGAACGTGGATCCCGTAATATGTGGTCGTGATCTTCGGCGTTTGGTATGCTTGCCATGGTTAAATCCCGAAAATCTGCCTCCTTAATTACTCCAAATCCATTCCTTATTTACGCGGACAAGCTTTGGATGGTCGCTGGTCGCTAGGGGGCGCCTACTGGTGAATGGTGACCATGATAGCCACTTCTTCATGGTCCTTCAGGTGGCCCGACGTCCAGACCACTAAACGACCTCCAAGTAATGATCTCCGACTTCCTAGTTCTTGCGCTCTGAGTAATGATCTGCCGAATTCCTGGCCAAGTGGCAGGTCGGTTTCAACCTGGCCACAACAGGCCCCTCTCGACTGCCTGGAGACGTTGCACTCACCCATCCGTATAATACCACTGCAAAGACCTCCACATACAACCGCATGACCAACATACACGTAAGAAATTAATAATATATTAGTGTCTTATTTCAAAATTAATTATATTATTATTTTTTAATGAATCTAAAGAATTTTAATTTTTTACAAAATAAAGTGCGAGAAAGGGTTGAAGTCACTGCCATTCAGCATTAGCGGGGTGAACCTCGGGTTCAACTCCTCAATTTAATATCAATCAGATCTATGTGGAGGAGGCTGGCACCGTCAGAGGACGGGTAGTCGGGATGGGTAGATACTCCAGTGTCGTAATCGAAGAGAACAAGTCCACTCATCCCAGACCTCTGTTACTTCAGCTCCGCAGTCGCAGCTGCATGGCGAGACACCTGAGCAGATGGAGACCAGGATAGAGGCCAGACTTAATGAACGGTGGACACGACTAAATGAATGCAAGTGGCAACGTCTGACCTCTCAACTCAGTCTCCCCGATAATTATTTCATTGACCTTGAGGAGGAGGAGGACGACGACGCAGCAGGCGGTGGCAGTGGTGGTGGCAGTGGTGGTGGCTTTGGTGGTGGCGATGATGATGGTGATGATTTTCTGCTTTACAATACTGATCTTGGTGATGATGATGATAATCCTGACAATTTTTATCCGCATAATTAGACACTATTTTTTTTTTAAATTCAAACTCTGTTTTTTTTTCAAACAATTTGTGTGTTGGCTGTGTTGGCTTTGAACAATTTTAATTTTCCATACGTATATGTTATTGTTGATATGATTTATATTTCTGTGTGTGATTAGTATTACTTGTTTCCACGTAACTAGTATTACTAGTTTAAATGAAAAGTATTACTTTTTTAAATGAAAGGTGTTACTTGTTTAAATGAAAGGTATTAATTGAGTTCAATGAAAAGTGTTGATGTTTCACGTTTATTGTTTCATATGTTGGACAACATTCTGCACAACATCGTAAATTTGCCCTTTCTCCTAACAGTGACTCCGTTTTAATAGATGTGTCTTTCTATGTTTCCTATATTGCAAGTTGATGACAATTCGTTATATTGTCAGGCGGTTGCATTGTGGATGAGTGAGAGTAGAAAGATCATGGGTCGTTACACCTAGATCATGGAGTTGATGGTTGAGAGTTTCTAGGACAATGCGGTTGATTCCAAAGTCTATATATACACTGCATTGGTCGAAGATCAAGTTTGAGGAAAAGTGAAATACTATTTGCTATACTCCAAACTTTAGAGAGTAGCATCCGAGACACAACCGTGAGTGGAATGTGAGGGTCGATATTATTCTATTTGTACTGGTCGAGTGAATTCCATCATCTCCTATCAGTATTAATTTTATCTTAGCCCGATTTAGTGGAGGAAACTCAAGTTTTTTCGTTCTTCCAAGCCAAAATATCCGACAGATTTATCTAGAATGGGATCGCTAACACTCGAACAACCTCATCATGTTCAAATTGTTGTCGAACCAAGGCCTCGTTCCAGCCTGAATAATCACCAAGGAATAAGTCACAGACCTTCTGATTTGTTATAGCATAGATAAAACTGACCTATGGACAAGTCGCCCGTCGGTGGTCAGATAAAGCGACTTGGGGGCAAGACCCCAGAAACCAGAAGGCTAAAGATCAGATGTCCTCAAAGCCAAATGAGCAAATGACCAAATCAAAGATCTGATAGTCACAACTCTACCATGCCCAAATACAACTTACTTAGAAGTCGTAAAGACGACAGGTCGCGATCAGCTACCAGGAAAGGCAATTTAAAACAGGAACTCCACAAGTCAGAGGTCGTGAAGTCGCAGATCCCTTAAGTTAAGAGAAATGCCCGGCAAGCCGCAAGATCCGCTCTTGAAGTTTTGTCCGCAAATAGGGCGCATTAACTACAATGAACATTGACCCGGCAGGGCGGAATTCTCAGCCAGCGGGATTGAAGCATCATTTATTGTTTTTCCTTATGTAATTTCCCACCCACGAGGCGGAAATCCTTGTATAAATAGGCCATCTCGGCCACACTAGAAAAAGGTTGGCAAATCTTAGTGTTCTAGGCAGAAATAAAAGTAATATATTCCTGGCTTGGTTGCCCCCAGTCGTAGTCTTATTCACAGACGAACTGGGTAATCAAACTTTGTATTTTTTTACTTATTTTGATCGTCTAAATTGTTATTTATCACTTGTTTAATGTTTGTTGGCCGGAATTATAAACCGGGCACAACAATTGGTTCCATCTATGGGAAATCTTTTCTACTGATTGTTCAACATTCTTGGAAAACCCATTCCCTTTTTAACTAAACTAGATCTTATAAAAGAAAAATGAAAAACCTAAAGCCCGAAAACCACATGTCGGTTTACGGGCCGGGCCCCAGCTAAAAACCTCGCCAAGGTAAAACCCCCCTTGGAGCAAAACCCTTGGTCGGAGGGAAAAAGAGACAACCCTCTAAAATGTAACAGATACAAGAGAATGGCAGCATACTGCCAATGCAAAGTAAAAACAAGTATACCTGATCATAGGTATTGTTACAATCACCTAACCATATCCTGACAAAGAGGCTGAAAGCCTAACAGGAGCAAACAAGCAGCACCATGACCAAAAAACAAGGGAACCAAAACACATATCCAACTAGGTCCCAACAAACGTAGAGTGTAAGTCATTGAATATATAAGCTTCAAGCCAGGAAGGTGGTTCGTCCCACCATTTAAAGACCTCCTCACCCTCGTAGTTAGCAACGCAATCAGCAGCTGCATTGGCTTCCCTATAAACATGTGTGACAATCCAGTGGACAGAGTTTAAGTGTTGCTTTATCATTCTCCACTTCTCGCGGCATTTCCAAGGAATCTGAGGATTTCTGTAGTTAAACAGGCCTACCACATAAGCTGAATCCGACCCAATCCATATGTTGGTCTAGTTTCTATCGTAGGCAATCTCGAGAGCAATCAGAGTTGCAGCCAGCTCTCCTTCAAATGCAAATCCTTCACCAAGTTTAGCCGTGAAACCTCCCAAAAACTTGCCCTCAGCATCCCTAAATAGACCACCACCCTTCAAGGGACCCGGGGAACCATGAGCGCTAGCATCAGTGTTACATTTTATCCATCCCTGCTGGGGTTTGCACCATCTCACCAAAAGTTGCTGCTTATCCTTTTTGTCCCTACAAAGAATACTAAAAGCATTAAGAATATTAGTGTCATCACTATCCTTAACCACCCCATGAAACTTCATATTCAACTCCCTCATATGAGCCCAAAATCTAGCTTTGATAGCAATATAAGTAAAAGACCTGTCATCAAATATATAAAAGTTCCTTATTTGCCAAATTAACCACACATAGGTAACAACAGCAAACTTCCAGGTATTAATCACTTGCTCTGGTGCCTCATAGTGCATGGCCTGCAAGAAAAAAGAGTGAAAGTCAGTATAGTTGATAACAGGAAAACCAAATATAGTGCAAAACTCATAAAGCAAGGAGGAAGAAAGGGGGCAGGTGATAAGCAGGTGATCCATGTCCTCTTCATTGCTGTTGCAAAGACAGCAACGAGATGGACCAGCAACACCCCATTTCCTTATCCTGTCCCAGGTGAGCAGTTTGTTGTGTATTGCCTTCCATATTGTGGTGGACCTGCATTTAGGAATGTAGTTTTGCCAAATCCAACTGCCCTAATTAACCTCAGGGAAGTGTGGACTCAAAAAGGTAGTAAGCCTGTTTGGAAGTAAGATCACCATAAAGGGAATTCTCCCATATTCTCAAATCAGAAGAACCTGCAAGAAGCTTATGTCTACTAATATCATCAACAATATCAGGATAAATGTTGCCAAAAGTCAACTCAATGTGCCAAACACCATCAAAGAAATAATCAGAAACTTTAAAATTGTAATTTCTTCTATGAGACAAAGGGATCCCAACTCTGTCCGCAATAATATAACCAAGCCAATTATCAAACCAAAAGGAAACATTAGAGGGATGACCACAGATCCATCTAGAGTTATCAGAGATGTAAGGCCAATGTAAGCATAAATCAGTTCTAATAGAGGACTTAGTATGATGCTCTTTAACCTTGTTATGAGAATTAAGTAGCCTTTTTTGAATAAAAACATTACCCTCAGTGTAGGAAGTGGAAATGCCCCAAAGTGATTGAAGCAAAATAGACCTATTCATGGTAGCAATGGAAGTCATGTTAAGACCCCCCCTCAGCATGAGGAGAGCAAACCTTAGCCCAAGAGACATTAAATGTCCCCTTGACCAAAGAGGAACCACTCCAAACAAAATTTCTAACAGCCCTATCAATTTTTAAAATAGTGGAGGAAGGAAGCAAATAAACTTTCATGATATGAGTAAAAGAGGGGATAATGACAGCCTTGACCATGCAAACCCTACCAGCTATAAAGAGAGTGGAACCCTTCCATTTATTCATTTTACCAATGATATCATCAGTTAATCTCCTAAATTAATCAGGTTTGGGAGCACCCCTGAAGATAGGAGTACCCAAATAGGTGAAAGGGGTCCCACCTTCCTGAAAACCAGTGACAACAACAACATAGTGTCTAAAGTTAGTAGAGATGCCTTTACCAAAGTGAAGCTTAGACTTAGCAGGGTTTATGTGCTGACCAGAGATAAGGGCATAATCATCAAAGATGGCAACAAGATTATCGATGTTCTTTCTGGTGTCACTTAAGAAAACAATCACATCAACATAGAATAAGTAGGGGGGAACAAAAAGATTGGGACCCACATAAATCTGGGAAAGACCCTTATTGAGCATACATTTGTGTATACTTAATCCAAGGACTTCCTCAGCCATACAAAATAACAGGGGGGACAGGGGGTCACCCTGCCTAACCCCTTGAGAGCAAGCAAAATACCCCACAGTGGCACCATTAATCAAGATAATGAGTCTGGCAGAAGTAAGAATATTGTGAATAACATCCACAAAGAAATCAGAAAAGCCCATTAATCTGCACACATGCATAATGAGATCCCAATTCACAGTGTCAAAAGCTTTCCTAATGTCAACCTTACAAGCAAACCCACCCTTCTTATCAGTTTTATCCACACTATTAAAACCCTCAGAAGCTAAAGAAATACAGTGATTAATACGCTGACCAGGAATGAAACCAAATTGAAACTGAGATAAGGTCTTAGCAAGAATAGGGCCCAGCCTGTTGGCCAGGATTTTAGTGATAGTTTTAAACAGGAAGTTGCCAAGGACAATGGGCCTAAAGTCCTCCACACCAGTTGGACCCTTGAACTTGGGAATTAGAGTTACAAGACTGGAGTTGAGACCATAGGGGATAAAGTGATTAGTGAAGAAATATTGAATAGCATTTATCATGTCCTTCTCAATGATAACCCAAGAATTATGGAAGAATAAACCTGTATAGCCATTAGGACCAGGTGTGCTATCAGCAGCCAACCCAAAGATTGCATCCTTGATCTCATCATGAAAAGGAATTCTATCCATCTCCTCTCTATCCTTTCTATCAATGATCCTGAAAGGTAAATCTCTCAAAACAGAGTAATCAATAGGCCTACTTTCATCAGTATTAAACAACTTAGTATAGAAATTCAAAATAAGATCAGAGATGACTCCCTGATCAGTAACTCTAGCATTGTTGATGTCCAGAGATAATATGTAAGTTCTGCATTTATTTCTGGTATGCAGGGCATGAAAATACATGGAGTTTCTATCTCCATCCTTCAGCCAACTGACATTGTTATTTTGGATTTTGAGGGAGTTCCAGTTTTTCAGAGCAATGTCTAACTGCTCATGTGCCTCCACTTCCTGTTTGAACCAGTCCTCATTGAGATGGATGGCCCTTTGCTCCTGAACATTTCTTAGGTTGTCCTTAGCCTGCTTGACAATAAGAGAAACATTTTTAAAAGCATTCGTGTTCCAATGTTTTAAAACAATCTTAAGCCTTTTTAATTTCATGATCACCACAGAAATAAGGTCCTTGGCAACCAAAAAAGGAGTCCAAGAATTTCTTATGATATCAATTAAAGCCTTATCATTAAATCACATGTTTTGAAATCTGAAGGGCATAACATGCTTCACATTAGTAAGAAAACATTTAAGAAGCAGGGGGTGATGATCAAAGTTGTGTCTGCTCATCACCACACAGTTAATAAAACACCAAATATCAATGAATGAAGTAGTCAACAAGATCCTATCAATCCTAGAAGTCATCAATCTACTAGAACAAGCACTTGAGACCCAAGTATAATAAGGCCCAATAGTGTCTCCTTCTAAAAGACCAGCATTCTCAATGAAAGACTTAAACTCCTCACAAGAGACTCTTAAAGGAACAGACAACCCAACCCTCTCATGCATCCCAAGAACAACATTAAAGTCCCCCATAATAACAAAAGAATCATCACAGAAAGACAGTAAATCATCCCACAAGTCTCTCCTGGTAACATAGCTATTGCTAGCATGCACAAAACCAATCATACAAGAAAAATTAGGGTGCACACATTTAACAATAATACACTGAGAGCTAGAAAAAGAGATAGAAACAACCAGATTGTCCATCCGTTTGACTAGAATCCAAATGTTGGGAAGCATGTTTTGTCTAGCGTTAGAACCCAAAAAATCCATCTGAAGTGCATTCCAGAAAGGAACATCCACCTTCTCTGGAGGGACCCTAGGTTCTGCAAGAGCAAGAATGAGCGGATTGTTAGTAGTAATTAAATCAACCAGAGTTGACCTGATGGGAGAACCCGAGACTCCATTAACATTCCAAAAGATAGCCTTCATAATCCAGGTTTAGATGAGCTGTGCTTCGGCAGCTTAGAGGAATTAGAAGTGTCAGTGCCCATGGAAGACATCTGCATCG
The DNA here is from genome assembly GCA_037126765.1 of Stenogyne calaminthoides. NCBI lineage: Eukaryota > Viridiplantae > Streptophyta > Magnoliopsida > Lamiales > Lamiaceae > Stenogyne > Stenogyne calaminthoides. Next base: position 9,192,026 of record JBBCBC010000004.1, on the reverse strand, counting down.
CTTTGAACTGTGGACCAGTAGTTGAAGAAACCATGTTCATATTGTCCGGCGGTGGGACAAATTTTTTTAGTATAGACTTCACTGCTTGCCTAGAGGTTTTTGTTCTTGTCCCTCCCTTATCCACCATACCTAAAGTCAGAATCACGGGATTCTTATCAACCAGCTTAGGTTTATCCACAAAAGGAGTTTGCGCGATAGAAATCATTTCCTCCGGCAAGGAGGCAGTGATGGGAGCAGTAACTTGCACAGGCGGGAGCTCCGTAGAAGCATTAATGCTATCCACAGTATCACCTTCTGAGAGAGCCGAAAAGGCATTAGAAGTCTGTACTTGCACTTCCAAAGCCAACTCAGGCATTGTAGAATGAGGCACCCTATCTTCACCAACCGGTTCATTTGTCGTCCCTTTTTCAATCCTGAACGCCCCCATTCCCTTTTTAACTTTTCATCAATGGCGGTCAATCAAAACGATGCTACATGCATGAGACTGGCATCCGTGATGGTTTTAAGGGTTCTTCAAGTTCCCATCGCACTCGCTAGAGGGTCCCGACGGCCACCCCTGATTGGTGGAACCTTATCCAGACAGCAGAGGACGCAAAGGCCATCTTGGCTGTCATCAACAAGAGGCATCTCACCTTCGATGGCTTGGAGGAACAACCTCCGGCCAAGAGGACTCTTCATTACACTAAAACCTCCAAGGGTAAGGGTCCCTTGATTAGAGGAGGACGATCGGCAGGCCAACTGGCCTACCCGGCGGCAAGGCACACAAACACCCGAAACTACTGGTGTCTCCAAATTGAAAGACCCGCGGTTTCTAACAATGTGTTCGGACACAAAAAACTCCGGTGTGTGTCGAGGATGAGGCTCATTCTCAGCCTTGGTGTGAAGAACAGGTGGAACGCGATCTCGCGTATACACTAAACTTGCACCATGATGAGGTGCCAAAGGGTGCAGCTGTACACCATGGTGATGGGCTGGATGCCTTCCAGAGTAGTGATCCTCACGACGCTCAAGTCGCAGCATTGGCCCGAACAGTTCAACAACTGATGGAATGGGTGGAGAATCGGAATGGGCCGATGGGGATAGACACTAACCTCGTCATCCCAGGTTCTCCACTAGGCACCATGGTCACTCTGGCGCCTACCTAGAGGATAATCAGTACAGCGGCCATAAACCGCTACAATGGGAGCTCGGACCCGAGGGTCCATGTAGCAAAATATAATTCCTACATGACCTCCATGGGTGCAACCGACGTGACCAAGTGAAGGTTGTTCTCACTAACATTGAGCGACCAGGCTCATATGTGGTTCACCTCATTACCACCTTTCTCGGTGTATACTTTTGATCAGCTCGCCAGACTAATCCTAAGCCACTTATCGGCAATGGCTCCCCGACCTGAGACCAGGCAGCGCCTCATGAATACTTAACAAGGCGAAAATGAGTTGGATCGATCCTACGTTGAAAGGATCGACAAGCTCATTCTTGAAGGAGATACTTTAGGGGATGAGGCAAAACTGCTTGGGGCTATTAGCGACCTAAAAAAGGGGACCAAATTATGGTGGCGCATGACCGCCAACTATCCGACTAGCTACGCCGACTTCTAAAGGCGGGCTAGCGACCTGATTCACACTTCAGAATTACTGGAGTCCCAACTCTTCGAGACAATGGAAGTCGCGGAACCGAAGAAGAGTTCCAAGAAAACTGGGGGTCATTATAAGGCACCCGATAGCTTTAAGCCATTCGAAGACACAATTTTGGTGAAGCTGATGAAAACTTTGGGCATGACACCTGGTCATGTCTACCCCCAGATCAGATGGCGAGAACTACTACATTCGCCTCGCCTGATCAAGGACAAGAGTAAGCAAAACCCCAATAAGTTCTGCCAATACCACACATAAGCAGATCACTACACTAGCGAGTGTAGGGACTTACTGAAGCAACTCTGGAGGCTGTATGAGGATGGTTTGCAGGATGAGTTTGTCAAGCGGCCTCAAGGGAATAACGAGCTGAAGCCGAGAGGTTGCCAGCAAGGCAATCGTCCCAGGCAGGGAGAACAAGCCCAAAGAAAGCCCAACTTGGGGGCCGAGTAAGGCAAGCGACTAGCCCCACCCATGCTCGATGGTGCGGGAGGTCGCGTCATACATACCCTCTCTCCACTTGGGGCAGTAGGAGGTCTTTCTTCGGCCTCCTCATCAAACCGGCGTATGAAGGCCGAAATCAGAGAAATGGAGAATGCCAGAAAGATGGTTTGCCAATTTTCACTGTGGTCGAAGAGACTAACAAGATCGAGTTCGGCGAGAAAGATAAGGCCGGGATTATGTACCCAAACGTCGACCTCTTGGTAATCAAGGCCAATATAATGGGGACTGTTGTGTGTCGGCTGCTAGTGGATGGAGGAGCTTTCTGCAACATCCTTTTCAAGAAGACCAGCTCGGGAATTTTGATGCTTACATCACCCCATGCGAACACATCGTAAAAGGCTTCGGGGATGCAACCGTGAAGCCGTTTGGCATGATCAGTCTAGCTGTCGAGCTAGTGTCCACCCTATATGACAAGGTTAGGGCTACTAGACTTTTAGTTTTCCTTGTAATCGACCTTCCGAGTTTCTATAATGGGTTTCTTGGTGTTGGGGTTATACTGAAAAGTATGTTTTTTACTTTTTATAACCAAACCAAATTTCTTATTTATTTACTGAAATAAATTATCTATCAATATTTCATTAAATATGATTGAATGTTATATATATTTACTGCAAACCTGTTCAATAAATAGTATGTGTTACATTGTAGTTAATTTGGTGATACCAGATCACGGAAGATCAAATTAACAGTTCCTCGTAACTAGGTACAAAATTCACAACCTAGATGGAAATGAACAATCCATCGTGAAATGTTGAATTGTAAGGCTCAGATTGACTTGTCTTGACCAAGAGATTACACTAGTGCATTATGATGCGTTGAATAGGACTTACAGGAGGATAAATTCTTCAGTACTGAATATAGAAGAATTAGACCTCAGTGGTTCGTTATTTCTTAATCTGCATTCCTTAAATATGATCGTGTGAAATTAATAACTATTGCTTTGACTTATGATGGGAAGAGAATCAACGAGATTCAATACCTTATATCTTGGGCAATATTATTAGTTACACGACGATTGCTAAGATTTAATACGGAGAATCTTGTGCAAGTACGTCTTGCTTGATTTGTCCCCTTGGTGGGCTCAGAAGCTTTATCATACCAAATCTTGCAAGTGGAAATTTATTTCCGGTATGGATAATAATGTTGAGCTGTCTTTACTCCAAGGATAAAGATATTAATTAATATAAAGCTTTTTCAGTGGCTTAATTAATTAGTGAACTAGACAATCTTAAACACGAGAAATAATAATCGGGAGCCATATTATTGAAGCATCGTAATATAGATTAAGATGGATAGTTCAATATTAATTTTATAGTGGAGTAAATTAATATTAATGGGCTTGAATAATATTTTGGCTTAATATTAAAGTTTCATAGCCCGTTGGAGGTCCAATCTTAATTCTCCTATATGCCCCTCAAATAGCCCAATATAAGTCCAATTAATGAAAAGGAGAAGAAAATATTATTGCTCTATTTTTCTTGAAATTTTTGAAAATTATGGGACAAGAAATGGAAAAGATTTTCTTGAAATTTTTTTATGAAAAAAGATAAGTATTCTTGCAATACAAGATTATCCCATAAATTCAAGAAATAAATCTTGCCTTCTTGTGCATTGAATTTTTCGAAAATTACCTATTTATAAGGGAGGAGATTTTTGTGGAAAATTTATTTATGGGAAAGATAATATATTGGATATATTCAATATTACTTCTTGCAAAAGAATTAAAGATCTTTCCATATCTCAATTTGGACCCAAATTTCAACCACCCTAGTATTATAAATAGGGGATGAATTTTTCATCCCCAATGCAATTCCATGTGTTGGAAAAATTAGAAATCCACAAAGGTGGTGACATATATTTTTGGCTTTCTCATTTATTAAAATCGTTCGTGAGAATCCTTCCACCGGATTACGTTCGTGGACGTGGGACATATTTGAGAAGGCACTTTAGGTTGATCCATCGTCTCAATGGTTGTCTCTACAAGAGGTATGTAATTTCGTAACTCCTAGATTCCGCATGCTTAGGATTTACGTGAATTACGTGTACGCATGTTGTTGTTATTTATTTAATTATTATGTTTAATTAATTTAGGATTGATTCATGTTAGTAATTAATTGAATAATTTATATATGTATTTAAATACACATCGAATAGATTAGGTTATTTGATTTGTTCAATGTAATAGACTAGTCTAGATTTAGGTTTTTTTTTTTTTTTGTAAAATAAACTGTAACTTGGTCGAAGACGAAGACGGAGGCGAGAAATTAAATGGATCCGTAATCGGCGCAGTAAATAAGGTCGTCGCGAAACGCTTGAGCGGGAGGCACACGCGCAACGCGGATGCTAGCGGGCGCGTATGGGCGTGGGGCGAGGCCGAAGGGGCCTAGAACGAGTCGAGATCTGGCGCTGCACGGGCGTGCGCACAGGCACGCGTGGGACCGAGCGGATACGGGTGGAAGCTGCTGAGGCGGGCACACACTGAGGCACGCTACAAGATACGCTGGGGAGCGGGTGAGCGACTCAGCGACAGATGGGTGGCGCCAAGATGCAGGCGTCTTGTGGCGCCGCCAAAAGCTATCGAAGATCAAGGCGACGCGGCTGCAGCGCGCTTAAAGACGGGCGCTGGCTCGCCGCCAAGTGGACGTCTGGATGTGGACGTGCATCCCGGCTGTGAGCTAATTGGCGTGGCGATTCGAGATGAAATTTTTCTCTAGACGAACGAGTGGGAGAAATCAAGATGGAGTTTCTTCAAGATCAAGACAAGGAAAATTGAACCATGACAATTGGATAATTTGTGCCCAATGTGTTTAATTTTTTATTTATTTATTGCTTTTTCTTATGCTTCTATTTAAATTCGTTTAATGTGTTTGCATGAGATATTGCTTGTGAAAAATCTCAAACAAAAAAATTACTATGTATGTTTTATATAATTAATTTGGTTTTGAATCAAATTAATTTGACCTCCATGATTTATTTATTTGTGAATTCTTTTGGAGAAATTCCCCTAAGGGACGGCCAAAAGAAAGCTTTCACATGAATAAATTCTCAAAATGATGATTATGAATTATAACTAGTGGCGACGATGACCCTCCCAAGAGGCTCGTTCAAAACGAAATAATAATTATGTATTTAATCATGGTTATTACTTAGGTATAATATTGATATGCATATACTTCGCCTAAGTCCCTGTCAATTTTATATTGGTCAAGTGGGAGCCAACTATTTTTTTTTTTAAAATTAAAGCTTTGTAACTGTTCTTGTTTGTAACCTGCTTAAATGTGATTTAAAAGATGACCCACCCACGTGGCTATTTAAACTGTTTTAAGATGTTGGCTGATACATGTTCATATTTTTTTGAGATTTTAATATGATTCATGTGATCGAATTATGTGATTTTCTTTGTGTTGATCCGGATATTGACACAAGGTGTATGTTTATTTCAGTTTCATCATGTCGCAACCTTTTAATCCACTGTTCAATACACTAAAAGACAATTTGCTTACTGCAGAAAATTTTGTTGATTGGTATCGAAAACTTACTATTGTCCTCACCGCACAACATCACAACTGGGTTCTTACTACACCCAAACCAGAAAAGCCAACTGACGAGTCCAACAAAATGGATAAGAAAGACTATGCTGACTGGGAGTGTTCCAACGAAATGGTAAAGTGTACCATTTTGGCTTCCATGTCAGATGTGTTGCAACACCAAAACCAAAACGTTCAAATTGCTGCAGACATCATGGTAAATCTTAAAGCGATGTTCCAACATCAGAATCGTGTGGCTCGCTAGATCACCATGCGAGACATGCTCTCCATGAAGATGGTGGAGGGAACGCCCGTAAGGGAGCACGTTCTCCAGATGATGGCTCACCCAAATAAACTTGAGGTCCTTGGCGCTGAATATGATATCGAGACCCAGATCGATTTCATACTCCATTTCCTACCAAAAAGGTTCGAGCAGTTCAAACTCAACTACCAAATGAACAATCAGAAGTTCACACTGCCTGATCTACTACAAGCTTTAGTCTCGGCGGACGGAATATTAGGAGAGAGCAGTCAAGCCTTGGCGACAATTGGTCCATCTTCTTCTTTTAGACCAAGAGGAGGTAAGAAAAAGAAGAAGGCAAAAAGCCAAGCTAACTCAAGCGTTGCCAAGGGCAAAGAAAAGGTGAAGGGAGAGGGTGGAGTGAAGAAGTTAGCTAAGGGGAAATGTTTTAATTGCGGTGAAAAAGAACATTGGAGGTCGGCCTGTTCCAAACCCAAGCGGAATGGAAATAAAGGTAATTCTCACGCACTAGTTGTCGAAGCTTGTTTAGCGGTGTATGCTACCCATTCGTGGGTAGTGGATATGGGATCCACTGATCATGTTTGTTTCACTTTACAAGGGTTCAAATGGACCCGACAGCTTAGTGGGAGTGAGATCCTCATCACGTTAGGCGATGCTACGAGAGTGGCAGCTGAAGCAGTAGGAGACATGCACCTGTCTTTTGAAAACAGAAGTTTAGTTTTAAGAGATGTTCTTTATGTTCCTGTTTTTCAAAAAAAACCTTATTTCTGTTTCTAAACTAATTTATGATGGATATTTTGTTCGTTTTAATAAGCATGTTACTGTTTTTCATAACGATATGTTTATCTGTCATGGAACTTTACGGAACAATCTCTATACTATTAATTGTGCACACTACTCACAAAATGCATCCTGTAACACATCGACCGTTTCAAGCACTAAAAGAAAATGTTCGACTAATATGAGTGAGACACTTCTTTGGCATCTAAGATTAGGTCATATTAATCCGAATAGGATCCAAAGGATGGTCCAAGATGGTTCATTGGAGTCCCTCCGGATTGAACCATTTCCAACTTGCGAATCATGCTTGGAGGGTAAAATGACCAAGAGGGCATTTGGAGCCAAGGGGCTTAGAGGTAAAGAAGTGTTGGAAATAGTTCACACTGACGTGTGTGATCCAATGCAAATCAAATCTAGAGGTGGCTACTAGTATTTTGTTACTTTTATCGATGATTACTCACGCTATGGGTACGTTTTCCTAATGAAGCATAAATCTGAGACCTTTGATAAATTCAAAGAATTTAAAGCTCAAGCAGAGAATCATAAGGAAAAGAGTATCAAGTTTCTACGATCTCATCGTGGAGATGAATACCTCAGCGATGAATTTTTGAACTACCTATCAGATGAAGGGATTGCATCCCAGTTGACTGCATCTGGTACCCCTCAACAAAATGGGGTTGCAGAATGAAGAAACATAATACTTTTAGAAATGGTCAGATCAATGATGAGTTATGCGGATTTGTCAAAATCATTTTGGGCTAACGTCTTTGAAACAACGGCTTATATTCTAAACCTAGTGCCATCCAAATCGATTCCCAAAACCCCTAGAGAATTGTGGACAGGGCGCAAGCCCAGCTTGGAACACATGAGAATCTGGGGATGTCCGACATACGTGTTGGATAAGGAAGCCGATAAGTTGGATGCACATTCAAAATTAAGGATGTTTATAGGATACCCCGAGGGAACTAAAGGATGCATGTTCTATGGTCCCGAAGATCAAAAGGTCGTAATAAGTATGCACTTTAGATTTTTGGATGAAGACTATATGAACGATAGAAAGCCTAGAAGTGAGATTACCTTAGAAGAACTTAGAGGGCCAACTCCTTTGCCGACTGTACAAGTCGATATACCGAACGTCACCCCTACACAACCAGAATCTCGTCGCAGTGGGAGGGTTGTTAGACAACCCGAACGATTCTTGGGGATAGGAGGGTCTTCGGACTTGCTCTCCGGAGAAGAATCATACCCATGGTCGTACAACGAGACGATCCAAGACAAGGATGAAGATTCTTGGCAAACTGCAATAGAAGCCAAAATGGGTTAAATGGATCACAATAAAGTGTGGGAGCTAGTCGAACCACTTAATGGAGTGAAACCCATTAGATGCAAGTGTGTATACAAGAGAAAAAGAGGACCGGACGGGAAGGTGGAAACCTTCAAAGCGAGACTCGTGGCGAAATGGTACACTCAGAAAGAAGGGATCGATTATGTGGAAACCTTTTTGCCCGTAGCCATGCTCAAGTCCATCCGTATTCTCTTGTCGATTGCTACGCACCTAGATTTTGAGATCTGGCAAATGGATGTCAAGACAGCTTTCCTTAACGGAAGTCTTGACGAGAAAATCTATATGCAACAACCCGAAGGCTTCATTGAAAAAGGCCAAGAGAATCTGGTTTGCAAGCTAAGGAAGTCCATTTATGGACTGAAGCAAGCATCCCATGCTTGGAATCAATGTTTTGATTAGGTTATAAAATCCTACGGTTTTGATCAAAATAATTTCGAAAGTTGTGTTTATAAAAAGTGTGACGAAACTGCCTTGGTATTCTTAGTACTATACGTAGACGACATTCTGCTCATCAGGAACGGTGTAAAGATGTTTTTAGACGTAAGGGAATGGCTGTCAAAATAGTTTGATATGAAGGACTTGGGAGAAGCTGGACATATCCGAGGGAGCAAGATCACTCGAGATCGCAGGAAAAGGATGATCGACCTCTCACAAGCTTCATACATAGATACTGTCTTGAAGCAATTCAGCATGCAAGATTCCATGAAAGGTTTTGTACCTTTTAGACACGGAATCCATCTATCCAAAGAAATGTGTCCCAAGACACAGAAAGAGATAGATGACGGTCTCGTGCACAGCATTGCATACATGAGGCTTCCTACAACTGATGCATAGCCATAGGCATGGTAGCAAGATATCAAAGTAACCCTGAGAAAGAGCATTGGAATGTAGTTAAAAACATTCTGAAGTATCTTAAGAGGACACGAGACAGAATGTTGCTTTATCAGTCAGACAACTTAATCCCCATCGGTTACACGGATTCAGATTTCCAATCAGACATAGACTCCAGGAAGTCTACCTCGGGTAGTGTGTTTTGCATGGGAGGAGGAGCCATGATATGGAGAAGCATTAAGCAGAAATGCATCGCCGATTCTACCATGGAAGCCGAATACGTAGCTGCTTGTGAAGCAGCGAAGGAAGCGGTTTGACTCAAGAACTTCTTAGTAGACTTGGACGTTATTTCGGATTTGCCCAGCACAATCACGATTTATTGTGATAATGCTGGAGCAGTTGCAAATTCAAGGGAACCGAGAGCCCACAAAGTCAGCAAACACATAGAAAGAAAATACCATCTTATACGAGAAATCATTAAGAGAGGAGACATAGAGGTGGCAAAGATTGCATCGGAAGACAACCTAGCAGATCCATTCACAAAGGGTCTGCCTCAGAATACATTCGAGGGACATGTGGAAGGAATGAGTGTCAAGAGCATTGTCAATCTGCTTTGAGTATAAGTGGAAGAAATATTATTAGGTTTATGTGAGTGCATTAGATGTCACGTAGAACACGAGACGTGTTGTAGTATACTTAAAAGCAGACTTTGAGTATAAGTGGGAGATTGTTGGGGTTATACTGGAAAGTATGCTTTTTACTTTGTATAACCAAACTGAACTTCTTATTTATTTACTGAAATAAATTATTTATCACTATTGCATTAAATATGATTGAATGTTATATATATTTACTGCAAACATGTTCAATAAATAGTACGTGTTACATTGTAGTTAATTTGGTGACACCAGATCATGGAAGATCAAATTAATAGTTCCTCGTAACTAAGTACAAAATTCACAACCTAGATGGAAATGAACAATCCATCGTGAAAGGTTGAAGTATATGTTGGGAAATTAGGGGTGCCCGGATCTATTCTAGATGAATTTAAATACATATTTAAATTAAATAATTAATTACTAACATGAATTAATCCTATATCAATTCAACATAATAATTAAACAAGCAAATAAGCATCATGCGTACACATAATCCATGTAAATCCTAAGCATGCGGAATCTAGGAGTTACGAGATTACTTACCTCTTGTAGAGACAACCGTTGAGACGATGGATCAACCCAAAGAGTCTTCCCAAATATGTCCCACGTCCACGAACGTAATCCGGTGGAACGATTCTCAACGAACGATTTTAATGTAAAGGAGAAAATAAAAATATTTGCCACCACCTTTGTGGATTTCTAATTTTTCCAACACACGTAATTTCATTGGGGATGAAAAATTCATCCCCTATTTATAGGACTAGGGAGGGGGACGAAAATTTTGGTTATGTTGGACATTGAGAAATTTTCTTGCTTCTTCCTCAAGATACAATCTAGAATATATCCAATATATTATATTTCCCAAAATATCTCCCAAAAAACTCTTCTCCTCCTCCTTTGCTCCTTATTTTCGAAAATTGCATACAAGTAGGGAAGAAATAAGATCTTTTTCCTTTCTTGAATTTATGGGATAAAGTTGTATCTCAAGAATACTTATTCCATAAAATCTTTCCAAGAAAATCAAGAAAAAATATTTTTCTCTTTCCTACCTATTTTTTCGAAAATACTCATGGAAAAATAGGCAAAATATTTTCTTCTCATTTTCATTAATTGGACTTTAATTTGGGCTATTTGAGGGGCCTTTAGGGGAATTAAGATTGGACCTCCAATGGGCTATGAAACTTTAATATTTAGCCAAAATATTATTCAAGTCCATTAATATTAATTTACTCCACTATAAAATTAATATTGCACTATCCATCTTAACCCACATTACGACTTCACAATAATATGGCTCCTGGTCATTATTTCCCGTGTTTAAGATTATCTTAGTCCACTAATTAATTAAGCCACTGAACAAGCTTTATATTAATTAATATCTTTGTCCTTGGAGTAAAGACAGCTCAACATTATTATCCATACCGGAAATAAATTTCCACTTGCAAGATTTGGTATGATAAAGATTCTGAGCCCACCAAGGGGACAAATCAAGCACGCCGTACTCAAACACGATTCTCCGTATTAAATCTTAGAAATCGTCCTTTAACTAATAATATTGCCCAAGATACAAGGTATCAAATCGCATTGATTGTCTTTCCATCATAAGTCAAAGCAATATTTATTCATTTCACACGATCCTATTTAAGGAACTGAGATTAAGAAATAACGAACCACTGAGGTCTAATTCTTGTATATTCAGTACCAAAGAATTTATCTTCCTGTAGGTCATATTCAGTGCATCATAATGAACTAGTGTAATCTCATGGTCAAGACAAGCCAATCTAAGCCTTACACTTCAACCTTTCATGATGGATTGTTCATTTCCATCTGGGTTGTGAATTTGTACTAAATCACGAGGGATTATTAATTTGATCTTCTGTGATCTGGTATCACCAAATTAACTTCAACGTGATACGTACTTACTTATCGAACAGGTTTGCAATACATATATATAACATTCATTAATATTTAGTGCAACAATGATAAATAATTTATTTCAGTAAATAAATAAGAAATTCCATTTGGTTATACAAAGTAAAAAGCATACTTTTCAGTATAACCCCAACAATCTCCCACTTATACTCAAAGTCTACTTTTAAGTATACTACAATATGTCTCGTGTTCTATGTGACATCTAATGTCACCTACACGAACCTAATAATATTTCTCCCACTTATACTCAAAGCAGATTGACAACGGTCTTGACACCCATTCCTTCCACATTTCTCTCGAATGTACTCTGAGGCAGACCCTTTGTGAATGGATCTGATAGGTTGTCTTCGGACACAATCTTTGCCACCGCTATGTCTCCCCTCTTAACGATTTCTCGTATAAGATGGTATTTTCTTTCTATGTGTTTGCTGGCCTTGTGGGCTCTCGGTTCCTTAGAATTTGCAACTGCTCCGGCATTATCACAATAAACCGTGATCGTGCTGGGCAAATCCGGAACAACGCCCAGGTCCACTAGGAAGTTCTTGAGCCAAACCGCTTCTTTCACTGCTTCACAAGCAGCTACATATTCGGCATCCATGGTAGAATCAGCGATGCATTTCTGCTTAACGCTTCTCCAAGTCATTGCTCCTCCCCCATGCAAAACACACTACCCGAGGTTAACTTTCTAGAGTCTAAATCTAATTGGAAATCCAAGTCCGTGTAACCGACGGGGATTAGACTGTCTGACTGATAAACTAACATTCTATCCCGTGTCCTCTTCAGATACTTCAGAATGTTTTTAACTGCAGTCCAATGCTCTTTCCCGGGGTTGCTTTGATATCTTGCCACCATGCCTACGGCAAAGCAGATATCCGGTCTCGTGGACAGCATTGCATACATGAGGCTTCCTACAGCCGAAGCATAAGGAATGCCCTTCATGTCATATATCTCCTTTTGTGTCCTGTGACACATTTCTTTGGATAGATGGATTCTGTGTCTGAAAGACACAAAACCTTTCTTGGAATCTTGCATGCTGAATCGCTTCAAAATGGTGTCTATATATGATCTTTGCGAAAGCCCGATCATTCTTTTCCCGCAATCTCGAGTGATCTTGATCCCTATGATGTGACCGACTTCCCCTAAGTCCTTCATATCAAACTGTTTTGACAGCCATGTCCTTACGTCTGACAACATCTTTACATCGTTCCCGATGAGTAGAATGCCGTCTACGTATAGTACCAATAATACCAAGGCAGTTTCGTCACGCTTCTTATAAACATAACTTTCAAAATTGTTTTGATCAAAACCGTAGGATTTTATAACTTGATCAAAATACTGATTCCAAGCACGGGATGCTTGCTTTAGCCCATAAATGGACTTCTTTAGCTTGCAAACCAGATGCTCTTGGCCTTTTTCAATGAAGCCTTTGGGTTGTTGCATATAGATTTCTTCGTCAAGACTCCCATTGAGGAAAGCGGTCTTGACATCCATTTGCTAGATCTCAAAGTCTAGGTGCGCAACAATCGACAAGAGAATGCGAATGGACTTGAGCATGGCTAGGGGTGAAAAGGTTTCCTCATAGTCGATCCCTTCTTTCTGAGTGTACCCTTTCGCCACGAGTCTCGCTTTAAAGGTTTCAACCTTTCCGTCTGGTCCCCTTTTTCTCTTGTATACCCACTTGCATCCAATGGATTTTACCCCAATAAGTGGTTCGACTAGCTCCCACACTTTATTATGATCCATTGAACCCATCTCGGCTTCCATTGCGGTTTGCCAAGATTTTGCATCCTTGTCTTGGATCGCCTCATTGTAGGACCATGGATCTGATTCTTCTCCTGAGATCAAGTCCGAGGACTCCCCTATCCCCAAGAATTGCTCGGGTTGCTTAACAACCCTCCCACTACGATGAGGTTTTGGTTGTGTAGGTGTGATGCTTGGTACTTCGTCTTGTACAATTGGCAACGGAGTTGGCCCCCTAAGTTCTTCTAAGGTAATCTCGCTTCTAGGCTTTTTATCGTTCATATAGTCTTCTTCAAAAAATCTAAAGTGCATACTGATTACGACCTTTTGATCTTCAGGACCATAGAACATGCAACCCTTTGTTCCTTCGGGGTACCCTATAAACAACCTTAATTCCGAACGTGCGTCCAATTTACCAGCTTCCTTATCCAACACGTATGCCGAATACCCCCAAATCCTCATGTGTCCTAAGCTGGGATTGCGCCCCGTCCACAATTCTCTAGGGGTTTTGGGAACCGATTTGGATGGCACTAAGTTTAGAATATAAGCTGCTGCTTGCAAGGCATAACCCAGAATGATTTTGGTAAATCCGCATAACTCATCATTGACCTTACATTTCTAGAAGCGTTATGTTTCTTCGTTCTGCAACCCCATTTTGTTGAGGGGTACCGGGTGCAGTCAACTGGGATGCAATCCCTTGATCCGACAGGTAGTTCAAAAATTCATCGCTGAGGTATTCACCTCCACGATCAGATCGTAGAAACTTGATACTCTTTTCCTTATGATTCTCTGCTTGAGCTTTAAATTCTTTGAATTTATCAAAGGTCTCAGATTTATGCTTCATTAGGAAAACGTACCCATAGCGTGAGTAATCATCGATAAATGTAACAAAATACTCGTAGCCACCTCTAGCTTTGATTTGCATTGGACCACACACATCGATGTGAACGATCTCCAACACTTCTTTCGCTCTAATCCCCTTGGCTCCAAATGCCCTCTTGGTCATCTTACCCTCCAAGCATGATTCACAAGTTGGAAATGGTTCAATCAGGAGGGACTCCAATGAACCATCTTGGACCAACCTTTGGATCCTCTTTGGGTTAATATGACCTAATCTTAGGTGCCAAAGAAGTGTCTCGTTCACGTTGGTCGAACGTTTTCTTTTATTACTTGAAACAGTAGATGTGTTATAGGATGCATTTTGTGAGTGATGTGCACAGTTAATAATATAGAGATTGTTCCGTAAAGTTCCATGACAGATAACCACATCGTTACGAAAAACAGTAACATGTCTATTAAAACGAACATAATATCCATTAGCAAATAGTTTTGAAACAGAAATAAGGTTTTTCCGAAAAATAGGAATATAAAGAACATCTCTTAAAATTAAACTCCTGTCTTCAAAAGACAGGTGCACGTCTCAGACTGCTTCAGCTACCACTCTCGTAGCATCGCCTAACGTGATGAGGATCTCTCTTCCACTAAGTTGCTGGGTCCGTTTGAACCCCTATAATGTGAAACAAAGATGATCAGTGGACCCCGTATCCATTACCCACGAGTGGGTAGCATATGCCGCTAAACAAGTTACAACAACTAGTGCATGAGAATTACCTTTCTTTCCATTCCTTTTGGGTTTGGTACAGGCTGACCTCCAATGTCCCTTTTCACCTCAGTTAAAACACTTCCCCTTAGCCGGTTTCTTTACTCCTCCCTCCCTCTTCACCTTTCCTTTGCCCTTGGCAACGCTTGAGTTAGCTTCACTTTTGGCCTTCTTCTTCTTCTTACCTCCCTTTGGTCTAGAAGATGGACCAGCTGCCGCTAAGGCTTGGCTACTCTCTCCTAATATTCCTTCAGCTGAGACTAGAGATTGTAGCAGATCAGGCAAGGAAAACTTCTGATTGTTCATTTGGTAGTTGAGCCTGAATTGCTCGAAGCTTTTGGGCAGGGAATGGAGTATGAAATCGATCTGGGTCTCGATATCATATTCAGCACCAAGTACCTCAAGTTTGTTAAGGTGAGCCATCATCTGAAGAACGTGTTCCCTTATGGGCGTTCCCTCCACCATTTTCATTGAGAGCATATCTCACATGGTGATCTGGTGAGCCACACGGTTATGATGTTGGAACATCGCTTTAAGATTGACCATGATGCCTGCAGCAGTTTTAACGTTTTGGTGCTGGTGTTGCAACACATCTGATATAGAAGCCAAGATGGTACACTTTGCCATTTCGTTGGAACGCTCCCAGTCAGCATACTCTTTCTTTTCCGTTTTACTAGACTCATCAGTTGACTTTTCTGGTTTGGGTGTAGTAAGAACCCAGTTGTGATGTTGTGCGGTGAGGACAATAGTAAGTTTTCAATACCAATCAACAAAGTTTTCTCCAGTAAGTAAATTGTCTTTCAGTATATTGAACAATGGATTAAAAGGTTGCGAAGTGATGATACTGAAAATAAACATACATCTTGTGTCAATATCCGGATCAACATAAAAAATATCACATAATTCGATCACATGGTTCATATTGAAATCTAAAAAAATATGAACATGTATCAACTAACATCTCAAAACAGTTTTAAATGAGCCTCTTGGGAGGGTCATCATTTAAATCACATTCAAGCAGGTTACAAACAAGAACAGTTACAAACCTTTAATTAAAAGAAAATTAATTAATAGTTGCCTCCCACTTGACCAATACAAAATTGACAAGGACTTCGGCGAAGTATATGCATATCAATTTTGTACCTAAGTAATAACCATGATTAAATACAGAATTACTACTTTGTTTTGATCGAGCCTCTTGGGAGGGTCATCGTCGCCACTAATAGTAATTCACAATCATCCTTTTGAGAATTTATTCATGTGAAAGCTTTCTTTTGGCCGTCCCTCAGGGGAATTTCTCCAAAAGATTTCACAAATAAAAAATCATGGAGGCCAAAATTAATTTGATTCAAAATCAAATTAATTATTTAAAACATACTTAGTAATTTTTTGAATTTGAGATTTTTCGTTGAGCAATTCTCATGCAAACACATTTAAATAAATTAAATAAAGCATAAGAAAATACAACAATAAATCAAGCAAAGCAGAAAATAAACATATTGGACACATATTATCCAACTGTCATGGTTTATTTTTCTTGGCTTGATTTTTGAAGAAACGCCGTCTTGAATTTCTCCCACTCGTTCGTCTAAAAAAAAAATCCGTCTTGAATCGCCACGTCAAGTAGCTCGCAGCCGGGATGCACGTCCGCATCCGGCCGACCCCTTGGCCGAGTGACCGCGCCCATGTGCCAAGGCGCAGCGTGCGCGTTGCCCTAAAGGACTCGATAGACTCGGCAGGCATCGCCCAGCTCACACATATGCGTGCTCCTATGCGTGCGTGCATCCCAGCCCCCCCTCAGCAACTCCACCTCGCCCGTCCGCGCAAGGTGCCGTGCGCGCCCGTGCGCACCGCCCGACCCTTGTGTGCCCTCGGCCTCGCCCCACGCCCGTGCACACCTACCAATGTCCGCATCGCGCGCGTGCCTCCCTTAGCACGTTTCGCGCGACGCATGCTGCCTGAGCCCGATTTTAGTTCAGTTTTAATTTTTCACCTCCGTCTTCGTCTTCGATTAGGTTACAATTTATTTTACAAAAATAAATACACCATAAATCTAGACTAGTCTATTACATTGAACAAATCAAATAGCCTAATCTACTCATGGATTTTCTAACGAGAAAAATAAATTCGAACGAGTCGAATTAAAACCAAAAACATACGCATGAAAATTAAACACATTAAATACCATGACATTTGGATACCTGCAAAACAGATCTAACAATTCTACTATCCAATTTTCAATAAAATTTAATGGCCAACATAATTTAAATAACAATTTAAATACAGAGCTCGAAACCGAGGCTCTGATAACAGTTGTTGGGAAATTAGTGGTGCCCGGATCTATTCGAGATGAATTTAAATACATATTTAAATTAATTAATTAATTACTAACATGAATTAATCCTAAATCAATTCAACATAATAATTAAACAAGCAAATAAGCAACATGCGTACACATAATCCACGTAAATGATAAACATGCGGAATCTAGGAGTTACGAGATTACTTACCTCTTGTAGAGACAACCTTTGAGACGATGGATCAACCCAAAGAGCCTTCCCAAATATGTCCCACGTCCACGAACGTAATCCGGTGGAAGGATTCTCAATGAACGATTTTTAATTTAAAGGAGAAAATAAAAATATTTGCCACCACCTTTGTGGATTTCTAATTTTTCCAACACATGGAATGTCATTGGGGATGAAAAATTCATCCCCTATATATAGGACTAGGGAGGGGGACGAAAATTTTGGTTATGTTGGGCATTGGGAAATTTTCTTGTTTCTTCCTCAAGATACAATCTAGAATATATCCAATATATTCTATTTCCCAAAATATCTCTTAATAAAATATTCTCCTCCTTCTTTGCTCCTTATTTTCGAAAATTGCATACAAGTAGGGAAGAAATAAGATCTTTGTCCTTTCTTGAATTTATGGGATAAACTTGTATCTCAAGAATACTTATTCCTTAAAATCTTTCCGAGAAAATCAAGAAAAAATCTTTTTCTCTTTCCTACCTATTTTTTCGAAAATACTCATGGAAAAATAGGCAAAATATTTTCTTCTCCTTTTCATTAATTGGATTTCAATTTGGGCTATTTGAGGGACCTTTAGGAGAATTAAGATTGGACCTCCAATGGACTATGAAACTTTTGTTGATGTTGCTCAGATGTTGTTTCAGATGTTGGACAACATTCTGCACAACATCATAAATTTGTCATTTCTCCTAACACTAACTCTGTTTTAATAGATGTGTTTTTCTATGTTTCCTACATTGCAGGTTGAAGATAATTTCGGAAATTATCAAGCGGTTGCACTAGAATGGAGTGAGAATAGAAAGATCATGGGTTGTTACACCAAGATCATGAAGATAGTGGAGGAGATGTTCAAGGATGTTCACACCAAGTGGATAGGACAATGCAGTTGGTCCGAATGTCTATAAATAGACTGCATTGGTCGACATTCAAGTTTTGAGTTAAAGTGAAATACCATTTGCTCTACTCCAAACTTAAGAGAGTAGCATCCAAGACACAACCAAGAGTGAAAAACTGAGTGTTTGTAATTCTAGGATTGTGAGGGTCGATGTTATTCTATTTGTACTGGTCGAGGGAATACAATCTCTCCCATCAGTATTGATTTTATCTTATTAGATCAAGTTTTAGGTTGAATAAGATCACTAGTTACTTGATTTAATAGATTGATTTTTGGAGTGTGGTTTTTCATTACACCTTTTAGGATCTTGTAAGAGATTCGTGTGTATCTCACTACTTGTTATAGTGATGTTTTTAACCATGAGGTTCGTGTAGTCTGGATTACAGACTATACAAAATTTTGAAATCCTTTGCACTGCGTTTTTGTACTTCCGCTGTCATATGTTGTTTTACATGTTGCATAACATTTTCAACAACACTCTGAAAATACACGCACACACACTGTCAGTTGGTATCAGAGTCATAAACTTGATACACTAAGTTAAAGGTCCTGTGTTTTAAAGTGTGTTTTTGCAATGGATTATCCACTGCCTCCTTCTTTAAAACCTCCAATTTTGGATGGATAAAATTACCCATACTTGAAACCTAAAAAGCGCATGTACATTAAGTCCATATATGAGAGAGCATGGTATAGTGTGTTATCTGGTTGGAATCCTCCAAGAACGATTGATGATAAAGATGGAGAATCGCAAGTCAAAAAGGAAATTGATTGGTCCAATGATGAATGCACATCGACCAATTTCAATTCTAAAGCCCTTAATGTTATATTTACTGCTAGTGATGTTTCTATGTTTAAACTAATATCTAACTGTGTTTCTTCTAAGGATGCATGAGAAATATTGCAGGAACATTGTGAAGGATCAGAAAGTGTTAGAATTGTCTTTACTCCAAGGATAAATATATTAATTAATATAAAGCTTTTTCAGTGGCTTAATTAATTAGTGGATTAGATAATCTTAAACACGAAAAATAATAACCGGGAGCCATATTATTGAAGCATCATAATATGGATTAAGATGGATAGTTCAATATTAATTTTATAGTGGAGTAAATTAATATTAATGGGCTTGAATAATATTTTGGCTTAATATTAAAGTTTCATAGCCCGTTGGAGGTCCAATCTTAATTCTCCTAAAGGCCCCTCAAATAGCCCAATATAAGTCCAATTAATGAAAAGGAGAAGAAAATATTATTACCCTATTTTTCTTGAAATTTTCGAAAATTATGGGACAAGAAAGGGAAAAGATTTTCTTGAAATTTTTTTATGGAAAATGATATGTATTCTTGCAATACAAGATTATCCCATAAATTCAAGAAATAAAATCTTGCCTTCTTGTGCATTGAATTTTCCGAAAATTACCTATTTATAAGGGATGAGATTTTTATGGAAATTTTATTTATGGGAAAGAGAATATATTAGATATATTCAAGATTACTTCTTGCACAAGAATTAAAGATCTTCCCATATCTCAATTTGGACCCAAATTTCGACCACCCTAGTATTATAAATAGGGGATGAATTTTTCATCCCCAATGCAATTCCATGTGTTGGAAAAATTAGAAATCCACAAAGGTGGTGGCATATATTTTTGGCTTTCTTCTTTATTAAAATCGTTCGGGAGAATCCTTCCACCGGATTACGTTCGTGGACGTGAGACATATTTGAGAAGGCACTTTGGGTTGATCCATCGTCTCAACGGTTGTCTCTACAAGAGGTATGTAATTTCGTAACTCCTAGATTCCACATGCTTAGGATTTACGTGAATTACGTGTACGCATGTTGTTGTTGCTTATTTAATTATTATGTTGAATTAATTTAGGATTGATTCATGTTAGTAATTAATTGAATAATTTAAATATGTATTTAAATACACCTTGAATAGATCCGGGCACCCCGAATTTTCCAACACTCGGGAGACCTTTTGAGCATGAGTTCGAGGCTGCGTCCTCAACTTTTTATTTTTGTGTAAAATTCCCCACTAAAAGTGGGCTGGTCAGCACTGTTAAGGGCGATCAGGTGGATGCAACATGTTGTCTGGTTTATTCTTCGTCTCGTTTCAATTCCACATTAACATCTAATAAACAAATACTTGTAATAGATAGTGAAACACAATATAATGAATTGAACACTAAAAAGATAAACAAGAAGAGAAGCCGCAACGACCTTGATCCAAGAATAGGTCCTGATCCAGAAAAGTTTTTGCTCGAAGGTTGAAATCGATGATCCCCATCAAGATAGTCTAAGAGCCATCCCGGGGGAAGAACTCGAGAAAGTCAAAGTAGATCCAACTCAGCCAAATTTGGAGGTCATTATAGGCTCCTAGATACCTGGTGACCTGAAGGGGGAAGCCATCGACTTTCTCAAAAAGAACTTGGACGTGTTCGCATGGTCACACAAGGATATGGTCGGCATCGACCCAGAAATCGCATGTCACCGATTACATATCGATCCAACTCGAAGGTCGATAGCCCAGAAAATGCAAAAATATTGCTCAGAGAAATATGCAGCACTTGCTGAAGAAGTGAAGAAGTTGCTGGACAACGACCTAATTACTCAGGCCGACCAGCCACAATGGGTTGCCAATGCAGTCTTGGTGAAGAAGTCAAACGGCACCTAGCAACTTTGTATCGACTTCACCGACCTCAATGAGGTATGCCCAAAAGACTTCTTTCCTATGCCACACATCGACCACTTGATAGACAACACAACTGGTCACGAGATAGTGTCATTCATGGATGCCTTTGCAGGATATCATCAGATAGCAATGAACGAACCAGATCGAAAACATACTTCATTCCTGACAGAGAAAAACCTCTACTGCTGGAAAAGAATGCCTTTCGGTTAGAAGAATGCAGGGGCAACTTATCAAAGGTTAGTTAACACATGTTTGCGGATCAAATCGATAAATCTATGGAAGTTTAAGTGGACGACATAGTTGTCAAAAGTTTAAAAAAGGAGGATCACCTCGCCCAACTTGCCCAAACTTTTGAAATCCTGAGGAAGTTCAACATGAGGCTCAACCCCAAAAAATGCAATTTTGGGGTAGAGTCAGGGAAGTTCCTGGGGCATCTAGTCAGCAAGCGGGGGATAGAGGCGAATCCAACAAAAGTTAAGGTTATTCTCGACATGGAGCCCCAAGAAATGTGAAGGAGGTTCAGAAACTCACAGGTTGCCTAGCTGCTCGGAACATGTTTATCTCTCGAATGGGGGATAAATGCAAACCACTCTTCGACACAATTCGAAAGAAGTCGAAATTTGAGTGGACTCCAGATAGTCAGGAGGTTTTTGACAAGATCAAAGTTTATCTGGCAGACGTGAGCATCCTATCAAAACCTATTCCTGGAGAAAAACTGTTCTTATACCTAGAGGCTTCAGAAACCGCATTAAGCGCAGTACTTGTCCGGGCAGAAGGTCAAATTCATTTTCCAATTTACTTCGTCAGCCAAACATTGAATGAAACCAAACATTTTCTGGAAAAGTTGGCATACGCTTTAGTCATGAGCATTAGAAAATTGAGGCCGTATTTCTTCGACCATCAGATTGAAGTCCTCACCTCCTTACCTCAAAGAAATGTACTCCACCGGCCTGATACGACAGGTAGATGCCTCAAATGGGCTATTGAGGTCGGGCAATTCGGGGTAACATACGCACCTCGCGCGATAATCAAAGCACAAGTGTTGGCCGACTTCATAGTCGAATTGACCTCCCGTTAGAGGCCAGCAGCTCGTCTGGCCCGCCATGGCAATTGTTCGTAGATGGTTCAGCGACCTCTCACAAATTAGGCGTATGGGTAGTCCTAGTCAGTCTGGAGGGCACTTCTTTTCAGAATGCCATAACTTTCGATTTCCCAGCGACAAACAACGAGGCCGAATACGAGGCACTCATCAGTGGCCTGGAGATGTCCGTGGTAATGGGCATCAAGAAACTTCAGGTACACACAGACTCTCAACTCGTAGCTTATCAAGTCTCGGGGGAATATGAAGCTCTAGATGATAGAATGACGACTTACCAAGAAGTCGTGAAGAAACTATGTCAGAAATTCGAAAAAGTGCATTTGAAACTAATCCCTCAAGATCTAAATTCACGAGCCGATGCTTTAGAATGACTAGCGACCTCAGAGGGGCCAACAGAGATGAAGGATGTCACCATCACAAGACTCACCCACCCCTCCAGTATTAACACATTGGTCGCATCCCCAGATACCCCAACAACAGATGAAAACTGGATGACACCCATCATCGAGTATTTGAAGAGTGGTGATCTGCCACAACACAGAATAAAAGCTCGGCAATTATAGTTTAGAGCCGCAAGGTATACTCTCATCGGCGATGACCTATATAAATGAGGCTTCAGCACACCATGTATCACATCAGAACAGAGGCAAGCCATCCTGAGGGAGATACACAAAGGTGTGTGTGGAAACCACACTGGGGGACAATCATTGGTTAACAAAACTACAAGACAGGGCTACTTTTGGGCTACTTTAAGAGCGGATGTCATCGTATTCGCCCGAAGATGTCACAGATGTCAAATTTTTGCACCAACAATTAAGGTCACTCCAGAAGAGCATACCAGCATCCTCATCACAAAGCTCTTTTCCACTCCGTATCACCCCCAATCAAACGTACAAGTCGAGGCTGTTAACAAGATTATCAATCACACCAGGGAGGAAAAGGAAAATGGGCCAGCGAGCTGCCAGATGTCTTATGGTCATACAGAACGACTTGCCAAAATTTAATCGGGGAGACTCCTTACTCCCTTGCTTTTGGAACCGAGGCAGTCTTACCTTCAGAGGTCGATTTTCCAAGCCTCCGGACGTCACAAGTTGTGATAGACCATAACGACGAGGCTCTTGCCAGAAATCTAGATCTACTTGAAGAAAATAGACTAGAGGCCAATATGGTAAACGCGAGATACAAACAACAATCGGAGAAGTACTACAATTCTAAAGTACGACTATTCAAAGAAGGAGACATAGTATTAAAGAAAGTACTCAGTGTACCAAAAGGGACTTTTGGCCCGAATTGGGAAGGTCCATTCAAGATATCAAGAATCCTACCAAATGGAGCCTACGAGCTCGAAGGTCCAGATGGCACAAAGGTTGAATACCCATGGAATGTGGCTCACCTAAATAAGTATTATCAATAGGTCAGAAGTCGCATCTTTGTACTAGTTTAGCCAAGTCAAATAAAATGTTATTTTTCTTTTCAAAATTCCTATGTGTTTAAACAGAGGGAGATCGCATGAGTAAACATCGACCTCCCGAAGTACGAATTTTGACATACTGGCGGTGAGATCGCTACCCTAAGCGGTGCGGTCCTCCCCCGACTTTATAAGACGACTAAGCAAAGTTCATTAATAAGCCGCATACAAATAAGACGATAAGAACAAGTTCAATTATATCGCAATGACAATAAGATGATAAGAACGAATGCAATTTTAAAGTCACATAAGGAAATCAAGTCACCACAATAAAGGAAGGAAAAGAAACGATTTCATTAATGACAAAGGCCCGAAGACCGGTACATGAGAAAACCCGAAGGCCGATTACATCAAGCGGCCTAAAGCCAACGTAAAGCAAAGATTATACCAAGTTACAAATCCTTATGCCCTACCAACTATTTGCTATTGCTCGACTCTCCTGCGACTTCCGGATAAACCCCGACTTCAAAAGATACCAGCCCCTCAAACTCAACAGAAACACCAACATCATCATCAAGACCATCATCTCCATTTGCTGATCAAAAGTATTGTTGGGGATGAGGTTCATGTTTCTGAACAAAACTGAGCATGGCTTCATAGCCCGCTTTTGTTTCCTTAGTCTTGGGCTGGTAAACACCTCCTTCAGAGGCCGGGAATTACCTCCTCTCCCATTGGGCCCACGCTCGACCCTCCTGCGACCTCCAACTGAGGCCTGGCTTCATCGGTCTGTGTCTCAGGAATCACCTCAGAAGTTCCCGGCTGCGTCTAATCGGGATCGGGGAGGGGAAACATAATCCAGCTCTGGTTGGGGAAGAAGGATAAGTCAATACCCAAATCTTCCAAATCTTTAATCTCCAGCATTACGTCGGAGTCGGGAGAATTGTCACGGACATAGTCGACTAGCTCTACAACCACACCGGAGAGGTCGCTAGTTGGATTCATCCGGCGGAAGACTCGGATGGCCCCCACAACTGCCATGATATAAGCATAGTTGGTGTTCAGCTCCTGAACCTGCTTGAACTACGCCTTCTTGGCGGCCAGCTTCTCCTCGACCTCCACAGCCTTGGAGGCCAGTTCCCCCTCAACCCGAGCAATAGCCGCCCAGGAGTTGGCCTTCTCCACCTCAAGCCGGTCCTCTGCAGCCTTTAGTCGGCCCTCGAGCTCAGATGCCTTCTAAGTCAGTTGGGAGTTGGAGACCTCCAGCTTCTTTTGAATGTCGCAGGTGGCGAGCAGCAATTTGGCTTGCTCGCTAACCATCCGACGAGCCTCCTCCAGCTTTCTGAGCTCACCCTCCGACTGGCCACATGCTTTCTCCAGGTATAAGGTCGTCTTCTGGGAATGGACCAAGGTCGCATACAGGTTGCCCGTGACTTTCTGGCGTTTGGCGTTGGTATGGTCCTCTTTCATCCAGCATCGGGGCATGTGCCTAATGGCCCGGCTCAAGTAGTTCGGCCAGTCATTGGGAAGCCCTTCCACAAAATTTCCACTCGACCTCAAGAAGCACAATACTCAGGGGGAGAACTTGGTCGGCATGAACTGCGGGCTGTAAGCAAAATTCAAGTCGTCAGAAAAAGACTACAAGAGAATCAAGAAAATTCTTATGCAAATACTAGACTTACTCGTTAACCAGCTCCTCATCCCAACCCATCCAGGAGTCGTCCTCTGGACGATAACCTCCAGTAGAGGCAGGTGTTAGTTTTGGGGTTGCGTGGGATGGCGACCTCTGACGCCCCCGATTTATCTCGAACTGATAGGTACCAATCTCCTCCCTTAGTCGTTTCCAAGAACGTTCGGTATTTGGCGGAGCAGACTCCGAAGTCTTCTTCTTCCATTTATCGACGGTGGAAGGACCAGCGTGAGTCGATGCTGGGGGAGGAGTGCTTTGTTGGGGTAATAAGTGAAAGTATGTTTTTAATTTGTATAACATATGTATTAAACACTTATTTACTTAAATAAATTATTTACCACTATTGCTTTAAATATGATTGAATGTTATATATATTTATTGCAAACCGTTCATAAAATAGCACGTGTTACACTGTAGTTAACGTGGTGATACCAGATCACAGAAGATCACGTTAGCAGTCCCTTTTAAAAAAGTGTGTGTTTCACAACTTAGATAGATCTGAACAATCTATTGGTAGAAGTTAATGTGTAAAGCTCAGATTGACTTGTCTTGACCGAGAGATTACACTAGTGCATTTGATGCGCTGAAGCACACCTACAGAGAGGATAAACTCATTCTCACTGACTTATGGGATGTAGAGTTAGACCCCAGTTGTTGTTGATTTCTTAATCTCTGTCACTTAATAAGGACTGTGTGTGATTAGTAGTTATCGCTTTGACTTATAAATGAGAAGAGAATCACTGCGACTTCGATACCCTATATCTTGGGCAATAATATTAATTACATGACAGTTGCTAAATTAATAAGAGAATCGTGTGCTTGCAATGTCTTGCATGATTGGTCCCCTTGGTGGGCTCGGAACCTTTATCATACCAAATCTTGTAAGTGGAATTAATTTTCCGATATGGATAATAGAGCTGAGCTGTCCTTACTCCAAGGATAAAGATATTAATTAATATAAAGCTTTTCAGTGGCTTAATTATTTAATGGACTAAATAATCTTAAACACGATAAATAATAATCGGGAGCCATATTACCGTAATATGGGTTGAGATGGATAGTGCAATATTAATTATATAGTGAAATTAATTAATATTAATGGGTTGAATTATATTGTGGCTCAATATTGGAATTCGGAAGCCCATTGGAAGGTCCATCTTAATTCTCCTAAAGGCCCCTCAAGTAGCCAAATTAAAGTCCAATAAATAAAAGATGCTTATAATAAATTAAATTTCTTGTTGCATATTTTTCCTTATTATTTTCGAAATAATTAAAGAAAAGAGGGAGAAGGATTTTCTTGAAAAGATTTTATGTAAAGGAGATAAGTATTCTTAGAATACAAGATTATCTCATAAATTCAAGAAATCTCCCACTTGGCCTCTTTAATAGATATTTTTTAAAATAGGGGAATAAGAATGAAGAAAAGTTTTTCTTGAAAAAAAATTTATGGAAAAAGGTATGTATTCTTGAAATACAAGAATATCTCATAAATTCAAGAAAGATCCAATCTTGAAAATCCCTTCTTATTTTTTTTTGAAAATTAGGCTTAAAAAGGGTGTGAGATTTTTATGAAAAAATACACATGGAAAGAAGAATATATGCGATACATTCAAGATTTCTTGGAGATCAAGAAAAGATCTTTCCTAACCCTATTTTGGCTCAAAATTTTCGTCCCCCCCTCTCTCATAAATAGGGGATGAATTTTTCATCCCCAACACAATTCCATGAGTTGGAAATATTAGAAATCCACAAAGGCGGTGCAACAAATTATTTAATTTTCCTTTGTTTTATAATTGTTCATTGGAGAACCTTCCACCGGGTTATTGAATGAGAACTTGGGAATACTTGACAAGGACTTTTGGTTGGTAGCCAGTTACTTGATCATGTCCGTCTCAACGGTTGTCTCTCCAACGGGTATGTTTACGCAAACTTCTAGAAATTCCGCATGTTAGGATATTTTACATGAATTATTGTTTGTATGTTGTTGTTGGATTAATTATTATTTGAATTCACTTAGGTTAATTCATACTAGTAATAATTGTTAATTTAAATTTGTGTTTATAAGTTCATCCCGATGGATCCTGGCATATATAATCCCAACAACTGGTATCAGAGCCCTGGTTCGAGCTTTGATCCTTTAAACTGTAATTTAAATTATTGTTCATTAAAATTAAAATTGGATTGTAGAAATGTTAGATCTGTTTTTTAGGTATCCAATTGTCATGGTATTTTAATGTGCTTTATTTACATGCAAATAATTTATTGGTTTTTTAATTCAATTCATTCGGATTTGTTTTTACTCGTGAGAAAATCCATGAGTATATTAAGCTATTTATTTTATCCAATGTAATAGACTATTTATTTTTTATTTTTGTATCCATTTTAACCCTGGGATCAAGTAATAGACTAAGAATTAAAAATCGTAGGTTTATTTATTTTTGTAATAAATTTTAACCGGATCGAAGACGAAGATGGGCTGGGGCGTCTGAAGAATTAAAAAGCCCATGTCGATGTAAGCGCCGAGCAAAAAGATACACCATGAGCCTTCCGTGAGGCGGGAGGCGTAGCGTCGCTAGACGTTGTCCGCATCTCGACCTCTGACCACCTTGAGGACATTTTTTTAAAGAATTGACGTGGTTTCAAAGGGGGAGCTTTTCTTTAGAGAGGACATTTTTTTTTAAAGAATTGATTTCAAGGCCAAAGAAACAAAAGAGAACAAAGAGATTTCTCAAGATCGAGACTTGGAATTTAAACCATGACAATTGGATATATGTGTCCAACTTGATTTATTTCGTCTTGATACTTGTTTTAATTTAATGCATTATTATTTGTTAATGTGTTTGCATGATTTTTGAATTGTCAAAAAGAAAATCTCACTTTCAAAAATTACTAAGTATGTTTTATTGACAAATTTTATTCCGGATAATAAAATCACGTCAAATTTGACCTCCATGATATATTTATTTGTGAATTCTTTTGGAGAAATTTCCCTCTCGGAACGGCCAAAAGATAGATTCCACATGAATAAATTCCCAAAAGGATGATTGTGAATTATTATTAGTGGCGACTATGACCCGCCATCGAGGCTCGTTCAAAACAAAGTAATAATTCTGTATTTAAGCATGGTTATTACTTAGGTATAAAATTGATATGCATATACTTCTCTAAAGTCCCTGTCAATTTTATATTGGTCAAGTGGGAGCCGACTATTAATTTTTTGAATTAAAAGTTTGTAACGTGCTTGAATGTGTTTAAATAGACAGTTTACCCCACGTGACCTATTTAAACTCTTTTGAGATATCAGGTGATGCATATTCATATTGTTTTGAGATTTTGATATGAATAATGTGATCGAAATTATGTGGTAAGTTTTATGCTTATACAATTGTTGTTTATTTCAGTTCAGCATGTCGCAACCTTTTAATCCATTATATGTTATACTTAAAGATCATCAACTATCTGGTGAAAACTATGTTGATTGGAAACAAAAAGTTATGATTGTCCTAACTGCACAAAAGCACAAGTGGATCCTTGACATACCAAAACCAGATGAGCCAACTGGCGAGTCGAGTAAAGCGGAAAAGAAAAAGTATGAGGACTGGGAGCATTGCCATGACATGGCTAAGTGTACCATCCTGGCATCTATGTCGGTTGTGTTACAACACCAACACCAAGAATTTGCAACTGCTGCGGAAATCATGCAAAATCTTAGAAAGATGTTCTAACATCAGAACTACACGGCTCGTCAGATCACTTTGCGAGAGATGTTGTCACTAAAAATGGTGGAGGGCATGCCCGTAAGGGATCACATCCTCAAAATGATGGCTCATCTGAACAAACTTGGGGTTCTGGGTGCAGATTACGATTTGGAAACCTTGATCGATTTGGTACTCCACTCTCTGCCCAAAAGTTTTGAGCACTTTCAGCTGAACTATCAGATGAATAATCAGAAGTTCTCGCTAGCTGACTTGTTGCAAGCTTTGGTCTTGGCAGAGACGTTGATGGGGCACCAAACTCAAGCTTTGACGAAAACTGGTCCATCTTCATCTTCTAGGCCAAAGGAAGGTAAGAAGAAGAAAAGGGTCAAAAGCCACAAGTAAACAAACTCAACTATTGCCAAGGGCAAGGGTAAGATGAAGGATGTTGGTGGTGTCAAGAAGAATCCTAAGGGGAAGTGCTTCAACTGCAGTGAGAAAGGACACTGGAGGTCTGCCTGTTCCAAGCCCAAGAGGGCTGGAAAGAAAGGTAATTCTCATGCACTAGTTGTTGAAACTTGTTTAGCGGCGTATGCTTCCCATTCGTGGGTAGTTGATACGGGATCCACTGATCATGTTTGTTTCACGTTACAGGGGTTCAAGCTGATCCGACAACTTAGTGGAAGTGAGATCCTCATCACACTGGGCAATGCTACGAGAGTAGTAGCTGAAGCAGTGGGAGACGTGCACCTGTCTTTTGAAGACATAGTTTTAGTTTTGAGAGATGTTCTTTACGTTTCTATTTTTCGGAAAAACCGTATTTCAGTTTCTAAACTATACTCTGATGGATATTTTGTTTGATTTAATAAGCAAGTTACTATTTTTCGTAACGATGTGTTTATCTGTCATGAAGCTTTACGGAACAATCTCTATACTATTAATTGTGCACACCACTTTATAACACATCGATTATTACGAACAATAAGAGAAAATGTTCAGAAAACGTGAATGAGACACTTCTTTGGCATCTCAGATAAGGTCATATTAATCTAAATAGGATCCAAAGGTTGGTGAAAGATAGTTCACTGTCGGACCTACAGCTTGAACCACTTCCAACCTGTGAATCATGTTTAGAGTGTAAAATGACCAAGAGGACATTTGGAGCCAAGGGGACTAGAGCCACATAAGTGTTGCAAATCGTTCACACTGATGTGTGTGGTCCAATGTCAACCAAAGCTAGAGGTGGCTATGAGTATTTCGTGACTTTCATCGATGATTACTCAAGGTTCGGCTACATTTTCCTCATGAAACACAAATCGGAAACCTTTGATAAATTCAAAGAGTTCAAAGCCGAAGTGGAGAATCATAGGAAAAAGAGTATCAAGTTTCTACTATCTGATCGTGGAGGCGAATACCTCAGCGATGAGTTTTTGAACTACCTGTTAGATGAGGGTATTGTTTCCAAGTTGACTGCACCTGGAACCCCTCAACAAAATGGGGTTGCAGAACGAAGAAACAAAACACTCTTAGAAATGGTCAGATCCATGATGAGTTATTCAGATCTACCCAAGTCATTTTGGGGTCACGCCTTGGAAACATTGGCTTATGTTCTGAACTTAGTGCCATCCAAATCGGTTCCCAAAACCTCTAGAGAGTTGTGGACCGGGCGCAAGCCCAGTCTGAGACATCTAAGGATCTGGGGGTATCTGGCATACATGCTAGACAAGGAAGCCGGTAAGTTGGACGCACGTTCGGAGCTAAGGTTATTTATAGGATATCCCATGGGAACGAAGGGATGTATGTTCTATGGTCCCGAAGATCAAAAGGTCGTAATCAGTACACACTTTAGAGTTTTGGAAGAAGACTTTATGAACAATCGAAAGCCCAAAAGTGAGATTACCTTAAATGAATTAAGAGGGCAAACTCCTATACCAACTCTACAAGTTGATATACCAAATGTCACACCGACGCAACCGGAACCTCATCGTAGTGGGAGGGTTGTCCGACAACCTGAGAGATTCATGGGGATAGGAGAATCTTCGGATTTGATCCCTGGGGATAGTGAATTAGACCCTTGGTCCTACAAGGAGGCGGTCCAAGATAAGGATTCAGAATTCTGGTAAACTGCGATGGAAGCCGAGATGGTCTCAATGGATCATAATCGAGTGTGGGAACTAGTTGAACCACCTAGTGGGGTAAAATTCATTGGATGCAAGTGGGTCTACAAGAGGAAAAGAGGACCGGACGGGAAGGTGGAAATCTTTAAAGCTAGGCTAGTGGCAAAGGGATACACTCAGAAAGAGGGTATTGATTATGAAGAAACCTTTTCGTCTTTAGCCATGCTTAAGTCCATTCGTATTCTCTTGGCAATAGTTGCGCATCTAGATTTTGAGATCTGGCAAATGGATGTCAAGACAACTTTCCTTAACGGGAGTCTTGACGAGAAAATCTATATGCAACAACCCGAAGGTTTTATCGTGAAAGGCCAACAAAACCTTGTTTGCAAGCTAAGGAAGTCCATTTATGGACTGAAGCAAGCATCTCAAGCTTGGAACCAATGTTTTGATCAGGTAATCAAGTCTTATGGGTTTGATCAAAACAATTTTGAGAGTTGTGTGTATAAGAAGTGTGACGGAACTACCTAGTACTATATGTAGATGATATTCTGCTCATCGGAAACGATGTAAAGGTTTTGTCAGACGTAAGGGTATGGCTATCAAAACAGTTTGATATGAAGGACTTAGGGGAAGCCGGTCATATTCTTGGGATCAAGATCACTCAAGATCACAAGAAAAGAATGATAGGCTTATCGCAAGCTTCATACATAGATACCATTTTGAAGCGATTCAGCATGCAAGATTCCAAGAAGGGTTTTGTACCTTTCAGACATGGAATCCATCTATCCAAAGAAATGTGCCCTAAGACACAAAAGGAGATAGATGACATGAGAGGCATTCCTTATGCGTCGGCAGTAGGAAGCCTCATGTATGCAATGTTGTGCACGAGACCGGATATCTGCTACGTTGTAGGCATGGTAGCAACATATCAAAGTAACCTAGGAAATCAACACTGGAAGTTGTTAAAAACATTCTGAAGTATCTGAAAAGAACTCAAGATAGAATGTTGGTTTATCAGTCAGACAACTTATTTCCGATAGGATACACGGACTCAAATTTCCAATCGGACCTAGATTCCAAAAAATCTACCTCAAGTAGTGTGTTTTGTCTGGGAGGAGTAGTTGTAACATGGAGAAGCGTTAAGCAGAAATGCATCGCCGACTCTACCATGGAAACTGAATATGTAGCTCTTTGTGAAGCAGCGAAAAAAGTGGTGTGGCTCAAGAACTTCGTAGTGGACTTGGACGTTGTTCCGAATTTGCCCAACAGTATCATGGTATTCTGTGATAACACCGGAGCAGTTACAAATTCAAGGGAACCGAGAGCCCACAAGGCCAACAAACACATTGAAAGGAAATACCATCTTATACGAGAAATTGGTAAGAGATGAGATATAGAGGTGGCAAAGATCGCATCGGAAGATAACCTAGCCGATCCATTCACAAAGGGTCTGCCTCAGTTAATATTCGAGAGACATGTGGAAGGAATGGGTGTCAAGAGCGTTGTCAATCTGCTTTAAGTATAAGTGGGAGAAATGTTATTAGGTTAATGTAGGTGATATTAGATGTCACCGTATAATACATTAGATATGATGTGGTATACTTAAAAGCAGACATTGAGTATAAGTGGGAGATTGTTTGGGTTATACGTGAAAGTATGTTTTTACTTTGTATAACCTGTGTATTAAACACTTATTTACTAAAATAAATTATTTACCACTGTTGCTTTAAATATGATTGAATGTTATATATATTTATTGCAAACCGTTCATAAAATAACACGTGTTATATTGTAGTTAACGTGGTGATACCAGATCACAGAAGATCACGTTAGCAGTCCCTTGTAAACAAGTGCGTGTTTCACAACTTAGATAGATATGAACAATCAATTGGTATTAGTTGATGTGTAAAGCTCATATTGGCTTGTCTTGACCGAGAGATTACACTAGTGTATTTGATTCGCTAAAGCGGACCTACAGAGAGGGTAAACTCATTCGCACTGACTTATGGGATGAAGAGTTAGACTTCAATGGTTGTTGATTTCTTAATCTTTGTCACTTAATAAGGACTGTGTGTGATTAGTAGTTATTGCTTTGACTTATAAATGGGAAGAGAATCACTGCGACTTCGATACCCTATATCTTGGGCAATAATATTAATTACATGACAGTTGCTAAATTAATACAGAGAATCGCGTGCTTGCAATGTTTTGCATGATTGGTCCCCTTGGTGGGCTCAAAACCTTTATCATAACAAATCTTACAAGTGAAATTAATTTTCGGGTATGGATAATAAAGTTGAGTTGTCCTTACTCCAAGGATAAAGATATTAATTAATATAAAGCTTTTCAGTGACTTAATTAATTAATGGACTAAATAATCTTAAACACGATAAATAATAATCGGGAGTCATATTTCCGTAATATGGGTTGAGATGGATAGTGCAATATTAATTATATAGTGGAATTAATTAATAATAATTGGCTGAATTATATTGTGGCTCAATATTGGAATTCAGAAGCCCATTGGAAGGTACATCTTAATTCTCCTAAAGGCCCCTCAAGTAGCCCAATTAAAGTCCAATAAATAAAAGGTGCTTAAAATAAATTAAATTTCTTGTTGCATATTTTTCCTTATTATTTTCAAAACAATTAAAGAAAAGAGGGAGAAGGATTTTCTTGAAAAGATTTTATGGAAAGGAGATAAGTATTCTTGGAATACAAGATTATTCCATAAATTCAAGAAATCTCCCACTTGGCCTCTTTAATAGATATTTTCGAAAATAGGGGAACAAGAAGGAAGAAAAGATTTTCTTGAAAAGATTTTTATGGAAAAATGTATGTATTCTTAGAATACAAGAATATCTCATAAATTCTAGAAAGATCCAATCATGAAAATCCCTTCTTATTTTTTCGAAAATTATGCTTAAAAAAGGTGTGAGATTTTTGTGGAAAAATACACATGGAAAGAAGAATATATGGGATATATTCAAGATTTCTTGGAGATCAAGAAAAGATCTTTCCTAACCCTATTTTGGCTCAAAAATTTCGTCCCCCCCTCTATCATAAATAGGGGATGAATTTTTCATCCCCAACACAATTCCATGAGTTGGATATATTAGAAATCCACAAAGGTGGTGCAATAAATTATTTAATTTTCCTTGGAGAACCTTCCACCGGGTTATTGAACGAGGACTTTGGAATATTTGAGAAGGACTTTTGGTTGTTAGCTAGTTACTTGATCATGTCTGTCTCAACGGTTGTCTCTCCAACGGGTATGTTTACGTAAACTCTTAGAAATTCAGCATGCTAGGATCTTTTACGTGAATTATTGTTTGCAAGTTGTTGTTGAATTAATTATTATTTGAATTCACTTAGGTTAATTCATGCTAGTAATAATTGTTAATTTAAATTGTGTTTATAAGTTCATCGCGATAGATCCTGGCATATAGAATCCCAACATGCTTGTATCCGACGCTCACCTCATCGTGCCGAGCATGGACTTCTTCCGGGATGCCATCACAGAAGCTGATGGTTGGCGTCGGTAAACTGGAAGGTCGGAAGCTGCCACAAAAATAACACAAAATCATGTAGGTCACAAATCGAAAGTCGTTATCTACAAAAATAACTCTGCAAGATGAAAACTTACAGGGAATATTGAGATGGTGGGGATATGTGTACAATCTGGCTAGAAGTCACTGGAGCTCGGAATTCAGAAAGTTGATGTCTCGATGGCTTGGAGGAGTATCTTGAACCATCTTGAAAGCCTCGGTAAAATCCCAGTACAGGTAGGAGGGTCAGGGCAGGAACACTGCAAAATAAAAGGATAATTAGATCAGTACAACTTCAAGCTTGAAGATAAAAGACTTACCATGTTCAGTTCGGATCGCATAATCCGTTGGGAAATGTATGATCTATAGACTCCCACACCCCTTCGACAAACCACCACCTTTGGTGCTATCCATGAACCTTATTCGGGATCCCGCTCACAAGTTCCCGACCTTTGCAAAGTCGCACAACGTTATAACCACCCGTCTGAGCAACAAGATGTAGCATATATGAAAGCTCGCACGGGTTGGGCAACCGATACAATCCGGCCTGCCCCAACACAGTCATGGTGGAGATAATGTAACTCCACCCATTCGGCGTGATTTGCATAAGGCTCTGATTCCAGGCTAACCGGATGTAACGGGAATTGGATCCCGACATCCATGGAGTGTTCATTCACCGAAATCATCCCCGGAGGTGGCTGGTCGGCACTTTCATCAGAGGTCGCCCCATAGAAATGTACATCTGTAGGCACCTTGTACTAACGATCAAAATTTCTCATCAGACACCGCAAAGTCCGACTTGGCCGACTTTTGGAGCTCACGCTCAGGTCGCTTATAGGGCCCCCAAGCTATATAGGCCTCATAATCAAAGACCCGCTCATAAACCTTAATATCTCGGGCCGGGTTAGAGGGCCCTGTATCCGCCTCCATCTCCAGCAAGAAGGTACGGATGGGACTAACATCCACCAGAGTGAGATGTGTAATTTCATCCAGCTTCTCATCGTTGTCATTGTCTTCCCGATTACCACCAGGGGCATCGGCCGAGGATGCCGTATTTGCAGAATTTTCACCCATAATGCCGGTTGTGGAAGATGGTCCCTGGAGGCGGTGGTGTAGAGATAGAAAAACCTTGTCCTTGGAGAAAGACGACAACACCATTGGCTGAGAGGCGGCAGGAGTCGCAGAAGGATTGGTAGCCATTGAAAGAAATTTGAGAAGGAAAAATTGAAGGATTTACCTGAATTAACTCTCGCCAGAAACTCTTGTAGAAAACCATGAGTGCTCGAGAAATGAGAATGATTGTCTATTTATAAGAGAAGAAGAGGGACGAAATGCAATTAAACCAAACCTCCGACCCGTCCCAACAAGAAACACACGGGAATTGTGCATGGTTCTCACTGCGGCTTCCCATTGGAATGATTCGCGGCACCCCGCATCATCAATCCTAACAACCTGTCACTTCGAGTCAAAAAATCGAGGGTAATCTGTCACACCAATTCATATAATCGAGGTAAATTTTTGCCTGCCCGAGGATGACAACACGCCTAGAACGAGTCCCTAGGTCGATAGGTCGCTAGTCGGGTGAGTAATGATCAAGTCAAGGCCAGAAGCGAAGCTCAAGACCTTAACTTGAGGGGCAATTGTTGTAGCATAGATAAAACTGTGTTGGGGTATTTTAGTTTTGATGAATTATGCCAAAACATTATCAACTTGTATTATTTAAGCTAATCTACAGATAACAAGTTGAGGGGGAACGAGTGAACAAGTTAAGGGAGAACTCATGAAATCAGACGAGGCTACAGATGAGGCTGATCGAGATCAGATGAGTAAGATGAGTTCCGAGATAACTGATGAGCTGATCAAAAAGAAGAAATGCTGATGTTGTGCAGAAATCAGAAGAAGTGACCAAAAAAGCAGTCGAACTGATCTGATGACCAAAAAAGCAGACGAGCTTATCTGATGATGAGTAATCATCTGATAAAGACCAGAAGAGTAGTTCAGTTGATCGAAACTAACCAAAAGATCAGAAGAGGATGTTGCTAATCAGAAGAGGAGGTTGCTGATCAGAAAAGGAGAAGATGAGACTGATCAAGATCAGATGAGGTTGAACAAAGATCAGACGAGACTTATGGTTTAGATGAAGTGCACAAGTCTACTGAAGACAAGTTCACTGAAAAAAGAAGTCACCTGATCTGATGTCCTCAGAAGACAAGTCACCTGAAGATAAGTCATCTGAAGACATGTTCACTGAGAACTAGAACGCTGCTGATCAGATAAGCCTGAGTCAAGTGACCTGAGGGTCAGAGAGTGCAAGTGACCTGAGGGTCAGGATGTCTGAAGTCAGAAGAGTTGAACTCAATAAGCCTAAGTGTCAGTATGCCTGATCAGACAAGGTCCACTGAAGAAAAGTCTGCTGAGTCAAGAATCCTGAGTCCAAGGAAGCCTGAGTTCGAGAAAGCTTAGGATCAGATCACCTGAAGATTATAGCCATTAGATTCAGCCGACGTGGACCAATGAGAGGAAGACAACCAGTCTGATAAAGCTGCACAGATATCGAGATTAATATGGATTTGAATGTGACTCCTCCAATGGTAACATTCAAATCCACACTATAAATACAAGTTATTCCTTCATTATTCAGTGTGTGAAATGCGTGAAAAATGCCATTGAGCTTCAAAGCCAAATCATCTAGCATTTCCACCGTAGAACACTGAGCAAGAAATACACGTATATATTCAAGAGTGTTCTATCCTAGATCTAAGCACAAATATAATATACTAAGCTTAGAGAGATTTTCTCCACCTTAGCATTGAGGCAAAACAGTTGTAAGGGAAAATCTCAACCTAGTTGGACAACAAACAATCTTTCCCTCCCGATAGTTTAAGTTTTGTTTTATCAAGGAATTTAAGTTAGTAGGACTAACTTACTTTCCAGGTTTGAGTGAGAACTCATTAAACATCTATAGGCGATCCCGTGAGGGAGATAAGTCCCGTTGAGTGAGAGCTCCATAAATATTTGTAAGGTGTTGGACTAACACATTAAACTAAGTCCAGTTGGTTAAGTAAGTGCCCCTGCTGATAGGGAAGAGTGGATGTAGGAGTTGAACTCCAAACCACTACAAAATTGTGTGTTTTTTACTGCTTTATGTTCTTACTTGACATATGCATTTGGTTATAAGCAAAACACATTGATTTAGAAGAAAAATTGGTATCATTATTCCCTCACCCCTATTTTATATGCATTTCATAGGTTTTTCTCGGGACCAACAAACCGACCTATGGACAAGCCACGAAGCTGACAAGTCGCCCGTCGGCGGTCAGATAAAGTGTTGGGAGATGAATTTAATAAAGAAGTTTTGATTAGATCCCAAAACCCCTAAGTATGACATGTTCAGAATAATCTTGATAGCCTGAGTCAGGTTTCAGTATAGATTGTTAAGAAAGATATCTGCACCATGTATAGTCAGCAGATATAGATCAGGTTAGGTATTGAAAACCCTGAAGACCCTGAAGTTACTGAAGAACACAGGTAGACCTGAATGTTCAGAAGTTACTGAAGAACACAGGAAGACCTGAATGTTCAGAAGTTACTGAAGTTACTGAAGGAATGAAGACTCAGATATTACTGAAGACTTAAAAGTTACTGAAGACTCAGTAAGTTACTGAAGACTTAGGATGACCTGAATGTTCAGAGGCACTGAAGAAATATCTATCTGAATACATACAAATCTGAGAAAAATGCACATTTTCAGTAAGGTAGATATTGCCCAAAACATTCAAGTGCAGAAAAAAGGAACTAAGTCTAAGTGTTGTTTAAGGTTGTCTCAATCATAAAGATTGACCTAAAAGAGTCGTTTTGTTTGTCTACATTCACTGAAGACAAGAACCAATCAGAGGAAGACAACACTGTACTTTACTGACACTGAAAGCGACAGGACACTGAATTTTGTCAGTAGTACTATGTTCCAGACTACAAAAATAGGCGATTGGCTACATGGCTGCATATTTCCTAAAACATGCAAGGGAGTGTTCAAACCCTAAAAATAGTCGTTCATCAATAACCAGAAGAGGAAACTCTTGATGCTATCTCTTCCAACGGATAGTTTTTAAAAGAGTGATCTTGGAGAAGTTGCCTATAAATACCAGTGACCTTCACCGTTGAAAGGTTACGGGAAATTTCAAGCAACTCAAGAGCTCATTCGTATTCTTGCAAATTGAAGCACTCGAAAACCCTAGAATTTCCTAAGTGTTTCACATTGGAGAGAGCTCATTCACTAAGCCTATATTTGATAGAAATATCCAAAGCTTAGAAGAGATATCCTAGCCTTTACATTTGATCTTATTGTAAAGGATATCTCACCCTAGTTGGAAACCAACCCAAACCCAAACCCCTTGAGAAGGTAGTTGAGTGTGTGTTTTGTTGGTGAGTTAGAGTTGTAAAGAGTGAGTAAGCTGCAGGTTAGTCAGCCGGAAAACTCTAGAGGAGAAGTTAGTAAGCTACTCGTGGTAGTCTGAAAACTTGTGTTTGTTGAGTTAGTAAGCTGCAGTGAGTCAGCCAGAAAACTCAAAGTAGAAAAGTGAGTAAGCTACAGTGAGTTAGCCTGAAAGCTTTAGGAAGTGGTTAAGGAATTTCTCTGAAGATCAGAGAGAGTGGACGTAGGAGCTTGAGTCTTTGAACCTCTATAATTGTTGTGTTGTTTTGCTTTTTGTACTGCATTTTATCTGTTGCATGATTTTCACTGAAAGCATATTTCACTGATACTCAATTGGAATCAATCCACTGAATGTGCATTAATTGATCACAGCCTTAATCACTGTTTCATTAAAGGAAGAAGATTTTCAGCAAAGCTAAAATGAGTATAAACTTAGGGCCAACCATTCCGCACTCTTGATTAGATAGAACAGATAGTTACCAAACTGAACTAACTCTACTAAGTATTCAGTAAGATAATTATCTGATCCAAGCTCCTCAGGATCTCTGATAAAATTCGTGATCGGTTATAATCTGGCTAATCAAAGCTTCTCGGGATCACTTCTCGAAGAGACTTTGACTCGTATGCATTTGTACTTCTCAGGGCAAAAATATCAGGACAACCTGACCCATCTGACCTCAGTGAAGAAAAAGTTTTAAAAATCACTAAACACATGTATTCCCCCCCCATACACGTGTAAGACTCGTTTTCACCGGGATCAATAAGTGGTATCAGAGCAGTGGTTCATTTTGACCACTTGCTTTGGTAGCCATAGTCTATTTGCTGAAAGACTTTGGTGGTCTACTGAATAGATCTTATTGCTGATATCTTACAAGGCTCAGTCATCATGCCTTCAAAGAAACTTCTTATGTTCTCTGTTGAGAG
Organism: Stenogyne calaminthoides; assembly: GCA_037126765.1. Lineage (NCBI taxonomy): Eukaryota > Viridiplantae > Streptophyta > Magnoliopsida > Lamiales > Lamiaceae > Stenogyne > Stenogyne calaminthoides. The sequence goes on along the minus strand of JBBCBC010000004.1, from coordinate 9,152,175 downwards.
CTATGACCTATGGAGACTGAGAATGCAGGTTAATATGTATTCCAAACATGAAAGAATGTGGAGAGTGGTTTCTGAAGGACCATTCAAATATACTGTTGTGAATCCCAGAATCACTGATACTGAGAGGGGTGATCCCAGAGATGAATTTCCAAAACCTGATGATCAACTTACTCCTGATGAGAGAAAGTTAGTCAATTTGGACTACATTGCTAAAGATACTCTATATAGCACTATTGATGATGGTGTTATGGGGATGATTTCTCATTGTGAAACTGCAAAAGAAATATGGGACACACTTGCTGTCATGTGTCAAGGCACAGATCATATTAAATTAAACAAAATTTCTATTGCTATTGGAATGTTTGATAGCTTTGAAATGGAAGATGGTGAATCCATTGACAAACTGGAAGTCAGATTCACTAGAATTATGAATGATCTGAATGCTCTTGGGAAAAGATACCCACAGAGAGAAGTGCCACTGAAAATTCTTAGAGGATTATCTAAGAAATGGGATATACATTCTGTGGTGATTGAAAACACCAAAAATATTGATTCCATGCCATACCAACAAGTTTTCTCTGAACTGAAAGCTTATGAGTTTGTGATTGACAAGAAAACTAAGAAATCTGATAGCAAAGATGATTCTTCATCTAGAAAGAATGTGGCCTTTAAAGCCAAAGAGAAATCCTCAGAAATCTAGAGAGTTCGAGAACTCACTTGCCAAAAATCGGGATGAAAAGAGGATAAGCTAAGATCGATGGCAAGGAGGTTTGAAAGACTCAATAGCATATATGTGAAATATAAGAAATATTACAGGAACCACAGGTACAAGAACAGGAATAACTCAGAGGCTGAGGACAGATCCACTGAGAAAAGGAAGGACCACAAAGCTGAAGGTTCCTCATCCAGGAAAAAGGAATCCAAGACCAAGGAGGAAAGTGATAAGGATGATGATACCAATAGATGCTACAACTGTCAGAAGAAAGGTCACTTCCAAAGATGACCGCCTCCGAAATGAAAAGCTAAAGAAAGAAAGGAGAGACAAGCCAAGAGAGACAGAAAGATCTCTAGCAAGAAGGCTATGATTGCTGAAGAAGAAGAACAATCTGAAGAAGGATCTAGTTCTTCAGATGATATATTCTCAGATAGTGACAGTGATGATGTCTGCCTTGTTGCTATGAAGGATGTAAATTCTTCTATCTCTGTTGTTGCTCCTACACAAGCACATGAGTTCTCAAGTTCAATCAGAATCAAAGAATTTTGACTGATGGATTCTTTTGAGAATCTTATGAAGGACTATTATGTGTTACAAGAATCGCCACACGTAAACTCAAGAGCGTAATAAAGAACCGATCACGAGAATCAAGTGGAAAGACTCTAAAAATGCTGAGATCACTTCTCAATTGATGGGAACTACTGATGAACTAGATGTTCTGAAAGTACAACTCTCAGAAAAAGAGAGTGATAGAAATCATGAATGGAAAATTAGAGAAATCCACTGAGGAAATTCAGCTTATCAGAACTGAGTTCAATGACCTCTTTGAGAAGCATGAGACTCTAAAGAAATGTGAGGATAGTGAGCAGAGAAAGTTAGCTCTATTGAATTTTGCATCTAAAGTGATAGATGAAATTCAGAGTTATCAAAGACCTGCAACTTTAAAGGCTGGATTGGGATATAATCCAGGGGGAACCTCACAAGGTCTTCTGAATGCTGCTTCTAGTAGCACTAAGATTGTCTTTGTGAAACCAGTGGCATGTACTAATCTTCTTACTGAAGAACAACCCAGAGTTTTGGACAAGGGTAAAGGACCTATGGTTTCAAAAAACTGAAGGTTCAGGGAAGAAAGCCCAAACCTTAGGAAAAGGTTAGAAAACCCAACACTCAAAGGGAAATTTCCGTGCCAAGATTTTCAAAGCCTCAAAGCTAAGAATGCCAACTGAATAAATCAAGACCGAACCATCGAGGAATTTTCGGAAGAGAAACACTCAGCAGAGATATTCTCAACTGAAAAGACCAAGTCCTCAGATTACTGAAAGACCACAATTTCAGTACAGGCAACCTAAACCCCACTTGCCTAAGGGTAAAGGCTTCCTAAACCCAAGTAAGCAGAGATAGAGACCAGCTGCACCAAGGCCAAAACATTGGAACAAGAGGCCTGAACCCAAGAAGAACTCAAAGACTCATGTTCATGTTAAGGCTGGCACTCATACACAGGGTACTGCCAAGGCACCTAGGGTGGTGAATGTGTATGTTGATGTTTATGGAAGACAAATCAGCCACTTTAAAGTAATTAGAGTTGACAGGCATATTTGGATTCCAAAAGGTACAACTAACCTGGTAGGACCCTACACCAAATGGGTACCTAAGACCTGATTTGTTTTTCAGGTGAAGGAAAAGGGCACTGAACTGAATGAAGACAACATAGTCCTGATGAGTGAAAATGAATTGGCTCCTGCTGAATGGTATCTGGATAGTGGATGTTCAAGACATATGATAGGATATAAACAATTACTCACTGACTATGTTGAGCAAAAATGCCCTCAGATTACATTTGGAGACAACTCCAAAGGACAGACTGAAGGATATGGAACTCTTGAAGTTGAATCTGTTCATATCCAAAGTGTTTCATATGTGTCTGGTTTAAAGCATAACTTGCTTTCTATCAGCCAATTCTGTGACAAAGGATTCAGTGTTGAGTTCTCAAAGAACTTATGTTATGTGAAAGACAATACTTCACAGAAAATTCTACTGACTAGTACTAGAAAAGGAAATGTGTATCTTGTTGATTGGAAATTATCTCCTAAAGATACATGTTTGGTTGCAAAAAGTTCTACTGATACCAGTTAGTTGTGGCACAAAAGGCTGAATCACTTAAACTTCAAAACCCTGAACAAACTTGCAAGATTAGCACTTGTAAGGGGGTTACCAAATGAAGTATTCAGTAAAGATCATGTATGTGATGCCTGTCAGAAAGGAAAACAAATCAGAGCATCATTCAAAAGCAAAGTAGATGTTTCTACTGACAAAATATTACAACTGTTACATATGGATCTCTTTGGTCCAGTGACACCTGTGAACACTAATGGTAGGAAATATACACTTGTGGTAGTTGATGACTACTCTAGATACACATGGGTCATATTCTTACTCAGTAAGAAAGAGACCCAGACAAAACTGCCTGAACTACTGAAAAGAATCAGTACTGAAAAGAATCCGAGTGTGGTCAAAATCAGATCAGATAAAAGAACTGAATTTATCAACCATATTATATCTGATTATTGTGCAGCAAATGGAATAACTCATGAAACATCAGCTGCAAGGACCCCACAACAGAATGGTGTTGCTGAAAGAAGAAATAGGACTCTGAAAGAAGCTGCAAGAACAATGATTGCTGAAGCTGATATTCCTAAGAGATTTTGGGCTGAAGCTATCAACACTACATGCTACTCTCAGAACAGATCCATGCTGATCAAGAATCAAGAAAAAACTCCTCATGAGCTGTGGAATGAAATGAAGCCTCTTGTTTCTTTCTTTCGTGTGTTTAGTTGCAAGTGTTTCATACACAATAATGGTAAAGATCAGTTGAAAACTTTTGATAGCAAAGCTGATGAAGGAATATTCTTAGGATATTCTGAAGTCAGTAAAGCCTTCAGAGTTTACAACTTTAGGACTCTTATTGTGGAAGAAACACCTCATGTTGTTTTTGATGAGTCTACTTGTGCTCAGAAGAAACAGGAACAAGACTCAGGAGAACTGACCAAGAGAATCACCAGACTTAACCTGAAAAAGAATGATAAAACATCCTCTGAACCTGAAAAGAAGAAGTCTATCACTTTTTATGAATGGAGTGAATCAGACTCAGACAAAGAAGTTCGGGATGGAAAAACTCAGGATGGTGAGACTCAGGATGGAAATTCTCCACTGAAGGAAAGCCAACACACTGAAGCTGACCATTCTGAACATACACCAGTTCAGACTCAGGTATGTAATGCCGATGAAGATGTGGTCACAGCTGAGGAAAAATCTGAATCTATCAACCATGGGGGAACAAATGTCTCTGACAATGTTCTGAATAGAATTTCTCCTGAGGAAGATGATTCCCTTTCTCCTTTTCTGTTGTTCCCTGAATTTGATGAATTACCTGAACCTAAAATTTCTGATGTTGAGGATACTACTGAAGGGGGAACATCCAGAAGAAAATGGTTGGATAGTCATCCTACAAGTCAAATTGTGGGTGATCCATTAGAAGGTGTTAAAACAAGAAGGTTCCATGGAGAAAGTGCTTTGTTCTGCAGCTTCCTAACTGAAAAAGAACCTACTGAGATTTAAGAAGTTCTTCAAGATTCATTCTGGATTACTGCTATGCAAGAAGAACTGAATCAGTTCACAAGAAATGAAGTTTGGGAGCTAGTGGACATACCTAAGAGGCACAATGTGATTGGAACTAAGTGGGTGTTCAAGAATAAGAGAGATGAAAACAACAACATTGTAAGAAATAAGGCAAGGCTAGTTGCACAAGGTTATTCTCAAGAAGAAGGCTTAGATTATGATGAAACTTTTGCACCTGTTGCAAGACTAGAAGCCACCAGATTGTTTCTTTGCTATGCTGCCCACATGAAATTCACAGTCTATCAGATGGATGTGAAAAGTGCATTTCTGAATGGTGTACTTAAGGAAGAAGTTTATGTGGAACAACCTCCAGGTTTTTGTCAGAGTGACCAAGTTTACAGGCTCAGGAAAGCCTTGTATGGTCTCAAGCAAGCACCCAGAGCATGGTATGATACCCTTTCTCAGTTTCTTAATGACCATGGTTTTATCAAAGGAACTGTTGATAGGACTTTGTTCAGGATAGAAGATGGGAAAGATATCTTACTAGTTCTGATTTATGTGGATGACATCATATTTGGATCTCCAAATCACCAGTTGTGTGAGAAGTTTTCTACTCTGATGAAAGGAAAGTTTGAGATGTCTATTATGGGGGAGATGAATTTCTTTCTTGGATGAATTTCTTTCTTGGACTTCAAGTGAAACAAACTAAGGAAGGAATATTCATCAATCAAGCAAAATACACCAGGGATCTAATTGCTAAGTATGGTGTACATAATTGCAATGCAGTTAGAATTCCCATGAATACTAACTACAAAATAGATCCTGATCCTGAAGGCAAATCAGTAAATCATTCTGATTATAGAGGGATCATTGGATCATTGCTATATCTCACTGCAAGTAGGCCTGATATAACATTTGCTGTTGGGATATGTGCAAGGTATCAAGCTAATCCTAAGGCTAGTCATATGGAGGCTGCCAAGAAGATTCTGAAATACCTTAAAGGTACTGTGAATAGAGGATTATGGTATCCAGCTGATGATAACCTTGAATTAACAGGTTATTCAGATGCTAATTATGGAGGATGTAGAATTGACAGGAAGTCTACCACAGGAACTTGTCAATTTCTTGGAAGTAAACTGATATCATGGTTTTCAAATAAACAGACCTCAGTAGCAACCAGTACTACTGAAGCTGAATACATGGCTGCAGGAAGCTGTTGTGCACAGATTCTTTGGCTCAGACAACAATTGAGGGATTATAAGATTATAGCCAATGAAGTACCTATATTTTGTGATAATAATAGTGCAATTGCTATTACACAAAATCCAGTATTGCACACCAGATGTAAGCATGTTGATATCAGACATCACTTCATCAGAGATCATGTTGAAAAGAAGGATATTAGAATGGAGAAAATTCATACTGATAAACAGAGAGCTGATATCTTGACTAAACCTTTGGCTGAATCAATATTTCAGGAACTATCAGTTGAATTAGGTATGTTGGATCTAGGTGAATAAGGCAAATCTGAAAAATTGAAGATTTTCAGATGCATGAAGTTTTTCAGGATCTACTGAAAAACTCAGGATAAAATTGAAAGGCCTGAACACTGAGTCTTGAGAAACTCAGTAATCCTGAAGTTCAGTACTCAGTTTTATACTGATATTTTATCAAGGTCAAAACTCAGTAAGACTGATGATTAAAATTAGTCTGAAGAAGTAATTGACTCATGCATCATTTATTGTCTAACTGAATCTCAGTAATCATTGGCAATAAATGATAAAACACCTGAGGAAATAATTGGGCGGGACGTTTGAAATTCTCGAGGAAAGTCAATGGTCTGCAGGAACAGTAATTAAAACATTGTTCATTATCACCAATAAGGATAAATTGGAGGCTAAGTACTTGCGAAATCGTCCTTTCAATTACCCATTTTTAGCCAGTTTTTAATCTTGATCATCAATCCCTTAATCCTTGCGATTTTCCATGAATCAAAGTCTTATATCCATTACATATCCATTACTATGTCTTTCAAAAATCTCCGATTACTCAAATTCTTCACTTTCCAAAAACCCTTCACTAAAAATCACCAAAATGTCGCTCTCCGTCTACCACAAACTTGCCGTTACTAACAAAACTTGGTACGAGAATGCCGTTTCTATGGAAAGCACATCCAACGCAGCTCACGAGGAGGAGGCGCTACACATGCTTCGTTTGGCAAAGCTCACATGTCTGGTCGCAAATCAACCAGATGCCGAATACGCTAAAGAGGTAATTGAGTTTGTTGCTAATATGCAATTAGATGAGGAGAATTGCATAGACTCTAAGATTACGGTGTCGCAGATGAAAAAATATGTGGATTTTGTTAGGGAGTTGTATATTATCCCTAAGAATTTAAATGCCATATATGAGCTGAACGATAGAGGGGAGGACCCTACGTTGAACATGGTGGGTAGGGAACAAGAATACTTGGATCAAATTGCTGAGCATCCGGTAAAGTTTGAAGCTACTCTGAATAAAAAGCATTTGAAGCCTAAATATCGAGTATTGTTGGATATTGTGAGCAAACGCATTATGAGTGGATCTGGTAGTTTCGAGCAGATAAGCAAGCATAAGTTGAGGTTAATGGCAGCGATTGAAGATTCTCCTTCACGGGCATTTAATTTGTTGCACTACTTAATCAAAGTGATCAGTGATCAAGCCAAACACATTCAAAAGGTGAATGACTCTGTGGTGTTTAAAGGGAAAATCTTACATGCAACCAAGATTGCATTTATCTTGGAAACATGCAGAGAAGAGGAGGACATCTTTGCCAATACAACTGCCTTTCCAAGATCCAAGATCATGTTCAAACCAACCAAGAAAACTATGAGGGAAAAGAAAGAGAAAATTACTGAATCTCAGGAGGAGACGGCAGAAGAAGAAACTGAGGAAGATACCACAGTGGTTGAACAAGTCAGGGAAACCAGATAGACCTATCAGAAATCCACGGAGGAAGCTGAAGAAGAAGCTAAGCAAGCCAGGGGGAAAGCCCTGATGAAACTGAAAAAGGAGAAAGGTGAAAAGTTGAAGAAGAAAACATTGGCCCCTCAGAAGCGAAAAAGGCTTCACACTATTGCGGAAAAAAAGGCCAGTGAAACTGAGGAAACCCAAATTGAGGATCATCAAGGGTTGAAATCTCCACTTCAGGTTCTTGCTCAGGTGGTGAAAAATGTACAGGAGCAAGAAACTGAGGAACATGTTTTCTCAGAGGTACTCGAAACCTCTTTGAGTTCAGACAAAATTTCTCAGGAAATTTTCAAAGGACCTCAGACCACAACTGAAGAAAGACCGACTCAGACTTCAGATCAATCTGAACCTCAGGAATTGCTGAACTTGGATGCACTCCTGAATGAACCTTTTATCGATCCATCAGCATTACAATTGATACAATCTGAACCTAATATTCCTAAAAGCCCAGAGTTGAAGAAGGGAGAGGCGAAAGAAAATGAATGGCGTAGCAAGGGGGAACGGTTCATCCTTGACAGATACCCTGAGCTGAGCGCTTATCCTGACCTTCAGGATCTCTTCTTCAGACTCAGAACAACTGTGTACATTCTGAATCAGACACTTCCTGAGATGCTTAACATTGCCTCCTTCAGAGGAGAGGACTGATGGAATGCTGAAACTGCTGTGTTGACAGAGTTTTCAGGCTTCAGAAAAACAAAGCTCAGGATGAAAGTTGCTGATTTCGACGAGCTGGTGAAAAGAAAGATAGCTGAGAACAAGAATACTGAGGCTGGTGAATCCAGTGCTCATAATCAGGAAGAGGAAAGAGATCAGGGAGGAGAAAAGGGACCTGAGAAAGAAACTGAACCTGATAAAGAGAAGGAATTTGAGCAAAGAAAAAAACTCAGGATGATATGCAAACAGGTTTACATCGAAAGCGATCGATACCGAGAACCTCAAACCGAAAGTTAGCACTCTTCAGGTACATTTTGGCACTATTGTAAATTAAGCCAAAGTTACTGAAGTACCTATCTTTAAATCTGTTGTTTATGGTATACAGACTGAGGTTAAATTGGAGCATCCAACTCAGTTGGAACCAGTTGTCCAAGCTTCAGTGGTTGATCTAACCCCAATCCTGGATGAACTCAAGAAGATAGAGCCATTGGTGGAAAAGATGACTCAGATGGAAGTAACATTGGCTGGTCAGAATCAAAAGCTGGACAATCTGAGTTCATCATCTGATATGCTGCAACTGCAAACAACTCTCTCAGACAAGATGACCGTTCTGGAAGGGAAAATTGATGGTGTAAGGACAGAGCTCAACTCAGATATGGAGAAAATGTACCAGGACAGAACTGCTTATCTTGAAGCCAAACTGGTTGAGAAGAATGATCAGATGATCAAAACATTTGTTGAGGAAATGGGCTCTGTTGGGAGATGAATTTAATAAAAGATTATATGATTTTGATTAAGATCCCAAAACCCCTGAGTATGACATGTTCAGTAATGATCTTGATAGTTGAGTCAGGATTCAGTTTTAGAGTATTCAGGATGTTATCTGCAAAATGTATAAGTCAGCAGATATAATTTCAGAATAGTCTCTGAAGACTCAGTATGAAACTGAGAGACTAAAGACTCAAAGATGAAGACTCAAAGAAAAGACAACAAGATAAAATCTAAAGACTCGTAAGACTCAAGACTCGTAAAACTCAAGACACAAGATCAAGACCGAGTATCCAAGATCAAGAAAACTAAAAGCACAAGAATTATCAAGACTCAATAATATACCAATGCTCAAGATGAATCAATGTTCCGAGGCAATCAATATAACTATCCGGAGGATGCAATATCGAGAAAACGCGATGCCTTAAAAAAGTCGATATTGCCAAGACATTCAAATGCAGACAAAAGGAACTAAGTCAGAAGTATTGTTAAGGTTATATCAAACTCAGAGTTTGTGATCAAAAGAGCCGTTAAAGGTGTCTACCCTTAACTGAAGACAAAAGTCAAAAAGAGGAAGATGACACTGTACCATACTGACAATGACAAAGGATAAGCCAAAAAAGATGTCGATGTAATGAAAGTTCCAGATCGCAAAAAGTGAAGATCGGCTACATGAAAGGCTATTGCCTAAAACGTGTTAGGGAGTTTCAAACTCTAAATATAGTCGTTTCTCACACCCATAAGAGGGAACTCACGAAGGTTATCTCTCCAACGGATAGTTTTCAAGAGTGACCTTGGTGTATGCCTATAAAATCTTGGTGACCCTCTACATAGTAAGGTTACGGGAAATTTATACGCAACAAGAGCTCAAACTTATTCTTTATGAAGTTAAAGCACTCGAAATACCTTGAATTTCCCAAGTGCTTTTATATTGAAGAGAGCTCACTTTACTAAGCCTAGCGTGATAAGTTTTATCCAAAGCTTAGTCGAGATATCCTAACCCTTTGCATTGTGCTTTATTGTAAAGGATATCTCATCCTAGTTGGAAACCAACCAAGAAACCCCAAACCCTTGAGAAGGTAGTTGGAGTGTGTTTGTTGGTAAGTAGAGTTGTAAAGATTTAGTAAACTACGGCGGAGTAGTCGTAAAACTCTCTAGAGAAGAAGTTAGTAAGCTACGGGGGTAGTCCGAAAGCTTGTGTGTGATTGAGTAAGTAAACTACGGAGGTAGTCGTAAAACTCAAGGTCGGGTTGAGTAAGTAAACTACGCGGAGTAGTCGAAAACTCGTACGAAGTTGAGTAAGTAAACTACGAGGTAGTCGAAAGCTCGGTTTGATAGTGAATTTCTCTCAAGAGTCGGGAGAGTGGATGTAGGAGCTTGAGTCTCCGAACCACTATAATCAAGTGTGTTCTTTTTATCGCTTTTATCTATCTTAATAATTGTTGCATCAACTTGATTTTGAAAGCATACTTTTCATTGATATTCATTGGAATCAATCCAATCGAAAGTTGCATAAGTAATTCACGACCTAATCACTATTTCATAAGGGGAAGGTTTTCAAAGAAAGCTTAAAACGAAAGTATAATCTAAGGGCCAACCATTTCAAGACGATCGAGTAGCTAGAACGAGATAGTTACCAAACCGAACTCTCATCCGAGGATTCATTAAGATAGTTATCGATCCAAGCAACTCAGGATCTCTCGACACTCGTGACTCGGTTGGGATTATCCGAGGTATCCGAAAAAAGATCGGATCCTCATCACCTCGATGAGACTTTGACTCGAGCAATCTGCGGCTTCTCGAACCTAATCTTCGAGGATTTTCCTCGACCCAAGTCGACCTCGAAGAAGAAAAAGTTTTAAAATCACCTAACACGTGTATTCCCCCATACACGTGTAAGACTCGTTTCTCACCGACCAACAATGGTATCGAGCGGGGTTCAACTTAACCACTGGCCGTGTTGACCAAAGTTTTATTTTCAAAAATACTTGTGGTCTATCCGAATCGATCTTATTTGGTCAAATTCGTTTCTTTTCAAAAAGATCGGAAAAATGTCTTCTAAAAAACTTCCCATGTTCTCGAGAGAGAACTATGATCTATGGAGACCGAGAATGCAGCACATCTCAGTATTTCAAACATGAGCGATGTGGAGAGTGGTCTCTCAAGGACCATTCAAATTTCTTCGTGGTGAATCCTGCATTACGAAAGAGGAGAGAATTGACCCTAGAGAAGAATTTCCTAAGTCGATGACCAACTAACTCCCCGAGGAGAGGAAGTTAGTCAATCTAGACTACATGGCAAAAAGACACACTATATAGTACAATTGATGATGGTGTGATGGGAATGATCTCTCACCGTAATATCTTGCTAAAGAGATATAGGATACACTAGTTGTTATGTGCCAAGGCACGATCATCATATAAAGAAAACAAACTTTCAAAGGCAATTGGAAAGTTTGACAGTTTTGAAATGGATGATGGTGAATCAATAGACAAATTGGAAGTCAGATTCACTATCATCATGAATGATCTAAATGCACTTGGAAAGAAATATCCACAAAGAGAAGTGGCATTAAAAATTCTTAGAGGTCTTTCTAAGAAATGGGATATTCATGCAAAGGGTGATTGAAAACACCAAGAACATTAGCTCAATGCCATACCAACAAGTCTTCTCCGAATCGAAAGCCTATGAATTTGTAATTGATAAGAAATCCAAAAAAGGTCGACAAAGAAAGATGATTCTTCATCAAGTAAAAATGTGGCTTTAAAAGCAAAAGATAAAACCCTTAAAAACTAAAGAGTCTAGAGAACCCCCATGCCAAACATCGATGAGCTTGAGGAAAAGCTAGCACTGATGGCAAGGAGGTTTGACAGACTTAATAGTAGATTTGGAAAATACAAAAGCTTTTACAGGAACAACAGGTACCAGAAGAAACCTGAGGACAGATCAACTGAGAAGAAGAAGGACCTGAAAGCTGAAGGATCTTCATCCGCAAAGAAGGACTCTAAGTCCAAAGAAGAAAATGATCGGATGATGATGATGCCAACAGATGCTATAATTGTCAGAAGAAAGGTCACTTCCAGTATGATTGTCCAGAGTTGAGTGTTAAGGAGAGAAGAGAAAGACAAGCTAAAAGAGACCAGAAGTTCTCAAAGGCCATGGTTGCAGAAAAAGAACATTCTGAGGAGGAATCTAGCTCTTCAGATGAGATATTCTCGCATGCTGATAGTGATGACATCCGGCTCGATGGCCATTGAGGAGGTAAACTCTTCGCTCTATTATTGCTCCTACATTAGCACAAGAGTTTTCAAGTTCCACCGAAAACAAATATTTTGACCTAATGGATTCTTTTGAGAATCATGAAGGACTATGCCGTTTTGCAAGGATCAAGTAAATAAAACTCAAGAGCGTATAATGAAACCGGATGTTTGAAAATCTAAAATGGAAAGACTCTAGCAAAACCGAAATCACTTCTCAATTTATGGGAGCTAATTGATGAACTAGATGTTCGAAAGTACAACTCTCGTGAGAAAGAGAAGTTGATAGAGACCCTAATCGAAAAGCTAGAGAAATCCAATCAAGAAACTCAAATAATCGTAACTAAGTTCAATGACCTCTCGAGAAGCATGAAACTCTACAGAATCGAGGATAGTGCATGTAAGAAGTTAACTCTATTGAATAATGCATCTAAAGTAATAGATGAAATTCGGAGTTACCAGAGATCTGTGACTATAAAATTTGGATTAGGATACATTCCAAGGGGAACCTCACAAGGTCATCCTCAATCTTTGCATCATGTAGCAAGAAGACAATCTTTGTAAAACCAAATGGCACCTACACTTCAAACTCAAGTAATGCCCAAGGTTGTAGATAAGGAAAAAGGACCTATGGTTTCAAAGAAACCTGAATGATCGGGTTAGAAAGCCCAAACCTCGGTGAAGGCTAGAAAACCCGAAAGCACCCGATTAGAAAAATTTCGCGCAGTACTTCAAAGCCTCGGGCTAAGAATGCAAACTTGAAAGGATCTACACATTTGAACCATCGAGGAATCTTCGAAGAGAAACACTCAAAGAGAGATATTCTCAATCAAGAGACCAAGTCCTCAAGATAATTTGAAAGGCTCAGATTTCAAAGATGACAACCTAAACCTTACTTGCCTAAAGGTAAAGGTTATCCGAACCCGAATCAACAAAGATTTAGACCGGGCACAAAAAAAGCCTAAGCATCCAACGTAAGGCCCGAACCAAAGAAGAATTCAAAGGCACATGTTCAAGCTAAAAGCTAGCACACATATACGTAAAACCGCTAAGGCACCCAGAGTAGTGGATGTATATGTTGATGTTTACGGAAGATGATCGCCCACTCTAAAGTAATGAGAGTTGTCGTGCGATTTGGATTCCAAAGGTACATCTAACCTTGTAGGACCCTACACAAATTGGGTACCTAAGAATTAATTTGTTTTTTCAGAGGAAAACAAGGGCACTAAACCCGAAAAGATCACATGGCAATCGATGAGCCGAGATGAAAAAAACTCCTCGATATATGGTATCTTGACAAAGGATGTTCAAGACATATGACAGATACAAGATGTTACTCAAAGGACTATGTTGAACATAGAGGCCCACGATCACTTTTGGAGATAACTCCAAGGATGGATCAAGGATATGGAACTTTGGAAATCGACTCGATTCATATCCATGGTGTTTCATATGTATCCGGATTGAAGCATAACCTCGCTTTCAATTAGCCAATTTCGTGATAAAGGTTTTAATGTTGAGTTCTCTAAGAACTTATGTTTTGTGAAAGATGATACATCACGCAAAAGTATTATCGACCGGGTAAGAAAAGGGAATGTGTATCTTGGCGATTGAGTTCAACTCCTAAAGATACATGTTTAGTTGCTAAAAGTTCCACAGATACCCGATTGGTTATGGCATAAAAGAATGAATCACCTAAATTTCAAAACCCCGAACAAGCTTGCAAGATTAGCTCTTGTGAGAGGGTTACCTAACGGCGTGTTCAAGAAGGAACATATTTGTGATGCGTCTTTAGAAAGGCAAAAACAGATAAAAGCATCATTTAAAAGTAAAGTTGAGGTTTCTACTGAAAGAATACTTCAGTTACTTCATATGGATCTTTTTGGTCCTATAACACCTGTGAGCACAAATGGCAGGAAATACACATTGGTAGTAGTTGATGACTACTCGAGATATACTTGGGTCATATTCTTACTTAGTAAGAAAGAGACTCAGATAAAACTGCCAGAGCTACTATTGAAAAGGCTCAGTATTGAGAAGAATCTGAGTGTGGTCAAAATCAGATCTGACAAAGGAACTGAATTTATAAATCATATTATATCTGATTATTGTGCAGCAAATGGAATTTCTCATGAAACATCAGCTGCAAGGACCCCTCAACAAAATGGTGTTCTTTGAAAGAAGAATGAACAGACTCGAAAGAAGTTCGCAAGGACAATGATAAATTTGAAGTCGATATTCCTAAAAGATTTTAAATTTTCGCCAACACTGCATGCTACTCACAGAATAGATCCATGCTGACTAAGAGTCAAGGCAAAACACCTTATGAGCTTTGGAATGAAAGGAAGCCTCTTGTTTCTTTCTTTCGTGTGTTTGGTTGCAAGTGTTTCATACACAATAATGGTAAAGATCAGTTGAAAACTTTTGATAGTAAAGCTGATGAAGGAATATTCTTAGGATATTCTGAAGTCAGTAAAGCTTTCAGAGTTTACAACTGTAGGACTCTTTATTGTGGAGGAAACACCTCATGTTGTTTTTGATGAAACTATTTGTGTTCGTAAGAAACAGAACATGATGCGATGAACTCGACTAAGAGGATCACCAGATTAAGCCCTGAAACAAAAAGAAAACTCATCTATCAACTCGAAAAGGTAAGTCACCACAATCTATGATTGGAGTGACTCGCACTCGCATAAAGAAGTTCGTAATGGAAATCGTGATGGTGAGACTCGTGAAAACCAAAGACTCAAAAGGTAAACCAATCCGAACAGACACAAGTTCGCACTCGTATGTGATGCCAATGAAGATGTGGTCACAAATGAGGCAAATTCTCGAATCTATCAACCAAAGGGGAACAAATGTCTCGACAATGTTCTCAATAGAATTTCTCCCGAGGAAGATGAGATTCACTTTCTCCTTTTCTGTTGTTCCCTCGAAGTTTATCGATATAATCGAACCTAACATTTCAAATGTTGAGGATACTATTGAAGGGGGAACATCAAGAAGGAAATGGTTAGATAGTCATCCTACAAGTCGATTGGGGTGATCTAACCGAAGGTGTTAAGACAAGAAGGTTCCATGGTGAAAGTGCACTATTCTTCCGCTTTATCTATCGAGAAAGAACTCCGCAGAGATTGGTGAAGCCCTACAAGATTCAGATTGGATTATTTCTATGCAAGATGAAATGAATCAATTCTCAAGGAATGAAGTATGGGAGTTGGTAGATAGACCAAAAGGCACAATGTCATTGGAACCAAGTGGGTTTTCAAGAATAAAAGAGATGAAAACAACAACATTGTAAGAAACAAGGCAAGGCTAGTTACACAAGGTTATTCCCAAGAAGAAGGCTTGATTATGATGAAACCTTTGCACCAGTTGCAAGACTAGAAGCCATCGATTGTTTCTTGCATATCTTTCCACATGAAGTTCACGATCTATCAAATGGATGTGAAAAGTGCATTTCTGAACGGTGTGCTAAAGAAGAGGTTTATGTGGAACAACCTCCGGTTCAAACAGAATGACCAAGTTTACGTGCTCGTAAAAGCCTTGTATGGTCTCAAGCAAGCACCCAGAGCATGGTATGATACTCTTTTTCTCGCCATCTTGACCATGGTTTTGTCAAAGGAACTGCTGATAGAACTCTGTTTGGGATAGAGGATGGGAAAGATATCTTCTTTCGGTTCGGATATATATGTTGATGACATCATTTTTGGATCTCCAAACCATCACCGTGGTGAAAAGTTTTCAACACCGGCGAAAGGCAAGTTTGAGATGTCAATGATGGGAGAGATGAATTTCTTTCTAGGTCTTCAAGTGAAACAATCAAAGGAAGAAATATTCATCAACTGTGCAAAGTACACCGTAGATCCGATTGCCAAATATGGTGTACAAAAATTGCAATGCAGCTTAGGATTCCTATGAATACTAACTACAAGATGGATCCCATTCGTAGGCAAATCAAGAAATCATAATCGATTATAGAGGAATCATTGATCATTGCTCTATCTCACGTTAAGTAGGCGGATATAACATTTGTCGTTGGGATATGTGCAAGATACCAAGCTAATCCTAAGACTAGTCACATGGAGGTCGCTAAAAAGATACATCGAGATATCTTAAGGCACAAAGAATAGAGGATTATGGTATCCAAATGATGATAACCTTGAATTAACCGGGTTACTCGGATGTCGACTATGGAGGTTGCAGAATTGACAGAAGTCCACAACAGAACTTGTCAATTTCTAGGAAAGCAAACCGATATCTTGGTTTTCAAAGAAAAATGCACCTCGAGAGCAACCAAGATTATCAAACCGAATACATGGTCGCGAAGTCAGCTGGCTTTCATTCTTTGCCTGCATAAACAATTAAGGGATTATAAAGTTGTGGCTAATGAAGTACCAATATTTTGTGACAATAATAGTGTCATTGCTATTTCACAAAATCCGTTATTGCACACCGATGCAAGCATGTGGATATCGACATCACTTCATCGAGATCATGTCGAGAAAAAGACATAAGGATGGAGAAAATTCATAATTGATAGCAAAAGAGCCGATATCTTGACTAAACCTTTGTCAATCAAGATTTCGTGAACTTTCAAATGATTAGGGATGTTGGAACCAGTGTATAGAGTAAATCAAAATTGAAGATTTTCAGATACATGAAGCTTTCTCGAATTCTACTTGAAACTCAGATAAAATGAAATAATCGAATCGAGTCTCAAGAAACTCAGATCTTCGATAGGTCAGACTTTCAAGAATATCGTCAACCCTTTTCAAGATTTCATATTATAATGACATTTTATCAAGGTCGATTACTTTCGAAGACCGATAGAAGGAAATTAGTCTCAAGAAGTAATGACTCATGTGAGCCATTTATTGCTTAAATAAAACTCAAGAATCATTTGTAATAAATACAAAAACACCGAGGAATGTTTTTAGGCGGATCGTTTTAAATTCAAGAAGGACACCATTTAATGCTCGCCACATTATTGACCACGAGGATATTTTGGCTTTACTTTTCGAGATCGCTTGGTTCATATACCCGATTAATCGGAGATTAATCTCAACCGCTTACTTTTCACCTAACCTACACGATTCCCCACGATCTCGGCTATCTATACCTCTTCAAGCCATTCATGCCAAAATTTTATCAAACCCTTCGCTCCCAAATACTCAGAATTAAAATCCCTTTTGCCCGTAAATAGCAAAACCCTAAAGCTTCAAATTCTTCAATCACATTCTAAAATGGCTCCAACTGCGGTACGAGAGATTGGTCATAACCAATAAGCCATGGTACGAGTTCATTGTCCCACTTGAGAGCTCAACCAACTCAAAGCCGTAAGAGGAGGCTCAATATGATCCGATCGCCAAACTCACCCATCTAGTCGCAAGTCCACTGCACTGGAGTTCACAAAAGAGGTAATCGAATTCATCTGCAATTTGAAAAATGATGAAGAAGATTTTATGCACTCTTCGATTACCATATCTCATCTAGATCACTCATCAAAATATGTCGATTTTGAGAGGAGGTGTGCATTATTCAAAAAAATCAATGATGTGTTTGAGCTATGTGATAGAGGAGAGGATCCCATGATGTATATGTCTGAAGAGAGCAGAGTACCTAGATAGGATTGCCGAGAATCCTCGTGAAGTTTGAGGCAACTTTGAACAAGAAGCACCTAAAGCCACAATATCGTGTCTTTGATGGATATTATGAGCAAGAGCGCCATGAGTCTTCATGGGGAGTTTTGAGCAAATTAGTACCTCAAGCTCGATCGATGGCGGCGACGAGGCATCTCCCACCACCGACTTCAATCGGCTGAAATTTTAGTCCAGATGGTGTCTGAGCAAGCCAAGATCATAAAAAGAGTCAATGGGAAAATCACAATGAAAGGCAAGATCCACCATGCCACCAAAATTGCCTATATTTTGAGATGTGTGCAGAGGAAGAGGATATCTTCGCCAACTCAACCCCATTCCCTAAATCCAAAATTCTTCAAACCCATCATGGAAGAAGGTGCTATTCGAGGGAAAAGAGAAAAGAAGGTAGAATCACCTTCGTGCTGTTTCAGAAAGAGATTCAACAAACCAGGGGGGAAGGTTCTGTTGGAGGCAAAAAAGAGCAAGGAGCAAAACTGCTGAGGCAGAAGAACCTCGCCCAAAGCGCAGAAGATTGGTGGTTCTCACCGACGATGGTAGCAAAGGATTCTGGAGGAGAGACAACCCGAGGGGCAAACCGCTCAAAGTTCACCTTTACAAGCGCCGCTCAGTTATCTCAAGGACACAGATCAAATCAAGAGCTTTAAAGGAGAGTCGATCCAAGATGTGCAGTGCTCGCACCGGGCTGGCCAACTCGACTCATACATCGAGGAAAATGCCACCAGTCTCGTAACCCACTCGGATCTGCAAACCGAGGACCTCCGAATGCACAAGCTTCAGATACTACCGAGGCTCAGAGCAAAATGTACTGATGAGCTCCTCGAGTGACCTACATCGCTGATCCTTTAGCGTAGGCCTCCCCATCGAACCGTAGAGCCCGAGATGGAAGAAAGGCGAGGGGAAGAAGGGAACGGAGGAGCAAGGGGAACGGCTTCATCTCGACCGATACCTCCGCTCACCATACCCCGATCTGTAAGATATATTCTTCAGATATGGACGACACAGTAGTATATCCTCAATCGACTCTTTCCCGAGATGCTTGATATTGCCGCATTCGTGAGGGGAAGACCGGTGGAATGAGGAGATAGCTTTCCCGACCGACTTCTCGAGTTCGTATGACAAAGCTCGATTGAAAAATTCCGATTTTGATGAGTCGGTTCGAGGAAGCCAAATGAGAAGAAAGCAAAAAGAGGTTGAGCCCCCCGAGCAAATGAGACAAATCCAAAGATGGAGATGGGGACCAACAGGAGAAGCCGAGGATCGGGCCTCAAATGTAAATAGAGACTTCGTTGTCGATCAACCTCAGATCGAAGTTAGCACTCTTCAGTACCTTTTTGGCACTATTGATAATGATGCCAGAGTTACTGAAAGTACTATCTTTAATTCTGAAATGTCTGATAAACAGACTGAGGCTCAATTGGAGGATGGAGCTCAGGATGAAGCGTAGGCTCGGGATGATCAAACAACACGTATGCATGCTGTAGGTCGCCGAGATTGATCTCACTCCCGTAATGGAGAAACTTGAGAAGATTGAGCCAATGGCAATCAAAATTGCTCGATGGAAGAAACATTGGCCAATCAAGCTCGATAATGGAAGGACTTAGCCATTCTTCGAATCGTGCGCGATATACAAAACACTCGACCATTCGGATGACCTCCATGGAAGAAAAGCTAAAAGAAAAGTCGGAGGAGTCAATGCAGATAAGTGATGAAATGAAACAAAAGCACCAAGAGTCGATCAATTACTAGAGGTGAAAAATCGACAGAGAAATATGAGGTGCGGATCAAATCTGCTTGTTGAGGAAATGAGCTCGATGCTCATGACCAAGATGACGAAGATGCTTAAAGATGCACTCTCCGACCCGGTTTGCCCACATTTCTGAAGAACTGTCTGTGGCTAAGAACCACATTAGAAGAATGGAAGATGAGCAAGATCAGCTAGCAGGAGAGATCCGCTGTGTGAGCAAAGAACAGTATCATATGGACACAGCTCTCTCCAGACTTCTTCCAAACTACTACGGTGCGAAGGGGGGAAAGGAAGGTGCTTAGACCTCGGGAAGTTCATGGCACGTGCTTTGGAAAAAGAAGGCTCGAGAAAGATCTTGCTAAATGTACAATTTAGCCCAAGCCTTTTAAAGAAGTCGATGCTATCGAGAAGTTAAAATTTGCTCAAGTAGAGAAGCCTGTCTACATTCGAGTTTCTAAGCAAACCAAGCTTGAGGTTGCAAGAGAGAAACTGAGTGTTAGAACTAAGGTTGGAACAAGCCAGGCTGGTGCTGAACTGCCTATGAAGAGGAAAGCCTTGGGCGTTGTTCAACCTGTAAGCAAGCGTACGAAAGCTTCTAAGCCAACCCAGAGAAAACTGATTCTGGAAAATGAAGAAGAATCTGAGTCTCAACCTCAGAAGAAAGTCTTCAACTCCAGAGAGGCTCGATGACACTCCAAAAAAGAACAAGCTAAGAAAGCTACCGCTTGGGCCTCGTGAACTTCGCGGATCGGAAAGAGATAGACGAAGAGCGTAAACGGCGGAGTGACTTCGTAAAAGTTTGCGAGCAAGAGGAAGGGAACATCGAAAAGCGCCGAAGGGGCCCTATGTTGATAAATGGATGCCCATTAAACTCAACGACATGTGGGAAGAAGTGAAGAGAACCTTCGTTCAATTTTGATGTTCTCGTGAATGGAGAAGGGAAGGCTCGATTAGAACGAAGCATTGAACATCTTCTCACCTTTTATCCAAAGTATCTACAAAGTCGATTAACCTTGTGGATGAAGGTGGAGTACAGATAGTAGCCCCCGGTCCATATTCCTATCCTCCTCCGAAACTTGGTAATGGCTTGGTAAATGAAAAGGCCATTACGCAAGAAATTGCTTTCAAGACGGGGTCGATGGGACTAATCGAAAACAAAATCCCGCACATCATCGTGGAAAGAAATGAGTCAAGAAGAGATACTTTGGAATGTTTGATCCGAAGTGCCCATTTGATGAAATCGAAAATGAAGCAAACAGAAAGTAAGACCAAGAGCCAAATCAAGACTAAAAACCAAGACTTAGAAGATTTTGTGTTTCTTCAAATGTTTGTCTTTTTGATTTTGTTTGATAAATTCATTGTAATCAGAAAAAGCTACACTTATCATCAATGAAGATTTATCATTATGCTCAAAAGATAATACCTCATTATCTTATTTTACATGTCTTTTGATATGCCTGACATCGATTTGTTTGGTGATGAAATTCTTGGGAGACTCTCTCAAATTTTTTTTTTTGGAGATTCTCCGATTCAGAAACTGTTGGGACATAACCAATCTTGTAATAGATAAAATCTAAAACCCGAGAATAGGTTATATACTTGTAACAAGATAGGTTTTCATCATCATCAAAAAGGGGAAAAATTGTTGGGAGATGAATTTAATAAAAGATTATATGATTTTGATTAAGATCCCAAAACCCCGAGTATGACATGTTCAAGAATGATCTTGATAGTTGAGTCGATTCAGCTTTAGAGTATTCGGATGTTATCTCGCAAAATGTATAAGTCGCAGATATAGTTTCGAATAGTCTCAAGACTCAAGATGAAACCGAGAGACTAAAGACTCAAAGATGAAGACTCAAGAAAAGACAACAAGATAAATCAAGACTCGAAGACTCAAGACTCGTAAAACTCAAGACACAAGATCAAGACCGAAAGTCTCAAGATCAAGAAAACTAAAAAGACAAGAATTATCAAGACTCGCAGAATATACCAATGCTCAAGATGAACCCGAATGTTCCGAGGCAATCAATATAACTATCCGGAGGATGCAATATCGAGAGAAACGCGATGCCTTAAAAAGTCGATATTGCCAAGACATTCAAATGCGCATAAAAAGGAACTAAGTCAAGTATTGTTATAGGTTATATCAAACTCGAGTTTTTGATCAAAAGAGCCAAGTAAAGGTGTCTACCCTTAATCAAGACAAAAGTCAAAAAGAGGAAGATGACATTGTACCATATACCGACAATGACAAAGGACAAGTCAAAAAAAAAGATGTCGATGTACGAAAAGTTCCGCATCGCAAAAAAGTGAAGATCGACTACATGAAAGGCTATTGCCTAAAACGTGTTAGGGAGTTTCAAACTCTAAATATAGCCGTTTCTCACACACCATAAGAGGAACTCACGGCTTATCTCTCCAACGGATAGTTTTCAAGAGTGACCTTGGTGTATGCCTATAAATACCGGGTGACCCTACACATAGTAAGGTTACGGAAATTTATACGCAACAAGAGCTCAAACTTATTCTTGCGAAAGTTAAAGCACCTTCGAAATACCTTGAATTTCCCAAGTGCTTTTATATTGAAGAGAGCTCACTTTACTAAGCCTAAGCGTGATAAGTTTTATCCAAAGCTTAGTCGAGATATCCTAACCCTTTGCATTGTGGTTTATTGTAAAGGATATCTCATCCTAGTTGAAACCAACCAAGAAACCCCAAACCCTTGAGAAGGTAGTTGGAGTGTGTTTGTTGGTAAGCAGAGTTGAAAGAGTTAGTAAACTACGCGGAGTAGTCGTAAAACTCTAGAGAAGAAGTTAGTAAGCTGCGGGGTAGTCCAAAGCTTGTGTGTGATTGAGTAAGTAAACTACGGAGGTAGTCGAAAAACTCAAGGTCGGGTTGAGTAAGTAAACCACGTGGAGTAGTCGAAAACTCGTACGAAGTTGAGTAAGTAAACTACGAGGTAGTCGTAAAGCTCAGCTTTGATAGTGAATTTCTCTCAAGAGTCGGGAGAGTGGATGTAGGAGCTTGAGTCTCTCGAACCACTATAACTATTGTGTTCTTTATCGCTTTTCTTATCTCGTGCTTAATTGTTGCATCAACTTGATTTTGAAAGCATACTTTTCATTGATATTCATTGGAATCAATCCACCGAAAGTTGCATAAGTAATTCACAAATTAATCACTATTTCATAAGGGGAAGGTTTTCAAAGAAAGCTTAAAACGAAAGTATAATCTAAGGGCCAACCATTCAAGACGATCGAAAGTAGCTAGAACAGATAGTTACCAAACCGAACTCTCATCCGAGGATTCAATAAGTTAGTTATCCGATCCAAGCAACTCGGGATCTCTGACACTCAGACTCGGTTAGGATTATCTCGAGGTATCCGAAAGCAACCAGATCATCGCCTCGAGAGACTTTGACTCAGAGCAACTGTGCTTCTCGAACCTAATCTTGATTTTTTTTAAAGTCGACCTCGAAGAAGAAAAAGTTTTAAAATCACCTAACACGTGTATTCCCCCATACACGTGTAAGACTCGTTCTCACCGACCAACAAGTGGTATCGAGAAAAGGTTTCAACTTGACCATCATTGTGTTGAAAAAGTTTTATTTTCAAAAATACTTGTGTCTATCCGAATCGATCTTATTTGTTTGAAATTCGTTTCTTTTCAAAAAAGATCGGAAAAATGTCTTCTAAAAACTTCCCATGTTCTCGGAGAGAACTATGATCTATGGAGACCGAGAATGCAGTACATCTCAGATTTCAAACATGAGCGTATGTGGAGAGTGGTCTCTCAAGGACCATTCAAATTCTTGTGGTGAATCCTTAATTACGAAGAGGAGAGAATTGACCCTAGAGAAGAATTTCCTAAGTCGATGACCAACTAACTCCCGAGGAGAGGAAGTTAGTCAATCTAGACTACATGGCAAAAGACACACTATATAGTACAATTGATGATGGTGTGATGGGAATGATCTCTCACCGTAATATCTTGCTAAAAGAGATATGGGATACACTAATTTGTTATGTGCCAAGGCACGATCATATAAAAAAAAACAAACTTTCAAAGTTGGCAATTGGAAAGTTTGATAAGAATGGATGATGGTGAATCAATAGACAAATTGAAGTCGATTCACTAGCATCATGAATGATCTAAATGCACTTGGAAAGAAATATCCACAAAGAGAAGTGGCATTAAAAATTCTTAGATAACAGATATGATGCATGAGGTCTTCTCAAAACAGTTTGCTCCTCTTTCAGAAGAATTCTCAATGGCCAAGAACTACATGATGAGGCTAGAAGATGAGCATGATCAATTGGCTGGGGAAGTGCGCAGTCTAGGCAAAGAGCAATACCACATGGATAATGCATTGACCCAACTTCTCCCAAGGTATGATGCCAAAAAGGGGGAAAGACCGAGTTCAAAAGGTCAGTTAGATAAGTTGTTGGCACAAACCTTGGAGAAGAAAGCCAGAGAAGATGCTGATGCTAAGAAGATCCTTGATGCTCTGAGTGAGATTGAGGCCACTGAAAAATTGAAGTTCATAGAAGCTGAAGAACCTGGCCACACTAAGACATCGTAATGCATACCTCGAAATTATTGAAGAGAAGATAACTGAAAGAAGAAGAGTTGAAATGAGCAAAGCTGGTGAAACTCAAGTCAAGCGAAAGGCTGTAGCATTTGTTGAGCAAGAAAAGAAGAAAAGAGCAAAGGTATCAAAACCTACACAGAGGAAACTAATCATGGAGTTTGAAGAATCTGAGGAAGAACCAGAGAAAGAAGAAACTGAAACTCAGAAAGAAGTCTTCGACACCAAGAAAACACTGAGAGCCCTGCAGATAGAAAAAGAGAAGAGAATTGCTACTTCAGTCTCAGGTGCTCCACTTATCAGAAAGAAGAATGAAGAACAGCAGAAAAGAAGAGGTCGCTTCAAAAAGTTCATAGGCAAGAGGAGAGGTACAGAAAAGACTCAGAAGTGGCCGCACATTGATAAGTGGATGCCTCTACAGATCAATGATGTATGGGAGGAAATCAAGAGAACCTTCTGGTTCTATTATGAAATTCTGATGGAATGGAGGGGGAGTAGCTCGGATAAAAATGAAGCATTCGTTGAGTATCTACTGACTTTTTATCCTGAGTATCTGCAGAAGTGGATCAACCTTGCAGATGAAGGCAATACTCAGATTGTAGCTCCAGGACCATATATGTACCCAGCTCCTAGATTTGAGAATGGCTATGTGAATGAAGCAGCCATTTCTCAGGAAATTGCTCAGTATGCTATTCAGCTAGGCTTAATAGGAAATAACCCAGAAATCATCAAGGCAAGAGATGAACTGAAGAAGAGGTATTATGGGATGTTTAACTTGGAAGTGCCAGAGGATGAGGTGGAAGAAGACTGAAAACTATGTACTCCTGATTGTCTTTGATTTTCATTGTACTTTGTAACTCTTATCCTACATCAATGAAAATTTTATCTTTTATGCTCAAAGATAATATCTCATTATCTTATTACATGTCTTTTAATCATTTGATATGCTTTATGTTTTGAAATTGTTGGGAGAATTACCATTTGGATTGTAATAGATAAACTGAAACCTAAGTATAGGTTAGGTTTTCTCAAATGTAACAAGATGGTTTTGGCATCATCAAAAAGGGGGAAATTGTTGGGAGATAAATTTAATAAAGAAGTTTTGATTAGATCCCAAAACCCCTGAGTATGACATGTTCAGAATAATCTTGATAGTCTGAGTCAGGTTTCAGTATAGATTGTTAAGAAAGATATTTGAACCATGTATAGTCAGCAGATATAGATCAGGTTAGGTATTGAAAACCCTGAAGACCCTGAAGTTACTGAAGAACACAGGTAGACCAGAATGTTCAGAAGTTACTGAAGAACACAGGAAGACCTGAATGTTCAGAAGTTACTGAAGATACTGAAGGAATGAAGACTCAAATATTACTGAAGACTTAAAAGTTACTGAAGACTCAGTAAGTTACTGAAGACTCAGGATGACCTGAATGTTCAGAGGCACTGAAGAAATATCTATCTGAATACATACAAATCTGAGAAAAATGCACATTTTCAGTAAGGTAGATATTGCCCAAAACATTCAAGTGCAGACAAAAGGAACTAAGTCTAAGTGTTGTTTAAGGTTGTCTCAATCAGAAAGATTGACCTAAAAGAGTCGTTTTGTTTGTCTACATTCACTGAAGACAAGAACCAATCAGAGGAAGACAACATTGTACTTTACTAACACTGAAAGCGTCAGGACCCTGAATTTTGTCAGTAGTACTATGTTCCAGACTACAAAAAATGGTGATTGGCTACATGGCTGCATATTTCCTAAAACAAGCAAGGGAGTGTTCAAACCCTAAAAATAGTTGTTCATCAATAACCAGAAGAGGAAACTCTTGATGCTATCTCTTCCAACGGATAGTTTTTCAAAGAGTGACCTTGGAGAAGTTGCCTATAAATACCAGTGACCTTCACCATTGAAAGGTTAAGGGAAATTTCAAGCAACTAAAGAGCTCATTCGTATTCTTGCAAATTGAAGCACTCGAAAACCCTAGAATTTCCCAAGTGTTCAACATTGGAGAGAGCTCATTCACTAAGCCTAGATTTGATAGAAATATCCAAAGCTTAGAAGAGATATCCTAGCCTTTGCATTTGATCTTATTGTAAAAGATATCTCACCCTAGTTGGAAACCAACCCAAACTCAAACCCCTTGAGAAGGTAGTTTCAGTGTGTGTTTTGTTGGTGAGTTAGAGTTGTAAAGAGTGAGTAAGCTGCAGGTTAGTCAGCCAGAAAACTCTAGAGGAGAAGTTAGTAAGCTACTTGTGGTAGTCTGAAAACTTGTGTGTGTTGAGTTAGTAAGCTGCAGTGAGTCAGTCAGAAAACTCAAAGTAGAAAAGTGAGTAAGCTACAGGTTGTTAGCCTGAAAGCTTTAGGAAGTGGTTAAGGAATTTGTCTAAAGATCAGATAGAGTGGACGTAGGAGCTTGAGTCTCTGAACCACTATAATTGCTGTGTTGTTTGCTTTCTGTACTGCATTTTATTTGTTGCATGATTTTCACTGAAAGCATATTTCACTGATACTCAGTTGGAATCAATCCACTGAATGTGCATTAATTGATATCAACCTTAATCACTGTTTCGTTGAAGGAAGAAGATTTTCAGCAAATCTAAAACGAGTATAAACTTAGGGCCAACCATTCCACACTCTTGATTAGCTAGAAAAGATAGTTACCAAACTGAACTAACTCTACTGAGTATTCAGTATGATAATTATCTGATCCAAGCTCCTCAGGATCTCTGATAAAATTCAGGATTAGTTGGGCTAATCTGAAGCTACTGAAAGCTGCTCAAGATCACAGTCTCAGTAGACTTTGACTCAGGGCGATTTGTGCTTCTCAGGGCAAAAATATCAGGACAACCTGACCCATCTGACCTCAGTGAAGAAAAAGTTTTAAAATCACTGAACACGTGTATTCCCCCACACACACGTGTAAGACTCGTTTGCACCGGGACCAACATAAAGTGACTTGGGGGCAAGACCCCAGAAATAAGAAGGCTAAAGATCAGATGTCCTCAAGGCCAGATAAGCAAATCACCAGACAGAGATTAGATAGTCACCGCTCTATTATGCCCGAATATGACTTACATAGAAGTCTTAAAGACGGTAGGTCGCGATTAGCAACTAGGAAAGGTGATTTGAAATAGGAACTCCGCAAGCCGGAGGTCATGAAGTCGCAGATCCCTTCAGTTAAGAGAAATGCCCGGCAAGCCGCAAGATCTGCTCTTGAAGTTTGGTCCACAAATGGCGCGCATTAACTACAATGACCATTGACCCGGTAGGGCAGAATTCTCGGCCAGCGGGATTGAAGCATCATTTATTGCTTTTCCTTATGTAATTTCCCGCCCATGAGGCAGAAATCCTTGTATAAATAGGCTATCTCGGTCACACTAGAAAAAGGTTGGAAAATCTTAGTGTTCTAGACAGAAATAAGAGTAATATATTCTTGGCTTAGTCGCCCTAAGACGTAGTCTTATTCACAGACGAACTGGGTAATCAAACTTTGTGTTTTTTTTACTTGTTTTGATCGTCTAAATTGGTATTTATCACTTGTTTATTGTTTGTTGGCCGCAATTGTAAACTGGGCACAACATGATTTTCTAGGGACTCACCACGCTCCAAAGCCACCCTAGAATTCTCATTATACATGATCCACTGCTCCTTCCAAACATCAACCGTTTGTCTGTTCCCAATAATCGAAATCAATCCTAGTTCTAAAGTTTTTCGTCCTTCCAGCATCCTGCTCCATGTATGACTAAGGTTGTGCCCCAGCCTCGCCTCTTTAAATTTAGTCCGTGGAAAATATTTTGCTTTCAAGGATCGAGCCAGTAAGCTGTCCAACAGGAGAGCCGTATTAAACGAGTCCAGATCACGTAGCTCAATTCCTCCTTCCCACTTCGGTCTACAGAGGTTCTCCCACCGAATCCAATGTGTTTTTTTCTCCTCATTTTTCTGCCCCCACCAAAACCGCATAATGGGGATCTTGAAACAACTCATTAAGTAGGTCAGAATAGGTTGCACTACCGATTTTATCAAAACAAGTTTCCCAGCTTGGGAGAGGGTTTTTATTTTCCAATCCTTTAATTTCTTTTCCACTCTAGCCACCAAAATTTTGAAGATAGCTTTACAAGATCATCCCATATTCGTTAGGATTCCCAAGTAAATAGCATGCTGAGTCACTTTGACTACCCCCAAAAGATTTGCCAACAACAGTCCCCTTTCCTCAGAAATGCCTCCATTGAACATGATCTCAGACTTATTAAAATTAATTGCATGGCCTGAAGCTTCCTCATAAGTCTTCAGGATCTACTTCACACAACTAAGCTCCCTAGGATTAGCCCTCCCGAAGATAATAGTGTCATCAGCAAAGAACAATTTTGACACTGTAGGGGCATTCTTGCAAATCTCCACTCCATGTAAAACTCCTCGATCTACATTCTTTTGGATAAGAGCTGACAACGCCTCTGCACAGAACAAGAATAGGTATGGTGAAAGGGGGTCTCTCTGTCTCAATCCCCGTGTAGTGGTAAAAGAACATGTAGGCTGCCTTTTCACCAAAACCGAGAAAAAAATCGATCTAACACACCTCATGATGGTATCAACTAAGCACTCGCCTAACCCCAGCCTCACATAACTTTCTCCAGAAAACTCCATTCTACTCTGTCGTATGCCTTATTCATATCAAGTTTGAACGCGTACGAACCCCTCTTTGTAGCTTTGTTGCATTTCATATAATGAAGCACTTCATATGCTAGCAAGGCATTATCTGTAATATGTCTTCTTGTGACAAAAGCAGATTGTGCAGGATCAATACTATCAGGCAAGAAGAGTTTCAACCAATTAGCAATAGTTTTTGTAATAATCTTTAACGAGAAATTACAAAGGCTAATCGATCGAAACTCAGCAAGGGACGCGGGGCACTTAACTTTAGGAATCAGAGACAAAAAAATATTATTAAGAACCTCAGGAGAAGCACCATGATTCAAAACAACAAGAGTTGAATCAATGACACTTTTTCCTACCACATCCCATAATTTTTTTAAAAAGATAGCGGACATACAATTGGGGCCCGGGGCCTTGCATGGGTGCATTTGGAATAGAGCTTTGGTGACCTTTTCTTCCATAAACGGCTGGGTCAACTTGGATGTCTTGTCTTCGGGTAGTCAATGGTTTACATCTCCCAAAACCTCCTCCATTTCCAGATTACCCTTTGATGTGAAAAGCTTTGAGAAAAACCCCACAAACACCTTCTAAATATCCTCTTCCTCGGAATGTATCACCCCAAATTCATCCTCCACCTTCTCCACTGTGTTTCTCTTTCTTCTTCCATTTGCCACTCTATAGAAGAACTTCGAATTCCGATCCCCCCCCTCATCCAACTCACTCTCGATCTTTGTAACCAAAAGACTTCTTCCTTTCTCACAAGAGAAAAAACCCTGTTTTCTATACATGTAGCCGCCATTGTGGTCTTCTCAAATCGATGAGCAATTTGCAACTTTTCCAACTCTCTCTTGCATTTATTCTGCTCCTTCGGAATGTCTCCAAAGCACTTTTCACTCCATATTGCCAACTCCTAACTGCATCCCGATATGTCTCGAGATAGACTCTCCATAGGAGGTGATCCCGAACCCCTCCACCTATTTTGAACAATCCCTGGCAGCCTTCTTCCTGTAACCAGAAAGCCTCGAACCAAAATAATTTTTTTGCTCGAAAAGAATCGTGCCTCTTTCTCTTTTCCGACCAGTCAATGAATATGGGGCAATGGTCGGATAAGATTCGGGCAAGATGAGAAACTTTAACACTGGGAACTTTGACAGCCATAGAGAATTAGACAACCCCCTATCCAGTCGCTCTTGAATATTATCAACCCCACAAAGCCAAGAACAATTAACCCACATTACTATAAGCAATGTAAAAAATCCCGTATTCTACTATCTCTCCGGATAGCTCCACCAACCTTTTCTTCATCACACATAATTTCGTTGAAATCTCCAGCATAGAGCCATGTCAACTCACACCCCCTAGCTAGATACTTCAACAACCTCCATGTCCTCCATTTCTGTCCTTCTTCTAGAAAGCCATAACAACCTGTAAACCTCCACCTCTCAACTTCCCCTATCGTCACATCAATATTATTAAACTAGAAGGATCTTAACTCCACCACACTATCCCCCTTCCAAAGAAAACCTAACCCTCCTTTACGCCCTCCCCCAACACATCACAATCAACACCCAAGCAACAATCAAAACCTAATCTACTAGCCATACACCCTAACTCCCCCACAAACAACTTCGTCTCACACAAGAACACAAACTTGGGACCTTTTGAAAGAATTTATTTCTTCAGCACTGGAACTTTCCGGGAGATCCCATGCCCCTGACAGTTCAAAATTAAGCAACTCATTGGGCTCGGCGGAGCTACCCCACAGCAGCCTCCGCTGTTAAGTTCGAAATTTCATCCATTGAGTTTACCAGAGCAGTTAGTTTTGCCTCCTTTTTGTTACACTCTTCGCCCACCGCCTCCTCCTCATCTTTAAGGGAAAGTTTATGTTTCCCAATAATAGAAGAGCCCATATTGGTATCCCTAGATTTCTGACCAATCTGTCTTGCAAGTCTTTTCCACGATATCTTTTTTGATTCAGAAGGCTTTGTTCGGGGTTTCATTGGTTCAGGTTCAATTGGCTTAGGTTCCAGGGTTTTTATCTGAGGCTCAAAAAGTTTGGCTTGGGTTCTTGGGGTTATACGTGTTGGGAAATTTATAGTTTTGATGAAAGTTCCAAAACAGTTGTAATAAGACCAGTCACACCTGTTAGCTGACTGATGATCTAGAAATCAGGTTAAGGTGACCAGTTGATAATTACTATATAGAGCAACTGATGTAATAGTATAGGTCACATATTGAGGGGGAACTCAATATGTATCAGGCGAGTCTGAAGATCAGAAATACTTGATAATCTGGTATAGATCAGGTGAATACAAGAAGACCAGAAGATCGACGTCCAGAAGTCAAGAAACTGATTTGTCAGTTTCTGCCAGATAAGAATTAATCTGAAGAAGAGAACGAAGATCATGTAAGAAGATTCAAGACCTGATGACCTGCTATATAGACAACATCAGATGAGTCAGTAAGTTGGGCTAAGAAAACTTACATCAGAAGACTCAACCAGGTAAACTGATCAGTTTCATCTGATCAGGTCAGTTCAATCAGGTGTTAACCAAGTGTTTACCTGAAACGTATAAATTCATCAGACAAGAAGAATGTCAACCTAAGTTGGTGAATCAAAGCGCCGAATAAGCATACTTGATAACAAATGAGAGCAAGACACGTACGTACGGAGCTGACACTGCAGTCAGAGCGCTTTAGAGTTAAATGGCTAGAAAGGACAAGCTTACATGCTTTTGGCCATGCCATCTCTGTGCATATCAACTCTATACTGCAAACCTACCCAATATAGCCCGAGATTCAAATTGCTCTCCAACGGCTCTTTGATTTCAAGGACTATAAATATGAGATCACACCTTCAGAGTAAGGTTACGGAAATTATCATCAAGCTCAAACTACAAGTAAATTTCCACAAGAACACCAAGAACTCAAGCAAATTTTCTAAGTGTTCATCCCATAGTTTCTTAGCAAGAAATCTCATCCTTTAGCTTTAGGCTACTCAAATACTAGGATAGATTTCCAGTTGGAAACCATACAAATCTTTACCCAAACCGAGTGTTAGGTTAAGTTTGTGAGCAAGATTTCAAGCTAGGGTTTCTAGTCTTGATTTCTGGGAAAAGTTGAGTGAGAACTCTATAAACATTTGTTTGTAAAGTGTTTGGACTAACACGTTAAACTAAGTCTAGTTTTGTAAGTAAGTGCCCTTGGACTGGAAAGAGTGGACGTAGGACAAGTTGGTCCGAACCACTATAAATCTTGTGTTGTTTTATCTGTTTTACACTTAGCACACAACTGATTTGGTAAAACTGACATGCATATTCCAAGAGGAGACCAGATTAGCATCAAGCTACTGATCTAATCAGTTAGACAATTTGTGTACGGATCTGATAAGAAAACCTTGGAATCTGATTTATTCAAACTGGTTTTTCTACACGGGTTAAAACTAGCTTTCGCACATCAGTTGAACTGATAGACATCGAACTGATCTGCTTCATAGCAATTAGTAAGTTGGATATCAGATCGTACTGATCTTCACTCGCACTCTATATCGGTTAACTTGCCATCACAACTGATCACATGAAAAAAGGTTTTGGAAGTCTATTCACCCCTCCCCTCTAGACTTCCACCTCACGAAACCCGTTCGGGACCTACAATACGTGAAAGTATGCTTTTACGTAATAAAAAACTAATGTACTCATATTTACTGAATATAAATTGTTTTATCACTATTGCTTTAAATATGAATGAATGTTATTTATTTACTACAACCCGTTCAATATTGGTACATATTGCATTATAGTTAATGTGGTGATACCCGATCACAGAAGACCACATTAATAGTTCCTTGTAAATAAGTACAACTTCACGACCTAGATGGAACTAAACACTCCATTGGTAGAGGTTGAAGTGCTAAAGCTCAGAATGACTTGTCTTGACCAAGAGATTGCACTAGCACATCGTGATGTGCTAAAGAGGACCTACAAAGAGGGTAAATTCTTAAGATAAAGATTCTATACTTTGCATTTTTGGCAATATTATTAATTACATGACAATTGTTAAGATTTACTACAGAACAACATGTGCAAGGAAAGTCTTGTTTTATTTGTCCCCTTGGTAGGCTCAAAAGTTTTATCATAAAAATCTTGCAAGTGGATTAAGTTCCGGTATGGATAATAATGTTGAGCTGTCTTTATTCCAAGGAAAAAGATATAAATTAATACAAAACTTTTCAGTGGCTTAATTAATTAATGGACAAAATAGTCTTAAACATGGGAAATAATAACCGGGAGCCATATTGTTGAAATATGGATTAAGATGGATAGTGCAATATTAATTTTATAGTGGAGTAAATTAATATTAATGGGTTGAATAAATATTGTGGCTTAATATTAAGAAATTCATAGCCCATTGGAGGTTCAATCTTAATTCTCCCAAAGACCCCTCAAATAGCCCAAATATAAAGTCCAAACAACGAAAAGGTGATTAAAATAGAAGAAATAAATATTGTCTAGTTTTTCATATTATTTTCGAAAATAGCGGAAAAAGAATAGGAAAGATTTTATTGATCTTCTTGAAAAGATTTTATGGAAAAAGATAAGTATTTTTGGAATACATGATTATCCCATTAATTTAAGAAATCAAATCTTGATTCTTTATTTCTTGGAATTTTCGAAAATTACTCAAGATAGGGAGGAAGAGATCTTTTGTGATTATTTATGGAAAATAGAATATATGAGATATATTCAAGATTGTATCTTGGGAAGATGCAAAAAAAAATTCTCATAACCCTTCTAGGGCCCAAAATTTTCATTCTCCCCCGTCTCTCTCTCTCTTATAAATAGAGGATGAATTTTTCATCCCCAACACAATTCCAGTCTTGGAAAAATTAGAAATCCACAAAGGTGGTGCAATATTTTATTTTTTTCTCCTTTGTTATAATTGTTCTTGAGAATCCTTCCACCGGATTATGGACGAGGACGTGGGACATATTTGAGAAGGTGTTTTGGGTTGATCCATCTACTCAACGGTTGTCACTCCAAGAGGTATGTTTCGTGTAACTCCTAGATTCCGCATGTATAGGATTTACGTGAAATTAATTGTACGAATGGTGTTGTTGGCTTTTAATTGTTATTTGAATTAATATAGGATTAATTCATGCTAGTAATAATTAAATAATTTAAATATTGTTGGGAAATTTATAGGTTTTGATGGAAGTTCCAAAACAGTTGTAATGGGACCAGTCGAACCTGTTAGTCGACTAATGATGAGTTAGGAAACCAGCTGAACATGTTAGACAACTGATGGAATAGATTAGGTCACATATTGAGGTGGAACTCAATATGTATAGATTAGATGCCAAGGATCAGAAAACAAGATCAGCAAATACCAAGGATTAGAATATCTAAAGATCAGAAGACATCGGCTCTATATAAGCAAGAAGACCTATTCTATAAAGATATCAGAAGAGTCGATAAAGTTGAAGCTAAGACAACTATATCAGAAGACTCAAGGTAGCCTGATCTGTAAGTCAAGCTAAGTCAGAAACGTGATAAGCTTACTCATGTATCCAAAACATACGAAGGAAATCAAAACAAGAAGAATGTCAACTTAGCTGGCTTTACAAGGAGCCGAATAAGTGTACTTGCTAGCCACTAAGAACTTGACATGTATGTACAGAAACTGACAATGCAGGATATGGCGTATCAAGGCAAATGACTAGAAAGGATAAATATACTCGAAGACGGCGTAACCTGCCTGAGCACGTTAAATCACGCCTGCAATCTACCAAAAATAGCCTGAGATTCAAATTGCTTTTCAACGGCTCTTTGATTTCAAGGTCTATAAATATGGGATCAAACCTTCAGAGTAAGGTTACAAAAATTATACACAAGCTCAAGCTACAAGCAAATTTCCGCAAGAACACCAAGAACTCAAGCAAATATTCTAAGTGTTCATCCCATAGGTTCTTAGCAAGAAATCTCATCCTTTAGCTTTAGGCTACTCAAATACTAGGATAGATTTCCAGTTGGAAACCATACAAATCTTTACCCAAACCGAGCGTTAGGTTAAGTTTGTGAGCAAGATTTGAAGCTAGGGTTTCTAGTCTTGATTTCTGGGATAAGTTGAGTGAGAACTCTATAAACATCTATTTGTAAGGTGTTTGGACTAACACGTTAAACTAAGTTTAGTTTGGTAAGTAGGTGCCCCTGCTGATAGAGAAGAGTGGACGTAGAACAAGTTGTCCGAACCACTATAAATCTTGTGTGATTTATCTTGCTTTACACTATTGCACACTACTTTTCGGATAAGCTATCATGCATTCTCTAAGTATAGATCAATTTTGCACCAAGCAGCTGATCTGATCAGTTGACCTGTTGTCATCTGATCTGTTTCAGAATACTTAGAATATAATTTAAGAAAACTGGTTTTTCTACACGAGTTAAAACAAGCTTCTGCACATCAATTGACCTGATAGACACCGAATTGATCTACTTCATAGCAATCAGTAAGTTGGATATCAGATCGTACTGATTCTCACATGCACTCTATCAGCACTTATCTGATCTTACACGCTGATGACGAAAAAGTTTTGGAAGTTTATTCACCCCTCCCCTCTAGACTTCCACCTCACGAAACCCGTTTGGGACCTACAAGTGGTATCAGAGCAGTGGTTCTACGGACCACTGGCTTTGAGTATCATCGGTTCTTAAGGAAGAATCATTGTGGTCACTTGAACAGATCTTTGAAAAACCTATTTTTAAAACTCATCTGTTCTTAAACTCACATATTCAGCATGGATAACTCATCTGAGATTTATCATGATCTACCTAAATTCTCCATTGATGAGTATGCTAACTAGACCATTCTCATGAGCAACCACCTGGGAGCGATTAGCAACAAAATGATGGAAGTTCTTGAACAAGGACCCATCACCATTTATCACATCAACCCATCTAAAGGAGGTGATCCAGCATATCCAACTGGAGCAAGAATCAGAAAGAGTCCTTCACTGATGGATGATGAAGGAAGGAAATTATCCAATCTGGATACTGTAGCCAGGCATATCATCATGAAGACGATGGACAAGATAACTCGTGAGAAGAATAAGTGTCTTAAAACTGCTAAGCAGATGTGGGATACTCTTGTTGAGATATGTGAAGCAAACGATCTGATTAAGGATAGCAGACTACAAGCTGGACTGGTAAAGTTTGAGAAACTCAAGATGCTACCAAATGAAACCATAAATCAGCTTGATGGAAGAATCACCATGTCTGTCAATAAGCTTCGTTAACTAGGATGAGAAATGTCTGATAAAGACATCAACTACAAAATCTTGAGGTCCCTGACCAAGAAATGAGACATGAAAGTAACTGTGATAAAAGATTGTCAAGATATTGCGAAGATGAAGCCGAGCAACCTATTTCTCAGTCTAAAAGCTCATGAATTCGACCTGATTGAAAGAGGTCAAGAAGAAGACGAGTCACCTACTAAAGCTACCCCTCCCACAACAAAAGCAGATGCATTCTAGGCAATAGCAAATAGTTCAAGTTCTCTCTTGACCACGAGAAAAATATCATAAGTCGGTAAATGTTGCTTTTGTCGACTAGAAAGCTTGAATGATCTAATGTTCAACTGGGTAAGTATTGGAAATTCTACCATGACTACAGACAAAGCAGAGGAAGATATATGAGATCTACTGATAGATCACAAGAACGACATCGTCCTGATGACAGAAGACACAATCGGAGCGATGGTCGTAAAGAGATGATCGAAGAAATGATCACAAGGAAGAAAGACGAGATGAAAGATCAGATCGAAGAGATTCTGATTACAGGCACACTAGTAAATCTCCTGATAGATCATACAGGAGAAGGGAATCACCTGGGAGAATAAATTCCGTGGAACCTGGAGCATGTTTCAACTGTTTGAAACCAAGTCACTACAGTGTAGACTGTCCTGGCCTGACTCCGCAAGAAAGAGAAGATAAGCAGAATAGAAGAGAGCAAAAGTACAGAGACAAAAAAGCCTTGGTTCCTGATACGTCTGGTATAGATGATTCCTAATTCCATTAGATGACTCTGGATACTCATTTGTCGAAGACTTCTACCTGATGACAACAACTGATGATATCGACGATATGATATTCTCATCTGATGATGATATCAGTCTCATGGCCAAAGAAGTTGATCAAACTGAGGTAATCTCTAAACCTTCTGTGTTTTCTGTTTCCACACCTGTTGTGCTAAGCACACCTGCTGGAGAGATTGACCTGCACCTCTACAATGAGCAATTGTTTGATGATCTCTCTAATGCAGAAGACACTTATATAATAGTGGAAGCTAAGAACGATAAGCTAAGGGCTAAGAATATTTAGTTTTTCAAGGATAAAGCGGTAAGTAGAGCTGTTGAACTGAAATCAGTTGAGATTGTTTAGAAGATGACCACAGAACTGGAGTTTCTGAAACTCAGTACTTCTTATCAAAACAAACTGATTAAAGAACAGCAGGCTCTCACCCTACAACAAGTTGATAATCTCAAAATCCTACAAGTTAAGTTTGATGAACTCTTCCGACTGCATGAGAGTCTAAAACTCAGTGAGGACAGTTTGCGAAAGAAAGTAGAAGTTTCTACAAACTCATCTAAGATTGTTCAAAGTCTGAAAACCTACTATCACAAGCCAGCTGATAAGAAGGGTATCGGGTTTAAAGGCCCTTCTGGATCCTCACATGTCCAATCTGGTTCACCTTCAAAATGTGAATCAAAGAAGATTTCTGGAAAAGATACAAATTATGTTAAATTTGTATCAAATAAGGGAAAAAGACCAGCTGATCAGGCAGGGCGAGTGTCTGGTAAGAAGGGGAATAGAAATGAACCCCAACTGATCAAACATCCGCCAAGGAATCAACAGAAGAACCCAGTTCTTCTGAAGAGACCTCAGCCCAATCAGCAGACTAGATATCAGCCTGGACCATCTCGCAAGGGATAGTCCCAGCTGAAACCTAACCAGGTCAAGCTGCCTAACCAGAATGCTAAAGGTAAACTTACTAAACCATCTGTGCAAAGAAGATATGAATCTTTTGATGGAAGCAGTCGTACCTATCCCTTTAACCAAAAATCTAGGACAGCTGCACCTGAGCCCCACTGGATTAAAAGAAGACAGACTTATAAGAAAAATCCCAAGTCTTCTGATTCATCCAAGGCTCACACTCATAACCATACTGATCAAAATGCACATGAAGAGATGTATGATTATGTAGATGCTCATGGGAGACAAATCAGGTCTTCTGATCTTGATGATTATCATAGAAGTGCCCTGTTTGTTTGGATCCCGAAAGGTAACTCTAACCCCTCAGGACCTAATCCTACTGGGGTACCTAAAGCATGATCTGATTGTAGGTTCATGTGGGTTTGACCAATAAAGAAGGTGTACATGCAACTACCTAATACATCGATAGTGGATGCTCAATGCACAAGACTGGCAACAAACATCTCCTCAGTTCATACATAGAACAAGAAGGACCACGTGTACTCTTTGGTGATGATAACTTTGGTTTTACCTGAGGATTCGGAACCTTAGTTAATGATGATGTACAGGTTTCTGGAGTCTCGTATGTCGATGGTTTAAAGCTTAAAGTAAAACCTGTTATCAGTTTCACAATTCTGCGACAACGGATTCAGTGTTGAGTTCTCAACTGATCAGTGCACTATCAATAATCGAGCTACTCAACAGATTTTGCTAACTGGTTCCAGAAAATGAACGATCTACACTGCAGATTAGGACAGTTGTCCAAGAAATGCATGTCTGATTGTTAGGAGTTCCAAAAGTAGCAGTTGGCTCTAACACAAGAGAATGAGCCATCTGAACTTTAAAACTCTTAACAAGATAGCAAGGATGTCCTTGGTGGAAGGGCTCCCGAATGAAGTTTTCTCTAAGGATTAGACATGTGTCGCATGTCAGAAGGGAAAGCAAGTCAATGCTTCATTAAAATAGATTCCTTCACCTCCATCCAGCGAAGTATTGCAACTGCTCCACATAGATCTTTTTGGACCAGTTACACCACTTAGTTTCAGCGGATGCAAATACACTCTAGTGATCGTGGATGATTTCTCCAAGTTCACCTGGGTTGTATTCTTGTATAAGAAGAATGAAACTACAACAAAGATACCTGAGCTACTCAAGAGATTACAGAATGAGAAAGATGTCAGTATTGTGAATATCAGATCAGACAAGGGCACAGAGTTCTTGAATTCCTTCATATCTAAGTTTTACAAAGATTTTGGGATACAACATGAAACATCAGCCGCAAGAACGCCTCAATAGAATGGTGTAGTAGAAAGAAGGAACAGAACACTCAAAGAAGTTGCTCACACAATGTTGGCTGAACATGCAACTCCAAACCATTTCTGGGCAGAAGCAATCAACACTGCATGTCACACTCAGAACAGATGTTCTCTGACTAAGATTCACTTTAAAACTCCCTATGAACTGTGGAAGGGCAGAAAACCTCGTGTTTCTTACTTCCATATTTTTGGGAGCAAGTGTTTCATTCACAACAATGGGAAAAGTCAGTTGAAAACCTTTGAAGCCAAGTCAGATGAGGGTATATTCTTAGGAAATACCTCAACCAACAAGCCCTTCAGGGTTTCAACAGGCGAACTCTAGTTATGGAAGAAACACCTCATGTGGTCTTTGATGAGTCAACATTTGATCAAGAGAAATATATCTCAGAACGAGTCGTACCAGAACAAGATGTACCAGATGCTCAGAAAATGGATCAGTTAAGCATCAAAGAAAATAAATCAGATCACGATACAGTGTATGTTCTTAAGTTTGATCTTGACGATTCACCAGGTCAGTCAGACCCTAAGGTACGTACAACTGTCAATGATGAAGTTGGTACAACTGATACAGTAACAACTGAACCATCTGATTCAGGGGGGAACACCTGATGTTTCGGTAGACAGACTTCAGCCAATGATGATTCCAACATCAGCTTAGACATGTCCATGCCAAGTGGATCCTATTAATGTACCTCTCCCAATCTCTAGTGACTCAATATCAGATGAGGATGATGATGTCCAAACTGATATACATCAGTAAAGAAGGATTTGGTTGAAAGACCATCCAACTGACCAGATAATCGGCAATCCTAATGCCCGAGTTCAAACTAGACACCAGGTTGGTGAAAGTGCTATGTATTGTTGCTATCTGTCTTTGAAGAAACCTACCACACCAGAAGAAGCTCTACAAGATGCCAGATGGATTCTAGCTATGCAAGAAGAGATAGAGCAGTTTGAAAGAAATCGGGTTTGGGAACTTGTAGACAGGCCAACTCATCAAGACGTGATTGGTACTAAGTGGGTCTTCAAGAACAAGAGAGATGAGAACAATGTCATCACCAAAAATAAGGCAAGACTTGTTGCGAAGGGGTATTCACAATCAGAAGGGATTGATTATGATTAGACCTTTGCACCAGTCGCTAGCCTGGAAGCCATACGACTTTTTCTGACATATTCTGCCCACAGAGGGTTTAATGTGTATCAGATGGATGTAAAGAGTGCATTCTTAAATGGGGTACTAACAGAGGAAGTTTATGTCAAACAACCTCCTGGCTTTGAAACAGGCAACCAGGTGTACCGTTTAAGAAAAGCTCTTTATGGCCTAAAACAGGCTCCTAGAGCTTGGTATGATACATTATCTTAGTTCTTAGTAGACAATGGGTTCTCTAAGGGTATTATAGACAGAACCTTGTTCAGAATTGAAGACGGAGATGATATTCTGATGGTTCAGATCTACGTGGACGACATCATTTTTGGATCTCCCAATAAGAACCTATGTGAAAAGTTTAGCAAACTGATGCAAGGGAAATTTGAAATGTCCATGATGGGTCAGATGAACTACTTTCTAGGTCTTCAGGTAAGACAAGGAACAGAAGGGGTCTTCATATGTCAGGCAAAGTACACAAGGAACTTGCTGACTAGTTTGGAATTCAAAACTGCAAGACTGCCAGAATTCCTATGATGACTTCCTTCAAGATGGATCCAGATGAAAATGGTCAGAAAACTAATCAGAAAGCATATAGGGCTCTCATTAGATCATTGTTATACCTGACTGCCAACAGACCAGAAATAACCTTCGCAGTAGGTGTATGTGCTAGATTTCAGGCAAACCCAATGCAAAGCCACCTGGAAGCAGCTAAGCTGATTCTTAAGTATCTGAAGGGGACAGTAAACCTTGGTTTATTCTACCCATCAGATGATAATATAGAGCATAGTGGGTATTTTGATTCTGATTATGGAGGTTGCAGAATAGACAGAAAGTCAACCTCGGGTACCTGTCAGTTCTTAGGAAGCAAACTGGTCTCTTGGTTCTCAAAGAAACAGACATCTGTTGCCTCATCAACTACTGAAGCAGAATACGTGGCCGCAGGAAGCTGTTGCTCCCAACTGCTCTGGCTTAGTCAGCAGCTGAGGGATTATAACATTGTAGCTACGAATGTGCCTATATTCTGTGATAGTAATAGTGCTATTGCAATCACACAGAACCCAGTTCTACATACAAGATGCAAGCATGTGGACATCAGACATCATTTTATCATAGATCATGTGGAAAAGAAGACATCGGAATGGAAAAGATCCATACTGATAAGCAGAGAGCAGATATCCTAACCAAGTAATTAGATGAAGTCAGATTTAGGGAATTATCAGTCGAGCTGGGACTACTGGACTTAGGAGAAAATGCACCTGAATTCTTTAGTTGATTGGTCACAAAGACCAGTTGGTTAAGAAACTGATCAGGTAAGGAATCAATTGGAGAAGGAACCTCAACTGATACGAAAAGATCAGTTGGGTACTGATCAGATAAAAGGTGACAGTTGAAGGGGAAACTTCAACTGATATGAGAGGATCAGTAGAGAATTGATCAGAAAGGGACATTATTGGGAAAGAATTAAGGCTTAGAGGTTCAAAAATAAGATCAACACTTAACGGTCAAACAGGAGTGATTCAGTCAAACACTCGTGGTAATTGACTGATTACAATATCATTCAATTAGATACGTATCTCTAATTCCTGTTGTTTCTGTTTTCATTTATGTGTTGATTGATTATATCTCGCATTTAAATATTATTTAGTGACGTCGTACTGACATACATTAAATGCGGACGTGAGGTATATCTATTAAATGCATTAACTACACCTTTTAAAATCCAAAAGTTGTGGTCTACATTTCTCCTTAACCACACGATCTACACTTTTAAAAATTGCCTCACCCAAACCGTCGTTCTTGATTAGACGTCGTTTGGGTTTCCAATTTTGTAAATAATTATGTCCATTCCCTCTCATTTTAAAACCCTTCGTCAACCAAATACACTCTTTCACTTCACAAAAACATTTTACTCTGCAACTTTTGGACTTAAAATCTCTCTGCATTTACACTTGCTAGAATTAATCTGAGTTCATATTGTTGTGCATATTATCTGGTATTTTTTGTTTTTGTCAATAGTTCCAACTATTGCAGTTGATATTGTGTCTATTTCTCAATATTAATTGTTCTAAATGTCTGTAGAAATGGCACCAAAAGTGAGAGATATCGTTGAAACCGCCCACTCTTCATCTCACGCATCACCGGAACCGGAACCAGAAGATCCAATTTTCAGGGAATTCACAGATGAAGTTATTGAAGAGTGGTGCGTGGATTTTAGGACGACGATGGATCCAGAATCGCTCGAGATACTAAAGATATTGAAAGAATGTGGACTGAAAACGTACTGCTCTGCGAGCGCGGATTCAATTCTAATGGATGGTGCTCTCGAATTTCTCTACAACTTGAGAGACCATGACGGTGTTCTATACTCGGAGGTTCAGGGAGAACATTTAGAAATCACTGATGATGATTTACAGAGGTGTTGTGCCCGGTTTATAACTTCCGGCCAACAAATAACAATTAAATGGATGATCAACGTAAACGAAATAACAATTAAATTTGATTACACAGTTCGTCTTTTAAATAAGACTACGTCTGGGGGTGCCCAAGCCAGAAATTTTATTACTCTTTATCTGCCTAATGATCTAAGATTGCTCTCCTTTACAATGAATAGCATATGAGGTATATATAGACAAAGAATTAGGTTATAGGTCTTCATGGACTTCTTCCGTGAGCTTGCTAGGGCTTCGGCTGCCAAGGCTAGGGTTCCCCTTAGGGTTTCCCAGTTTAGTATGCTATTCTCACTCCTGGATACGCATACCATGTTTATACTCCGCAATATCTGCACCCTTAACTACCCATATCTTTTCCATATTTATACCTCCACCGACTTCGGGCTAAAGTTGTCCCCGACCTGCCTACCTTCTAAGTCGCCTCCGACCTGCATACCTTCTAAGTCGCCTCCGACCTGCATACCTTCTAAGTCACCTTGCGGCTTACATGGCCCGGGTGAGGTCATCCCACACGATATAGACACGGTGGATGGCTGTTCATATAATCAGGTCGGGAGCTGGATTAATCCATGCTACAACAATTGCCCCTCAAGTTGTGGTCGCACGCTCGCTGTCGGGGCCTCGACATGACTCATCATTCTATCAACCTGTGGCAAGTCGACCTTGGGAAGTGTTCCTGAAGCGAATCATCATCCTTGGGGAGGTGAATCGTTGCCTCGATTCCCTGAATCAGCGCGAGATGTGATGGGATTGTCATGATGGTTGGCAGATAGGTGGTGTCAGGCGCCGCAAACCCGCCCAATCGGAGGTCGCGGTGTAAGTTACGCGCGACCCGTGCGACTTTATTTCCTTCGGGGGGCCTTGAATTTATTCATCTTGCACTTTCGACCCCCTCCTCTTTCTCTTTAAAAGGGGCGAGGGTTTTAGGCTTAAACCCTCTTATCTCCAACCTCCGCGCACCAAAACAATTCTTCAAATCTAGAGCACGAAACTCTGACGAACTTCCAACTGAGATCGAATCAGATAACATATTCACCCTTTCTCCAATCTTCTCATGGCATTCGGTTCTCCGTCCGCTCCCACCCCTTCCCGCCTTCTGATCTAGTCGTCTTCAGATGATGATGATGTGGCAATAACCCACCTCCATCGCCACCATGGTTCTAGCTCCGCCACTACCAATGTGGGGGGGCCCTCGACCGCTGATGCCCCGATTGATAATAGAGACGGTGGGGGAAAAGACGAAGATGATGACGAACAATTTTTGGTAGAGTTGGAGGAAATCACGCATCTCCCTCCATTCAATATCAATCCTTCCCGTTTTGTTGCACCGGGGGCGGGTACATCCACAGGCCCTTCCAACCCGGCTCGCAACTATGGGGCTTACGAGCGGATCTTCGACTACCAGGCATATGAGGCCCGAGCTCCCTACAAGCAACCAGAGCGGAGCTACAGGAAGTCGGTCGTGTTAGATTTTGTGTCATCTAACCAGAAATACAAGTCGACCTTGACTGACCGGCATGTGCATTCTCTTCGTCGATTGTACAAAGTGGCCTGGGATGTACAATTCTATGGGTCGATCCCCGATAAGAGTGCTGACCAAATTACCATCTGGCCTGATTACCGTTAATGAGCATACTATGGAATCGGGGATTCGCTTCCCATTACATCCTGCTGTTTCTCATCTCCTCGCGGCCTGAAATCAGAGCCTTACGCAAATCACACCTAACGGCTGGAACTACATCCTCGCTACCATGACCGTTCTGGGGCAGGCCGGGCTAAATTGGCTGCCGACTCCTGGCGAGATCGCATATGTGATGACGTTG
The DNA here is from genome assembly GCA_037126765.1 of Stenogyne calaminthoides. Classification (NCBI taxonomy): domain Eukaryota; kingdom Viridiplantae; phylum Streptophyta; class Magnoliopsida; order Lamiales; family Lamiaceae; genus Stenogyne; species Stenogyne calaminthoides. The sequence continues at coordinate 9,107,750 of JBBCBC010000004.1, read as the reverse complement.
GTTGCCCAAGCCGGTGGCTACAATGCCGTGCGACTTCGGAAAGGCTGGGAGCTGGTGAGTGGGATCCCCAATAAGGTCGCCGACTGGCATCGCAAATGGTGATTCATCGGGGGGGCGTGGGAGTTCATGGATCCTTTGAGCACCCTGCCCATACGTGTCCCAACAGATTATGCCCATCGAGTTGAACATGGTGAGTTTTAAATTTTCCGACTTTGAGGTTGTACTGATCTAATTCCCATTTTATCCTGCAGTGTTTACGCCTACTACTGCCGACTTGTATTGGGAATTCTTGGAAGCTTTCAACCTAGTTCGTGACACCCCTCCGAGCTATCGGGGCGTGAATGCCCAGAACACCGAGCTTGACTGACTCAAATCCGGCTTGTATACTTATCCGCGTCACCTTAAAATTCCCTGTAAGTCCTCATGTTGACGACTTTACTTCTTTACAACGATTCGCTTGACTGGATTTTTCCTTGTATGTAGTTCCCGACATCCCGATCTATTGACGCCGACCTTCCGCATCTGTGATGGCTACTCGCAAGAAGTCAGTGCTCGGGCAGATGCGACATATATCGACTTCCGTCGCTCCTCCTCCAAGTTTGACCCCTTCCGGTCCTTCCGCTATTGACAAGGAAAAAAAGGAAGGTCATGGGGCCAACTTTTTCGGAATCTGAGCCTGCTCGAAAGAAAGTGAGGGAGGAGATCAGCTCGTACTGGTCAGAGACCAACCAGGGACTCGGGAGGTCGCCCCTTCGCCCGACCTCGCAGCCCATTTCCGCTCCCGAAGGAGGTCGCCACCCAGAGGATGATTCCTGGCTGGGTTGGGATGCGGACCAGGTGAATAGGTGAGTCTAATCCCATATGTTCCTATTTTCCTTTATATTTATCAATCGTTGACAACTTGTATCCTTTCACAGCTCGAAGATCACACCGGAAAAATTCTCTCCGGAAGTGCTAAGCTTCCTGAGGTCGCCCTAGCTCATTCCGGCCGAGGTCCCTGAAGGTTGGCCTGCATATCTCACTAAGGGCCTACAAAATTTGCCTCGGGGGTGGATGCAAACGGATCATGCCAACGCCCGTCGCCAGAAAGTGATAGGGAATCTGTACTTGGCTCTCGTCCATTCCCAGAAGGCTGCCTTCTTCCTGGAGAAGTCCAGCGCCCAGTTGGAGTCAGAGCTCGAGAACTTGAGGAAGGCACAGGCAAGGGTTGCCGACCAGGCCAAGTCGATCCTTACTGTGGCCGAGAACCAGAAAGAGATGGAGAAGGCCAACTCCGAGCCCCAAAGAATCCTGACTCTTGAAGGTCGCCTGGAGGATGTCGAGGGTGAGCTCTCAGCGGAGAAAGTGAGTGTGGCTCGGGTCGAGGGTGAGCTGGTTGAGGCGAAGAAGGAGCTGGTCACCAAGGAAGAACATTTTAAGAAAACCGATGTTTGTCGGGGTTTGTCGGGGCCATCAGGATCTGTCATACTGTAAATCCCTCTGGTGACCTTAGTGGGCTTGTCAATAAGCTCACCGACTACGTTCTCGACAACCCTCCTACCCCCAGTATCCTACTAGAGATCACGGATCTGGAAGACATGGGCGTCCACCTTTATTTCTTCGCCAACCCGATCCGGATTGTGCGCTCCATTCCTGACACCGATGAGGCTCGGGCGGGCTCTGCTGAACCAATCCCCGAGACTCCATTTGGGATGATCTGACTTTCTCCGGAGGTTGCTGGAGGAGGGACTGTAGGAGGGGAGGCCGCTGACGCCCCAAGTGCTAACCCGACCGAGATCTGATGAAGGCTTTCTTGATCTGCTTGTAAATTTTCCTCTTTTTTTTTTTTGAACTTCTCATGTACCGGCCTTCGTGCCTTATTAATGAAAATCCTTTTTTTACCCTTCATCGTGTCGACTTGATTTCCTTATGCGGCCTTTAATTTTTGCTTAATCCTCGTCGTCTTATAGTTTATGCGACTTGCTGTTTGGATATTGCTTTTAGTCGTCTTACAAAGTCGGGGGAAATCACGCCTTGCCGGGTAGTGACTTCGTCTCCAGTATGTCGAAAGTCGCACCTCGGGTGATTCACATATTATTATATATTTATTATATATTTTTATGCGACCCGCTTGGTTTTAACATAGAAATTTGGAAAAGAGAGGATCCTTATTATTGATTGATACAACTTGTTTACATGGATGTGAACCTACTGATAGTATTTCTTCAGGTGGGTTGCATTCCATGGATACTGGGCCTTGGTACCGTCTGGTTTCTCGAGCTCGTAAGCTCCATTTGGTAGAATCTTTAAGACTTAGAATGGGCCCTCCCAGTTTGGACTGAGGGATCCCCTTGACTCTCCAAGTACCTTTTTCAGTACCAAGTCTCCCTCTTTGAAACGTCGAAGTCGCACTTTAGAATTATAGTACCTCTCCGACCCTTGCTTGTATCTTGCATTTCTCATGTTGGCCTCTAAACGCTTCTCTTCGAGTAGGTCTAGATTTCTGGCCAAGGCCTCGTCGTTGTGGTCGAAGGCGACCTGGCTTGTGCGGATATTGGGAAAGTCGACTTCTGCAGGTACGACTGCCTCGGTTCCGAAAGCCAGTGAGTAAGGAGTTTCTCCTGTTGAATTTCTACAGGTCGTCATGTATGCCCACAACACATCAGGGAGCTCGCTAGCCCATTTCCCTTTTCCTCTCTTAATCTTAACCTTGAGTGTGTGCTTGATGATTTTGTTCGTGACCTCGACCTGACCGTTCGATTGGGGATGGTATGGAGTTGAGAAGAGCTTCGTGATCTTCCATTTTTTGAAAAAAACGTCTATTTTGAGGCCGTCAAACTGTTTTCCATTATCAGATATGATCGCATGTGGTAATCCGAATCTGCAGATAATGTTCCGCCTTATGAATTTGATGATGTGTTCTTGATCTATAGTTGCCAATGCGTCAGCCTCGGCCCATTTCGTGAAGTAATCTACCACTACCAGGGTGTATTTGACCGAGCCTGGGGCTGTTGGGAGTGGCCCAATGATGTCTATCCCCCACTTTGCGAACGACCAAGGACTGAGGATGCTTGTAAGTTCCTCTGGAGCGGCTTTGATGGAAGAAGCATAGATTTGACATCTATGGCACCTGCGGGCAAAGATGATAGCATCGGCCCTTAGAGTTGGCCAAAAATATCCCTTCCTTGTGGTTTTGTGGGCCACCGATTCTCCCCCAGCGTGATTTCCGCATACCCCTTCGTGTATATCGCACATGACAACCTGCCCTTGTTCTGGTGTGATACATCGAAGTAGGGGTGTGCGGAAGCCTCGTTTTTATAATTCATCTTTGATCATTGTGTACAGTGTGGCTCGCAGTTGTAGCTGTCGGGCTTGAACCCGATCAGTTGGCAGGAGACCACTTGTCAAGTATTCAATAATGGGTGTCATCCAGCTCGATGTCGGGGTTTCTAAGGTCGCGACTCTCGCGTGTGCGGTGGATGGGTGGGAAAGTGTCGTGATGGTGACATTCTTCATTTCTGGTGATCCTTCGGAAGTTGCTAGACGCGCTAAGGCGTCAGCTCGCAAATTCTATTCTCTCGGGATTAGTTTGACATGGATTTGTTCGAATTTTTGACACAATACCTTTAAGATCTCTTGGTAAACTGCCATCCTGTCATCCCGTGCCTCGTATTCCCCCAAAACTTGGCAAGCTATGAGTTGGGAGTCTGTGTGAACCTGCAGTCTTTTGACGCCCATGGCAGTCGACATCTCTAGGCCGCTGATGAGTGCCTCATATTCGGCCTTATTGTTTGTCACGGGAAAGTCGAAGGTAATGGCATTTTGGAAAGAGATGCCATCCGGACTTATCAAAACCAAACCGGCACCCGACTTGTGGGAGGTCGCTGACCGGTCCACAAATAACTCCCACGGCGGGCTGTTTGAGCACCCGAACTCTGAAGTGAAGGTAAGCTCGACGATGAAATCGGCTAGTGCCTGGGATTTGATGGCAGGCCGAGGTGTGTATGTTACTCCGTATTGTCCAACCTCGATGGCCCATTTGAGGCATCGACCCGTTGTATTAGGTCAGTGAAGGACATTCCTTAGGGGTGTGGAGGTGAGGACTTCGACCTGGTGATCAAAAAAGTACGGCCTTAGTTTTCTCACACTCATGACCAGCGCATATGCTAGTTTCTCTAGCACCAGATACCACTGCTCGGTTTTGTTCAGCACTTGACTGACAAAGTAGATTGGAAATTCATTCATGTCTTCCACTCGAACGAGTACCACGCTCAAAGTTATTTCTAAGGACGCGAGGTGTAGGAAGAGTTTCTCCCCTGGAACTGGTTTTGATAGGATGCTCACGTCTGCCAGGTAGGCTTTAATTTTATCTAGAGCCTCCTGGCTTTCGGGTGTCCATTAGAACTTTGATTTCTTTCGGATTGTGTCGAACAGTGGTTTGCACTTATCCCCCATTCGGAAGATGAACCTGTTCAAAGCGGCCAGACAACCTGTGAGTTTCTGCACCTCTTTCATGTTTCGGGGTGCTCTAATGTCTAGAATGGCTTTGACCTTTGCTGGATTCGCCTCTATTCCTCGCTTGCTGACCAAATGCCCCAAGAACTTCCCCGATTCAACTCCAAAATTGCACTTTTTGGGGTTGAGTCTCATGTTGAATTTCCTTAGGATGTCGAAGGTTTGTGCGAGGTGCGCAAGGTGGTCTTCCCTCTTTAGGCTTTTGATGACTATATTGTCGACGTAGACCTCTACCGACTTACCGATTTGATCGGCAAACATGTGGTTAACCAACCTTTGATATGTTGCCCCTGCATTTTTTAGACCAAAGGGCATCCTCTTCCAGCAGTAGAGGTTCTTCTCTGTCAGGAATGAGGTGTGTTGTCAGTCTGGTTCATACATGGTTATCTGGTGATAGCCTGTGAAGGCATCCATAAATGACATCATCTCATGCCCGGCCGTGTTGTCTATCAGGTGGTCGATGTGTGGCATGGGGAAGAAATCTTTCAGACAAACCTCATTGAGGTCGGTAAAATCAATGCAAAGTCGCCAGGTTCCGTTTGATTTTTTCACCAACATCGCATTGGCTACCCATTGTGGCTGGTCGACCTGCATAATCATGTCATTGTCTATCAACTTCTTCACTTCTTCAGCCAGTGCTGCATATTTTTCCGGGCCAAATTTCTGTCTCTTTTGAGCTATCGGCCTCGAGCTGGGTCGATGTGTAGTCGATGACAGGAGACTTCCGGATCGATCCCTACCATATCTTTGTGTGAACATGCAAAGACATCCAAGTTCTTTTTTGAGAAAGTTGATGACTTTCCCCTTCAGGTCGTCTGGTATCTTGGAGCCTATGATGACTTCTAGATCTGGGCGAGCTAGATCTACCTTGAATTTCTCGAGTTCCTCCCCCGGGGTGGCCCTTGTGGCATCTTGTCGGGGGTCGTTGATCTCTGCCTCAAGCAAAAACTCTTTCGGTTCAGGTCCCATTCTCGGGTCGAGGTCGCTGTGACTTCTTTTCTTACTCGCTCTTTTGTTATTCAATTCTTCACATTGTTTCTCACTATCTATTACAAGTATTTGTTTGCTAGATGTTTATGCGGAATTGAAAAGAGACGAAGAATAAATTAAACAACCTCTTGCATCAACTTGGTCACCTTTAACGGTGTCGACCAGCCCACTCTTGGTGGGGAACTTTACACAAAAATAAAAAGTGAAGGACGCAGCCTCGAATTCATGCTCAAACGGCCTCCCAAGAAAGTCGTTATAGGAACTTGGGAGGTCGAAAACTAGAAAATCTAACAACCTAGTTGCCCTAACTTCACTGTTCAAAGTAGAGACTAGCTCGACAGCCAGCCGAATCATTCCTGACTGCTTCACTGTTGCATCACCGAAGCCTTTCATGACGTGGTCGCATGGGGTGATGTAAGCATCATAGTCCCTGAGCTGATCCAGGGTTTTCTTGAAGAGGATATTGTAGAAGGCACCCCCGTCCACCAGTAGTTGGCACACAGTAGTTCCCATGATGTTTTCTTTGATCACAAGGGGATCGACATTCGGGTAGACTATTCCGGCTTTATCATTCTCGCCGAACTCAATCGTGCGGGTTTCTTCCCCCACTATAAAGACTGGTAGCACCATTTTCTTGGCATTCTCTATCTCCCTTATATCGGCCTTCATCCTCCGTTTGGAAGAGAAAGTCGAAGAGAGTCCTCCAACTGTTCCAAGGGTGGAGAGGGTATGTATGACGTTACCTTCTGCATTCTCGGGCATGGGCGGGATAGGTCATTCCCCCTGCCCTATTCCCTGGTCGGCATTTCTGGGGACGGGCTCCCCCTGTTGTGGACGATCTGCCTGTTGGCGACCTCTTTGAGCGCGATCGTGGTCCCTTTGAGGTCACTTGACAAACTCATCCAACAAACCATCTTCGTATAGCCTCCAGAGTTGGGGGAGTAGATCCTTGCACTCGCTTGTGTAGTGGCCTACCTGTTCGTGAAAATGGCAGAACTTGTTGGGATTTAGCTTGCCTTTGTTCTTGATGGGGCGAGGCGGGAGGAGTAATTCCTGCTCTCTGATCTGATTGTAAACATGCCCGGGAGTCATGCCCAATGCTTCCATCAGCTTGACTGGGATGTTCTCTTCAAAGGACTTGAAGTTGTCGGGTGCCTTGTAATGTCCCCCGGCTTTCTTGGAGCTTTTCTTTGGATCTGTGACTTCCTTATTATCGGAGAGTCGAGATTCCAACAGTTCTGATGTGTGGATCAAGTCTCTAGATCGCCTCCGGAAGTCGGCATAGCTAGTCGGATATTCGGCGGTCATGCACCGCCAAAGCTTGGTTCCCTTCCTGAGGCCGGAGACGGCCCCAAGCAGTTTCGCCTCATCCCCTATGGGGTCTCCTTCGAGTATGAGTTTGTTGATCCTTTCAATGTAAGACCGATCTGACTCTGTATCACCCTGTTGAGTATTCATTAGGCACTGCCTAGTCGTAGGTCGAGGTGCCAAAGCCATGAAGTAGGTCAAGAACAGCCTGGTGAGCTGTTCAAAAGTGTCCACCGAGAATGGTGGTAGCTAGGTAAACCACTGATGAGCTTGGTCACTCAGAGTCAAAGAAAAGAGCCGACACTTAGTTGCACCAGATGCGCCCATAGAGGCCATGTAAGAATTGTACTTCGCCACGTGGACTCTTGGGTCTGTGTTTCCACTATAGCGATCCAAGGTCGCTATGCTGATCTTTCTCAGGGTAGGCGCAGGAGTAACCATGGCCCCGAGTGGAGAATCTGGGATGGTGAGGATATGGTATGTTCCCGTCGTCCCATTTTGATTTTCCACTTGTTCGAGAAGTCGTTGAACCGTCCGAATCAGTGCCACGACCTGAGCATCGCGATGATCCCCTATCGGAAAAACCATCGGAGGATCGCCATGGTGGACAGTTGATCCCCTCGACAATTCGTCGTGGTGCAGGTTCAGAGCCAGTGCGAGGTCGCACTCCACTTGATCAGCATGTCGAGGCTGAGATTGGGCCTCATCCTCGACGACCATCGGGACTTTTTGAACCCCTAGGTCAACAAGTCGGTTGAACACATTGTCTGACCCTGCCGGTCTCTCCAGGAGTCGATGATTTTGGACCATAGCGTGCTTTGCCGGGTCGTAGGCCAGTTGGCCCATTGAACGTCCCTTTCTGGCCAGGTCGCCCTTATTCTTTGAAATTCCGGCGTCCTGGGTGACCTTTTTGACCGGGGGTTGTTCTTCTTCGCCGTCGAAGGCGAGGCATTTCTTGTTGAGGACGACCATGACGGCCTTCGCATCCTTTGGTGTTTGGACCAGATTCCACCAGTCCGGAGTGATCAACGGAGCCACCGGGCGAGTGTGCTGCGAGCTTAGAGAGGCTTCGTCACCATCACGACCATCCTCTTCATGTCTGGTAGGGTTACCTTGGTTGATCGCCATTGCTTGATCAGAAAGGTGGGTCTTCTCAGGAATTGATGTAATTCTTCAAGAAAACTTTCCCACAGACTGTGCCAATTGTTGTGCCCGGTTTATAACTTCCGGCCAACAAATAATAATTAAATGGATGATCAACTTAAATGAAATAACACTTAAATTTGATTACCCAGTTCGTCTTTTAAATAAGACTACGTCTGGGGGCGCCTAATCCAGGAATTTTATTACTCTGTATCTGTCTAATGATCTAAGATTGTTCTCCTTTACAATAAATAGCATATGAGGTATATATAGACAAAGAATTAGGTTATAGGTCTTCGTGGACTTCTTCTGTGGGCTTGCTAGGGCTTCGGCCGCCAAGGCTAGGGTTCCCCTTAGGGTTTCCCGGTTTAGTCTGCAATTCTCGCTCCTGGATACGCATACCATGTTTATACTCTGCAATATCTGCACCCTTAACTACCCATATCTTTTCCATATTTATACCTCCACCGACTTCGGGCTGAAGTCGCCCCCGACCTACGTACCTTCTAAGTCGCCTCCGACCTACATACCTTCTAAGTCTCCTTGCGACTTACATGTCCCAGGCAAGGTCGTCCCACACGATATAGAGATGGTGGACGGTCGTTCATATAATCAGGTCAGGAGCCAAATTAATCCATGCTACAACAAGAGGATTTTTCAATTACCTGCTCCGGCGGATGGAATCATGCCAGATGTTTATCGCATCAGAGAAGAAAGGGTCATTTTAGACTTTTTACTTCGACCTGCTGATGCTCATCACACAAAAGGGTTTAAGAAACCAATGCTGAAGAGGAAGTTTAGATTGTTGTTTGACATTGTTCAGAAAGTGATTGTGGGAATCACTTACAGCCTAGATGCGGTCACTCTGGAAAAGGTCAAGATTATGGCTAATATTATTGGCAATGCCAAGATCGACTGGCAAGGGTTTCTGAAAAAGAGGTTACTGGAGGAATCAGCGAAGTTCATGGTGGAAGACTCCAAAGTAGTACTTACTGCAAAGATCACGATGTTGCACAAAGTTTCTCTGATTCTTATTGATTTGATGAAAGAGAAAGACTGGAGTGAAGACGAGATGGTTCCTTATGTGTTAGCACACAAGAAGATCCTGGTTATCAACAAGTCAATTTCGGGTTTAGCTGACGATGATACTGAACTAGCTGTTAAACCAACAGCAGAAGTCTGTAAGAAGGGCAAGGCTGGTCAGAAAAGAAAAGCTCCCACCAGAAAACCAGAAAAGGGGATAGTTTTCAAAGAACCAGCTGCCAAGAAAGCCAAGTCTGCACCAATTGCTAATGATGCTGTAAAAGGGAAGAAGAAGCAGACAAAACTGGTGGATGAATCATCTGATTCTGATGATGATCGCATTCCGATCAGTAGATTGCCTAGAGGTCCTGGACAGGCATCCAGAGAATCATCACGCAGATCACTTTCCAAAGGACCTGCTCAAACTGGATGCTTCCAGAGAATCATCACGCATATCACCTTCCAATGACTATACAGGTTTTCTCTTACAAACCTATTTCTCATGATTCTGCTCATCTGGAGGGTTCTTCACTAGCTCCAGCAGTTCCAATATCTGTTGTACCTCCTCCACAATCTTCGCCAGAACCAGAAATTCTATCGTTTACTGAGAAGATTATCAGATGGAGATTGGAGAAGATGATTGAAGATAGATATCCCAAACATGCCATTAAGCAGGAAGTAAGAGGTATTGTTCTTGATGTGCTCACCAGGAGAGACATCAGACTGAAGAAGTTTGAAGACTTTGGGACAATTCTTGAGCAGAAAGGAGGAATTAGACCTTTCCTTGATTACGAAATCAAGATGCGCAAGATTATTGGGGTTGAGACTGCTCCTGGTTTGTTATCTGATGATGCAGTAGCCGGCCTTATCACAAGGCAGTTGGGTATGCCGAATACCCCGATGCACAGGGAGATGACTCACAAGATGGTCAAATATAGTCGAACTATGCAGCTGAAGAAGCCATTTGGTGAAGAAGAGGAGATTGATGATGGTGGTCCAATAAGTGTTGCGGAAATATTTAAACAGATGGTTGATATGGAGAAGATAGCCAAGGAAATGCAAATCATTGAGGAGCCTGGGGAAGATGCCGATGAAGTTGTTGTGGGAGATGCGGCAGAGTCCCCATCAGCCAAGGCTCAATCAGCCGAGCACTTGATATACCTGACTGCTGAGAGGAGTCAAGCTGAGGAAATGGAGCTCGAATGCCCCTCAACATCAGCAGGTCAGGTAGTTCAAATTCTTCAACCTCTCCCAATTTTGAAGAAAATCTGATGAGGTACACCAAGAACACGTTTTGTACGAACATAGCTCAAATATTCAGAGATGATATAAGCTTTTTCGTTCCACAAACCTTGGAAACAGCCATCAGAACAGAAAGAGAGAATGTCTCTACTCACTGCATGAGACTGAGTGAGGATTTCAGAGACAACACTGCTGACAAAATGATTGCGGTAAATGAGAAAATGGCCCAGATTGAAGAAAGAAGAAGAAATCAATAATTCACGCTAATGATGAATGAGAAGATAGCTCAGCTCACCAAACTGCAGAATGATCTTGTTGATGCTATGGAGAGGGTCAATCAATCTGTAGATAAGCTTGAAAATGTTTATACCAAAATGAGCATTGTTGTTGATCAAGCTCAAAGTTTGATGCTTGCTGTTGTTGAAACAACACAACCTGATGCTGAGATCAAGTCTCCGTCCCTTGAAGAACTGAAGCAAGCACTGACAAGCAAGATTGGTAACCTCGGTACTGAACTGAAAACTCTTTTTGAGGGAACCAAAAAGGGGGAAGAAGAGAAAGATGATGAAGTTCAAGGAAGACTAAATCAGGTTGAGAACTATGTTGCTGAGATCCAGATCAAGTTGGATCATAAGAGAATTAAGAAAGATGATGAAGCAGTTGCAGCACTCGAATAAGCAGAAGTTATCTCTTCATCGACCGAGTCTGATGAGAAAGTAAAAGCGGCGAAGAAAGACAAGAAAACAATTGCTGCAGAAAAGAGGAAGAAATTGAATGAACTTGCTGCAAAGAGGAAAGCCGAAGAAAAGAGAAAAGTTGAAGAGCTCAGCAGAAAGAAGAAGCATGAGGATGCATCAAGTCTGGACAGATCCTATCAGATCAAGAAAAAGAAAGGGTTGGTTGCTGGATCTGGAGAAGGATCAGGTGGTGCAGAGCTAATCCTGCCTGGTGACGTGGATGTGATTGTTAAGCCGGACAAGAATCTGGTGAAAGAATGGAAGAAGATCAAGGACGAATGGTACATAACGGCTTACATAAATCAGATAATTCCCATTTCTGATGACAAGAATGAAATGTTCAGAAATTGGTTAAGTAACAAGCATCCAGCGTTCTATGACTGCATAATGAGAGAAGCGAAAATTCTGAGTTGCATTCCTGTTGCACCTGAAGTTGAAGTAATGGAGTACAAGAAAACTTCTGACGAGAAGGTGGACAAGATTGCTTTTAATGCAACTTTGAACATGTGTTTAACTCAAGATGACATCTATGAAGAGGACAAGGTTGCTGCAGTCAAGGCTAGGTTGTATGAGATGTGTGGAGTACCTGTAGAAGAAAGAGACTGAAGAAATCAGAAGACTTTTTGTAAGATCAGATTATGAAGATTTCAGACATGTAATTGTAATGCTCATATTATATCAATGAAATGTTCTATTTTCTAATCTTAAGACAAAATTTCATTGTCTTCTGATTTACTTTTTTCTCTACTCTACTATTACTTGTTCAGCATGCTTTCTAGTTAATGTTTTGGTTCCATCAAAAAGGGGAAAATTGTTAGGAAATTTATAGGTTTTGATGGAAGTTCCAAAACAATTGTAATAGGACCAGTCGAACCTGTTAGTCGACTGGTGATGAGTTAGGAAACCAGCTGAACATGTTAGACAGCTGATGGAATATATTAGGTTACATATTGTGGGGGAACTCAATATGTATAGATTAGATGCCAAGGATCAGAAAACAAGATCAGCAGATGCCAAGGATCAGAATATCTAAAGATCAGAAGACATCGACACTATAAAAGCAAGAAGACCTATTTTATCAAGATATCAGAAGAGTCGATAAAGTTGAAGTTAAGATAACTATATCAGAAGACTCGAGGTAGCCTGATCAGTACAATAATGATCAGTAAGTCAAGCATAGTCAGAAGCGTGATAAGCTTACTCATGTATCCAAAACATACGAAGGAATTCAAAACAAAAAGAATGTCAACTTAGCTGGCTTTACAAGGCTCCGAATAAGTGTATTTGCTAGCCACTAAGAACTTGACACGTATGTATGAAAATTGATGATGCATGATATGGCGTATCAAGGCAAACAACTAGAAAGGACAAATATACTCGAAGACGGCATGGTCTGCCTGAACACGTCAAATCATGCCTGGAATCTACCAAAAATAGCCTGAGATTCAAATTGCTTTGCAACGGCTCTTTGATTTCAAGTTCTATAAATATGAGATCAAACCTTCAGTGTAAGGTTACGAAAATTATACACAAGCTCAAGCTACAAGTAAATTTCCGCAAGAACACCAAGAACTCAAGCAAATATTCTAAGTCTTCATCCCATAGGTTCTTAGCAAGAAATCTCATCCTTTAGCTTTAGGCTACTCAAATACTAGGATAGATTTCCAGTTGGAAACCATACAAATCTTTACCCAAACCGAGTGTTAGGTTAAGTTTGTGAGCAAGATTTGAAGCTAGGGTTTCTAGTCTTGATTTCTGGGATAAGTTGAGTGAGAACTCTATAAACATCTGTTTGTAAGGTGTTTGGACTAACACCTTAAACTAAGTCTAGTTTGGTAAGTAGGTGCCCCTGCTGATATGGAAGAGTGGACGTAGGACACGTTGTCTGAACCACTATAAATCTTGTGTGATTTATCTTGCTTTACACTATTGCACACTACTTTTCTGATAAGCTATCATGCATTCTCTATGTATAGATCAGTTATGCACCAAGCAGTTGATTTGATCAGTTGACCTGTTGTCATCTGATCTGTTTCAGAATACTTAGAATCTGATTTAAGAAAACTAGTTTTTCTACACGGGTTAAACCTTAAATGCTTTATTTTTCATGCGTATGAACTATTTTTAATTCAACTCGTTCGGATTTATTTTTCTCGTGAGAAAATCCACGAGTAGATTAGACTATTTTGATTTGTTCAATGTAATAGACTAGTCTAGATTTAAGGTTTTATTTATTTAATGTTAAATAAATTGTAACCGAATCGAAGACGAAGATGAGAAATTAAAGACGGATCCAGAACCGGACGTAGGTAGCATGCATCGCGCAAAATGTGCCAAGGGAGCCTCGTGCCCGTGTGTCATGCAAAACGTGCTAAGGGAGGCACACGAGTGATGTGAACGCTGGCTAAAGAACATGGGCGCGGGGAACGGCCGAGTGGCTGAGTACTATGCGGGATCGGGCGGCGGAGCGAGCGCATAGGCGCGCGATCACCCGGCATGGGCGCATGCAGATGCGTGCAGGGAGGGACGTGCACGATAAGCAGATGGGTGGATGCACCCGGGCACAGAAGTGCACACGCGGGATGCGCGGTACAGTCTAGAGCTGCCTAGGCAGACGCGTGCGGCACTAGCGGACACAGTTGAGATGGTCGGCTGGGGTGCAGATGGCATCCTGGTTGCGTACTGTTCAACGTGGCCGAACGACGGGCGTGGCGAAACGAGACAAAAAAAATTTTGAGACGAACGAGTGGGAGAAATTCAAGACGTTATCTCTTCAAGATCAAGACGAGAAAATTAAACCATGACAGTTGGATAATTGCCCAATATGTTTAATTTTGTTTTGTTTTGATGTGTTTTTTTTCTTACGCTTCTGTTTAATTAGTTTAATATGTTTGCATGAGAAATTATATGTGAAAATCTCAACCTCAAAATTACTAAGTATGTTTTAAATAATTAATTTTTTATTTTTTTTTTTGAAAAATCAAATTAATTTTTACCTCCATGATTTATTTATTTGTGAAATATTTTGGAGAAATTTCCCTCACGGAACGGTTAAAAGATACCTATCACATGAATAAATTCCTAACGGATGATTGTGAATTATTATTAGTGGCGACAATGACCCTCCCCTCGAGGCTTGTTCAAAACGAAGTAATAATTTTGTATTTAATCATGGTTATTACTTAGGTATAAAATTGATATGCATATACTTCTCCGAAGTCCCTATCAATTTTATATGGTCAAGTGGGAGCCAACTATTAATTTTAAATTAAAGGTTTGTAACTGTCTTTGTTTGTAACCTACTTAAATGTGTTTAAATAGAAAGATCACCCCACGTAACCTATTTAAACTGTTTTAAGATGTTGGTTGATGCATGTTCATATTCTTTTTGAGATTTTGATATGTTACATGTGATCGAATTATGTGATAAATTTTGTGCTTAATCCGGATATTAACACAAAAATGTATGTTTATTTTCAGTTCAGCATGTCGCAACCTTTTAATCCACTGTTTAATATGCTTAAAGATCACCAATTGATTGGGGAAAACTATGTTGATTGGAATCGTAAACTATCAATTGTCCTAACTGAACAACATCATAACTGGGTTCTTTATGTACCTAAACCCGAAAAACCTGCTGAGAACGCCGACGAAACAAATAAGAGAGGGTATAATGAATGGGAGCAGTCCAATGAAATGGTGAAATGTATCATCCTGACTTCTTTGTTGAGTTTGTTGAGACACATTCACCAGGACGTTGAAACTGCTGCAGACATTATGCAAAGTCTTAAAGAGATGTTTTCACATCCGACCCATAAGGCTAAGTAGAACACCAAACAAGACATGGTCATGCTAAAGATGGTGGAGGGAACGCCCGTAAGGGAGCACGTTCTCAAGATATTGGCTTATTTTAACAAACTTGAGATTCTTGGTGAAAAATGTGATCTCGAAACTAAAATCGAGTTCATCCTCCATTATCTACCGAAGAGCTTAGATAATTTTTCTCTGAACTACCTGATAAGCGGTCAGGAGTACACTTTGAATGAACTAATGCAAGCTCTAGATTCGGCTGAGAAGATAATGGAGCACCAAAATCAGTACTTGGTGACAAACCGCTCTTCTACTCTTTCTAAACCAATGGACGGTAAGAATAATAAAAAGACAAAAGGTCAAAACCAAGACAGATCAAGTGTTGCTCGGAAAAAAGTTAAAATAAGTCAAGGGTTAGGTCTCGAGAGACTCAGTAAGAGGAAATGTTGGAGGTGCAGTAAGACATGACATTGGAGGTTAGCCTGTTCCAAGCCCATGGGGGATGAAAAGAAAGGTAATTCTCATGCACTAGTTTTTGAAACTTGTTTAGCGGTGTATGCTTCCCATTCGTGGGTAGTGGATACAAGAGTCACTGATCATATTTGTTTCACTTTACAGGGGTTCCAGCTAACCCAACAACTTAGTGGAAGTGATATCCTCATCACACTGGGCGATGCTACAAGAGTGGCAGCTGAAGCAGTGGGAGAAGTGCTATCTTTTGAAGATAGAGTTTTAATTTTGAGAGATGTTCTTTATGTTCATAGTTTTAGAAAGAATCTTATTTCGGTTTCTAAACTTTTTATGGATGGATATTCAGTATCTTTTTCTAAGTGTGCTACTATTTTTCAAAATGATCTATTTATCTATCATGGAACTGTCGAACAATCTCTACACTATTAACTGTTCACACCACTCACAAAATGCATCCTATAACACATCGACTATTTTGCATAAAAGAAAGTGTTCTTCAGACATGAATGAAACACTTATGTGGCATCTAAGATTAGGTCATATTAATCTAAAAAGGATTCAAAGGTTGGTATAAGATGGATCATTGGAGTGTCTCCAGGTTGAACTGTTTTCGACTTGTGAATCTTGTTTAGAGGGTAAAAGGACCAAGAGGGTATTTGGAGCCAAGGGGAATAGAGTCACTGAAGTGTTAGAGATCGTTCATACTGACGTATGTGGTCCTATGTCAATCAAAGCAAGGGGAGGTTATGAGTATTCGTTACGTTTATCGATGATTACTCAAGATATGGATACATTTTCCTCATGAAGCATAAGTCCAAAACCTTTGATAATTTCAAAGCGTTTAAGGCTAAAGTAGAAAAACATAGGGAAAAGAGTATCAAGTTTCTACGATCTGATCATGGAGGTGAGTCCTCAGCGATGATTTTCTAAACTACTTATCAGATGAAGGGATTGTATCCTAGTTAACTGCTCCCGGTACCCCTCAACAAAATGGGGTAGCAGAACGAAGAAACATAACTCTTTTAGAAATGGTCAGGTCCATGATGAGTTGTTCAGATCTTCCCAAGTAGTTTTGGGGACAAGCTTTGGAAACATCGGCTTACATTCTAAACATGGTACCATCCAAATCGGTTCCTAAAACCCTGTCTAAGACTGTTGGTCCCATTTTGAAAACCCATTAGTGCGGAAAATACCATGTAATGCATATAAAACAGGGGTAGGGCAGAGTGATTCCAATTACTCCATTTACTTTTTTTTTGCTTTTAAGAACGATGTGTGTTTTGCTTATAATCAAAGGCTTATGGCAAGTAAGAACATAAAGCAGTAAAGAACACACGATTTTATAGTGGTTCAGAGTCCAACTCCTACATCCACTCTTCCCTATCATCAGGGGCACCAACTTAACCAACTGGACTTAGTTTAACGTTTTAGTCCAACACCCAACAGATGTTTACCGAGTTCACACTCAAACGGGACTTATCTCCCTCACGGGATTGCCTAACCTCCCTTTTGGGATTGCTAGATGTTTACCGATTTCTCACTCAAACGGGACTTATCTCTCTCACGGGATTGCCTACCCTCCCTTTCGGGATTGCTAGATGTTTACCGAGTTCTCACTCAACCTACAAACTTATCCTACCAAACTGATTTGGGTAAGGTTTGTTTGGTTTCCAACTAGGTTGAGATTTTCCCTTACATTTGTTTAGCCTCAATGCTAAGGATGGGAAAATCTCTCTAAGCTTAGGATATTACATTTGTGGCTTAGATCTAGGATAGAACACTCTTGAATATATCGTGTATTTCTTTCTCAGTGTTCTATGGTGGGAATGCTTGAGTATATGGCTCTTGGCTCTGTAGCATCTTTTTCCACACTCTCCACATCCACCCACACGAATAATGAACGAAGAACTTGTATTTATAGCGTAGATTTGAATGTTACCGTTGGATGGAGTCACATTCAAATCCATACTATTATGTAGCTTTTTCCAGCTTTTCAGGCTTGTTGTCTTCCTCTCATTGGTCCACGTCAGCTGAATCTAACGGCTATTTTCTTCAGGATCTTCTGAGTTCTTCAGGATTCTTATGAGTCTCAGGATTCTTGATTCAAAGAGACTTCTCTTGGCGGACCTTATCTCGATCGGTATATCTTGACACTCAAAGGCTAACTAAGTTCAACTCTTCCGACTTCGGACATCCCGACCCTCGGTCACTAAGACTTCGAGCTAACCCGATCATCCGTAGCGTTCTGATTCTCAGTGAATATGACTTCAGATGACTTCTCTTCTGATTTCTTCTTGTCTGATCTGGTATGCAGATTTCTAGTTTTCTGATATTTGGTTTCTTCTACTTTGATCGGATCGACTCACTTGATCGATCGATCTGAAGATCAGTCGACATATCAGTTTATCTGCATCAGATTAGTATATCAGTTTAGCATATCAGGTTAGTTGCATCAGTTTATCTTATCTGATCTCGATCACGTCTGATCTCGATCAGTCTCATCTGTTCCTCTTCTGATCTGCAACCTCTCTTCGATCGGTCATCATCGGTCATTTGATCTTCCGATCACTGCTTAGCTTTTCTTTTCTTCCTCGATTTTGCCGCATTCATGATTAACTCGAAACTCATCTTACTCATCTGATCTCGATCAGTCTCGTTTGCAGCCTCGTCTGATCTCGATCATCTACTTTTGATTTCTTGAGTTCCCCCTCAACTTGTTCTCTTGTTCCCCCTCAAATTATTATCTGTAGATTAGCTTCAAAAACACAAGTTGATAATATTTTGGCATAATTCATCAAAACTAAAATATCCCAACAATTTCCCCCTTTTTGATAATGACGCCAAAACATTAAAATATATGCATTTATACAGAGATTGGGATTTTGTTTAAAAAGATCAGTTCAGGTGGTCACTTTGAAATCAGTGAACTTTTGAACTCCCGCTCTGATACCAATTATTGGTATCAGTACAGAAACGGGTTTTAAAATAGATCAGTTCAGGTGGTCACTTTGAAATCAGTGAACTTTTGAACTCCCACTTTGATACCAATTGTTGGTATCAGTACAGAAACGGGTTTTAAAATAGATCAGTTCAGGTGGTCACTTTGAAATCAGTGAACTTTTGAACTCCCGCTCTGATACCAATTGTTGGTCCCGTTTTGAAAACCCATTAGTGCAAAAAATACCATGTAATGCATATAAAACAAGGGTGAGGGCAGAGTGATTCCAATTACTCCATTTACTTTTTTTTTTTGCTTTTAAGAACGATGTGTGTTTTGCTTATAATCAAATGCATATGGCAAGTAAGAACATAAAGCAGCAAAGAACACATGATTTTATAGTGGTTCGGAGTCCAACTCCTACATCCACTCTTCCCTATCATCAGGGGCACCAACTTAACCAACTGGACTTAGTTTAACGTGTTAGTCCAACACCCAACAGATGTTTACCGAGTTCACACTCAAATGGGCCTTATCTCCCTCACGGGATTGCCTACCCTCCCTTTCGGGATTGCTAGATGTTTACTGTGTTCTCACTCGAACGGGACTTATCTCCCTCTCAGGATTGCCTACCCTCCCTTTCGAGATTGCTAGATGTTTACCGAGTTCTCACTCAACCTACAAACTTATCCTACCAAACTGATTTGGGTAAGGTTTGTTTGGTTTCCAACTAGGTTGAGATTTTCCCTTACATTTGTTTAGCCTCAATGCTAAGGATGGAAAAATCTCTCTAAGCTTAGGATATTACATTTGTGCTTAGATCTAGGATAGAACACTCTTGAATATATGTGTGTATTTCTTGCTCAGTGTTCTATGGTGGGAATGCTTGAGTATATGGCTCTTGGCTCTGTAGCATCTTTTTCCACACTCTCCACATCCACCCACACGAATAATGAAGGAAGAACTTGTATTTATAGTGTGGATTTGAATGTTACCGTTGGATGGAGTCACATTCAAATCCATACTATTCTGTAGCTTTTTCCAGCTTTTCAGGCTTGTTGTCTTCCTCTCATTGGTCCACGCCAGCTGAATCTAACGGCTATATTCTTTAGGATCTTCTGAGTTCTTCAGGTTTCTCTGAGTCTTCAGGATTCTTATGAGTCTCAGGATTCTTGATTCAAAGACTTCTCTTGGCGGACCTTAATCGTCGGTATCTTGACACTCGGGCTAACTAAGTTCAAATCTTGACTTGACATCCCCGACCCTCGGTCACTAGCACTTTCGAGCTAATCGATCATCGATGGCGTTACGATTCTCGATGAATATGACTTCAGATGACTTCTCTTCTGATTTCTTCTCGTCTGATTTCTTCTCGCCTGATCTGGTATGCAGATTTCTGGTTTTCTGATATCTGGTTTCTTCTCCCCTGATCTGATCAACTCACTTGATCGGTCGATGCTGATATCAGTCGGCATATCGATTATCTGCATCCAGTTAGTATATCATTTTAGCATATCAAGTTAGTTGCATCAGTTTATCTTATCTGATCTCGATCACGTCTGATCTCGATCAGTCTCATCTGTTCCTCTTCTGATCTGCAACCTCCTCTTCTGATTTGGTCATTTGATCAGGTCATCTGGTCATTTGATCTTCTGATCAGCTGGCTTAGCTTTTCTTTTCTTCTGATTTTGCACAACTCATCAGTTAACTCCGGAACTCATCTTACTCGTCTGATCTCGATCAATCTCGTCTGCAGCCTCGTCTGATCTCGATCATCTACTTCTTATTTCGTGAGTTCCCCCTCAACATGTTCTCTCGTTTCCCCTCAACTTGTTATCTGTAGATTAGCTTCAAAAATACAAGTTGATAATGTTTTGGCATAATTCATCAAAACTAAAATATCCCAACAAAGACTCATGAGAATTTGGGGTTGTCCGGCTTATGTGTTGGACAAGGAAGCCGGTAAGTTGGACCCACGTTCGGAATTAAGGTTGTTCATAGGGTATCCCTAGGGAACGAAATGATGTAAATTCTATTGTCCCAACGATCAAAAGGTTGTAATAAGTAGACATTTTAGATTTTTGGAAGAAGACTATATGAACAATAGGAAGCCCAACAATGAGATTATCTTAGACGAATTAAGAGGGTCAACTCCAACACCAACTGTACAAGTTGATGTACCAAACGTCACACCTACACAATCAGAACCTCATCGCAGTGGAAGGGTTGTTAGACAACCCGAGAGATTCTTAGGGATAGGAGAGTCTTCAGACTTGATCTTAAGAGAAGAATCAGACCATTAGTCTTACAATGAGGCGATCCAAGACAAGGATGCAGATTCTTGGCAAACTGCTATAGAAGCCAAGATGGGTTTTATGGATCATAATCAAGTGCGGAACCTTATCGAACCACCCAATAGGGTAAAACCCATTGGATGTAAGTGGGTATACAAGAGAAAAAGGGGACTGGACGGGAAGGTAGAGACCTTCAAGGCTAGGCTTGTGGCAAAATGATATACTCAGAAAGAAGGGATCGATTATGAGAAAACCTTTTCGCCTGCAGCCATGCTGATGTCCATCTGCATTCTCTTGTCGATAGCTGCACATCTAGATTTCGAGATCTGGCAAATGGATGTCAAGACAACTTTCCTAAATGGAAGTCTTGAAGAGAAAATCTATATGCGACAACCCGAAGGCTTCATTGCGAAAGACAAAGAGCATCTAGTTTGCAAGCTTAAGAAGTCCATCTACGGACTTAAGCAAGCATCCCGAGCTTGGAACCAATGTTTTGATCAAGTAATAAAATCCTACGGCTTCGATCAAAATGAGTTAGAGAGTTGTGTATACAGAAAGTGTGACAGAACTGCATTGGTATTCTTTGTACTATACCTAGACGGCATTCTGCTCATCGGAAATGATGTAAAGGTGTTGTCAGACGTGAGGGTGTGGCTGTCAAGTCAGTTTGACATGAATGACTTAGGAGAAGCCGGTCATATCCTAGGGATCAAGATCACTCGAGATCGCAGGAAAATGATGATTGGGTTATCCCAAGCTTCATACATAGATATTGTTTTGAAGCGATTCAGCATGCAGGATTCCAAGAAGGGTTTCTTACCCTTCAGACATGGAATCCATCGGTCAAAAGAAATATGTCCAAAGACACAAAACGAGATAGATGACATGAGGGGAATTCCGTATGCGTCGGTAGTTGGAAGCCTCATGTATGCAATGTTGTGCACGAGACCGGATATTTGCTTTACCGTAGGAATGGTAGCAAGATATCAAAGTAATCCGGGAAAAGAACACTGGACTGCTGTTAAAACATTCTAAAGTATCTGAAAAGAACTCAAGATAGAATGTTAGTTTATTAGTCGGACAATCTTATTCCCATAGGATACACGGACTCGGATTTTCAATCGGACATAGATTCCAGAAAATCTACTTCGAGTAGTGTGTTTTATCTGGGAGATGCAGCCATAACATGAAGAAGCGTTAAGCAGAAATGCATCGCAGATTCTACCATGGAAGCAGAATATGTAGCTGCTTGTGAAGCAGCGAAAGAAGCGGTATGGCTCAAGAACTTCTTAGTGGACTTGGACGTAGTTCTGAATTTCCCAGCACTATCACGGTTTACTGTGATAATGTCGGAGCAGTTGCAAATTCAAGGGAACCAAGAGCCTACAAAGCCAGCAAACACATTGAAAGAAAATAACATCTTATACGAGAAATCGTTAAGAGATGAGATATAGAGGTGGCAAAGATCGCATCGAAAGATAACCTAGCAGATCCATTCACAAAAGGTCTGCCTTAGAAAACATTTGAGAGTCATGTGGAAGGAATGGGTGTCTAGTGCGTTGCCAATCTGCTTTGAGTATAAGTGGGAGAAATGTTATTAGGTTCATGTAGGTGACATTAGATGTCACGTAGAATATGAGACTTGTTGTACGTATACTTAAAAGCAGACTTTTAGTATAAGTGGGAGATTGTTGGGGTTATACGTGAAAGTATGCTTTTACGTAATAACAAACTAATGTACTCTTATTTACTGAATATAAATTGTTTTATCGTTGTTGCTTTAAATATGAATGAATGTTATTTATTTACTGCAAACCATTCAATATTGGTACATATTGCATTGTAGTTAATGTGGTGATACCCGATCACAGAAGATCACATTAACATTAATGTGGTAAATAAGTACAACTTCACGACCTAGATGGAACTGAACACTCCATTGGTAGACTTTGAAGTGATAAAGCTCATATTGACTTGTCTTGACCAAGAAATTGCACTAGCACATCATGGTGTGATGAAGAGGACCTACAGAGAGGATAAATTCTTCCGTACTGACTTATGGGATGAAGAATTAGACCTCAGTTGTTATTAATTCCTTAACCTCTGTCACTTAAATAGGATAGTATGTAATTAGTATTTATTGCTTTGATCTGTGTTGGGTTTAGAGTCAGATAGCGATTATGTACTTTGCATTTTGGACAATATTATTAATTACATGACAATTGCTAAGATTTAATACAGAGCAATGTGTGAAAGGAAAGTCTTGTCTGATTTGTCTCATTGGTAGGCTCAGAAGTTTTATCATACAAATCTTGCAAGTGGATTAAGTTCCGGTATGGATAATAATGTTGAGTTATCTTTATTCCTAAGAAAAAAATATTAATTAATATAAAGCTTTTCAGTGGCTTAATTAATTAATGGACAAAATAATCTTAAACACGGGAAATAATAACTGGGAGCCATATTGTCGAAATATGAATTAAGATGGATAGTGCAATATTAATTTTATAGTGGAGTAAATTAATATTAATGGGTTGAATAAATATTGTAGCTCAATATTAAGAAATTCATAGCCCATTGGAGGTCCAATCTTAATTATCCCAAAGACCCCTCAAATAGCCCAAATATAAAGTCCAAATAATGAAAAGGTGATTAAAATAGAAGAAATAAATATTGCCTAATTTTTCTTATTATTTTCGAAAATAAAGGAAAAAGAATAGGAAAGATTTTTTTTATCTTCTTGAAAAGATTTTATGGAAAGAGATAAGTATTCTTAGAATACAAGATTATCCCATGAATTCAAGAAATCAAATCTTGATTCTTTACTTCTTGGAATTTTCGAAAATTGCTCAAGATAGGGAGGAAGTGATCTTTTGTGATTATTTATGGAAAATAGAATATATGAGATATATTCAAGATCGTATCTTGGGAAGATACAAAGAAATTTCCTATAACCCTTCTAGGGGCACAAAATTTTTGTCCCCCCCATGGATTTTTCATCCCTAACAAAAATCCAGTCTTGGAAAAATTAGAAATCCACAAAGGTAGTGCAATATTTTATTTTTTCTCCTTTGTTATAATTGTTCGTGAGAATCCTTCCACCAGATTACGGACGAGGATGTGGAACATATTTGAGAAGGTGTTTTGGGTTGATCCATCTACTCAACGGTTCTCACTCCAAGAGGTATGTTTCGCGTGACTCCTAGATTCCGCATGTATAGGATTTACGTGGAATTAATTGTAAGCATCGTGTTGTTGGCTTTTAATTGTTACTTAAATTAATATAGGATTAATTCATGCTAGTAATAATTAAATAATTTAAATATGTATTTAATTGCAACTCGAATAGATCCGGGCCCCCTTTTCCCCAACATGGGTTTCATTGGTTTTGGACTTGTGGGGTTTCTCATGCTCGGTAGGGCTATGTGCGGGGTTCAGGGTGAGTGTGTTGATGTTTGCATGGGTTTTTGTGGTAGTAGCAGGGTTAGTGGTTTCCCGGCTTAGGGTATTTTTGGATCGAGTGGAGCTCAGGGAGAGTGAAGAGATGGTATCCGGGGTGTGTTGTGATATGGATAGAGAATGTCGCAGGGTATCAAAGACTTAGGTTGTGGCCACCATATTACGCTCTTTTATAGGGTCAGTGTGGTGATCGGGTGTAGGGGTTCGGGTTAAGGGATAATGCGTGTGAGTTTGTGGTTCAAGTGTGTGGGTTAGGGTTTTGTTTGTAGTGGGAGAAGGGTTTATAGTGACAATTTCAGGCTTATAGCTGCGAGGCCACCACAACGGATTCACTTTGTTCTGGGACCATATTATAGCTCCAGAGTCTCGTCTCTATCCGTCGACACACAAGACTTCACGAAATGGTCAATTTTTCCACAATTGAATTAAAAGAGAGGTAATGGTTCATAAGTAAACGAGATCCACATACCATCATTATTGAGTTTAGTTTGGATGCCCTTTACTAGTGGTTTCTCAATATTAATCTCCGCCTTAAAACAAACAAAATTCGTCGGGTCATCATCGGATGGTCTTTCGAAGCATTCTATGGTTTCGACTTTGTTGGCTATCGCCTTTATAATTTCCTGTGTACGATGGTCGACAAGAAGGTCATGTGCACGGATCCAAAATGAAGCTGACGTTATTTGGATTGCCGAGGGTTGCTCTGATCCCATAAGGGGTTTTATCGCAAACAAATTATCATTGAAGTGCCCCACGGTTGATTCTGAATAACCCTCTCCCGATCAGTCTGGCAGTCAAAAGAGAACAAAATCAACCCCTTCACCCATTCACGCGCCGACAATTTTTGTTTCGAACGGAAAGATTTTTTCATCACGTCTATGACAGCAAAGGGATTTTCCGCCCTATCCGAAATGATCCTCCCCACCATACACGCCGGGGAGACCCCTTCTATATATCCGTTCTAAATGATACCACTGACCCCAGATCAAGGATGTCATCATCACTATCGCTACCCTTCATCACTGTTGTCATCACAAGGCTAAACTGGAAAAACAGATTCGGTCTATAGGAACCTGCAAAACACAAAACAACCAGAAAATAGCTAATAAGTTAACTGATTCGTTTTGGGAATCGGAGACGACCAAACTCAGACACGAATAAAGACAGAAGATCAAAGAAAGAAAAACCAAGAGTAAAGGTTGTGAAGTTAGAAACAAAGTTGACGATTTAGGGAATTTCGGTGGTAGCCCCGGATCCGGATGACCCTGAACCTAATCTCACTTATCGAGAAACGCTAAATCTCACCGTTTAGAAACCCAAGATCTCAAAAAGAGAAACCCTAATCTCTCGTGGATGAGAAACCCTAATCTCAAAGCAGTACCCCTACTATATGAAATTTCAAATTCCTCATATCAGTTTTATACATAAAAAAATATATATACTTGACTAATTTACAATTACTTTATATTACGAAATGATCATTTATATATCTAATATGGATTAGGTCTCTCGTTAAATTTGTTCATTGTCAAATTGGTTTTTTAGTTATAAATATATATATGACTTTTCAATTATCATGATTAATATTATTAATTTTGTAATGTAAATTATACCCATTAGTTATCACTTTTTTTTATATATAATTCTGCATTTGACCCAAAGATCGGCTAATTAGGAGGACCAAAAACCACTACCTATTAGCGGGAGCCCCACTTTAAGCCAGAGCAATTAAAGTTCTTTATGGACTGATCCATCTCAAAAATAGATTCACACTTTATGAATTTCGAATTTGAGACTTAAAGAGGAGCATACTTATAAGTTTCAAGTCTATAACACTAGCCCAACCCTTGAGGGTTAGTCATCACTATTAATACCCCTATTAATGTAATATAAATCATATTTTTCAGTTATCACGACGAATACCCTTTAATAATATAAGTCATACCCTTTAACTAATTTTATGGATTCCTTATGTGAAACTTGTTCACCCTATACTTCGGCTTTTATTTGCTATTAAGATTTCAATTTTGTTATATGTGTGTGTTAAGTTACACTTTCCTCAATTTTGTTTCATTTCAAGGCTAACCACCATAAAATCATTGTGAGAAGAATTAATTAGGTAGTTGTGCAGTCAATTTGATATTATTGGAGGGAAGACGAGCCAATCTTTTAAATTAAAAATTAATTGAAAAAGTCGCTTCTCAAAATTAAACAATAAAATAAATTATTACTAATTTATAATTTAATTTTTAAATTATGCAAAATAAAATAAGTTAATTATTGTTCTAATATATATAAAAAAAACTCACTAATTTATCTATTCAAAACAACCACAATTTGTCTATTTTGGGGCCTTAGTAATGTTTCTATGTTGTTGTAGACTTGTAGGTAAGGCTTAAGAAAAATGGTTTTTAAGGAGTGTAGATAGAAAAAGCTTCAAAAAGTATTAACTTCATTTGACATGGGGTCGTGGGGGATTATTTAAGGGTGATAAATAAGGTGGGGAATAATTACATGTTTTTCCTTCTTCTTAATTTAGCATTTCCCCACGTCAATTAAGAGCGTACGTGTTTGACCCAAATTATAAACTTTTTGAAACCGCTTATAAGATGTTTAAAAAAATGACAAATTCTCTTGTGCATCATTTGCACCAAATCAATTTGGTGCAATTTAATTTTAGAAGTTTTTTTTTTATTTTTTTTCAATTTTAGTTTTTTTAATTTTTTTCAATTTCAGTTTTTTTTTAACTTTAACTTCAGTTTTAAGTTTTTTTTTCTCAACCCAGACCCAAACCCAGCCCGAATGGTTCATATATGATTTAGGGTTCATTGTTTAGGGGTTAGGGTTTAGAGTGCATAGTTCATCTAAATTAAAATTGAATCCAATTGCACCAATTTGAATTGGTGTATGGAGTGCACAGGAGAGTGACTCTTAAAAAATTATAAACTCCTTAATTTTGTTTGGTAAAATAAGATGTTTAACATCTTATAAGATCTCAAAAAAAATTCTTTATAGCTTATAAACTCAAAAAAATAAGTTGGGATATCCCAACTTATTTTACAAATGTTATATAAGTTCTATCATATTCCAACACATCCCCTCCCAAACCCGACCCGACTCGAATCCAACTCAATCTGACCCGAGCCCGGTCCGAACCCCCAACTCGGACCTAGCCCAGGCATCTCAGTATACAAAAAAAAAAAAATTAAAAATAATTTGCTTTTAAAAAAAATTAATTTTTCTAAAAAATAAAAAATATTTTTATTGTTGATTTTTTTTAAGGGTATATACTTCTAAGTTTAAACTTACACTATCAGAGACATCCTTGAGGTTATTATAAAAGGATATTAGTCATGATAATTGAAGGGTATATGACTTATTATATTTCTTTTGATAATTTGGTATCCGGCCCAAAGACCGACTAATCCGGGCGATGCATTTCTGATTAACGCTTCTCCAAGTCATGGCTCCTCCCCCCATGCAAAACAAACTACCCGAGGTTGACTTTCTAGAGTTTAAGTCTGATTGGAAATTCGAGTCCATGTAACCGACGGGGATTAGACTGTCTGACTGATAAACCAACATTCTGTCCCGTGTCCTCTTCAGATACTTCAGAATGTTTTTAACTGCAGTTCAATGCTCTTTCCCGGGGTTGCTTTGATATCTTGCCACCATGCCTACGGCGAAGCAGATATCCGGTCTCGTGCACAGCATTACATACATGAGGCTTCCTACAGCCGAAGCATAAGGAATGTCCTTCATGTCATCTATCTCTTTTTGTGTCTTGGGACACATTTCTTTGGATAGATGAATTCCATGTCTGAAAGGTACAGAACCTTTCTTGGAATCTTGCATGCTGAATCGCTTCAAGACGGTGTCTATGTACGAAGCTTGCGAAAGCCCGATCATCCTTTTCTTGCGATCTCGAGTGATCTTGATCCCTAGGATGTGACCGGCCTCTCCCAATTCCTTCATATCAAACTGTTTTGACAGCCATGCCCTTACGTCTGACAACATCTTTACATCGTTTCCAATGAGCAGAATGTCATCTACGTATAGTACTAGAAATACCAAGGCAGTTCCGTCACGCCTTTTGTAAACACAACTTTCGAAATTGTTTTGATCAAAACTGTAGGATTTTATAACTTGATCAAAACACTGATTCCAAGCACGGGATGCTTGTTTTAGCCCATAAATGGACTTCTTTAGCTTGTAAACCAGATGCTCTTGGCCTTTTTCAATGAAGTCTTCGGGTTGTTGCATATAGATTTCCTCGTCGAGACTTCCGTTAAGGAAAGTTGTCTTGACATCCATTTGTCAGATCTCAAAATCTAAATGCACAGCAATCGACAAGAGAATTCAGATGGACTTGAGCATGGCTACGGGCGAAAAGGTTTCTTCATAGTCGATCCCTTCTTTCTGAGTGTACCCTTTCGCCACGAGTCTTGCTTTAAAAGTTTCAACCTTTCCGTCCGGTCCTCTTTTTCTCTTGTATACCCACTTGCATCCAATTTGTCTTACCCCATTAAGTGGTTCGACTAGCTCCCACGCCTTATTGTGATCCATTGAACCCATCTCGGCTTCCATTGCGGTTTGCCAAGATTCTGCATCCTTGTCTTGGATCGCCTCGTTGTAGGACCATGGATCTGATTCTTCTCCTGAGATAAAGTCCGAGGACTCTCCTATCCCCAAGAAATGCTCGGGTTGCCGGACAACCCTCCCACTACGATGAGGTTCTGGTTATGTAGGTGTGACGCATGGTACGTCGTCTTTTACAGTTGGCAACGGAGTTGGCCCCCTAAGTTCTTCTAAGGTAATCTCTCTTCAAGGCTTTTTATCATTCATATAGTCTTCTTCCAAAAATCTAAAGTGCGTACTGATTATGACCTTTTGATCTTCGGGACCGTAGAACATGCATTCCTTCATTCCTTTGGGGTATCCTACAAACAACCTTAATTCCGAACGTGCATCCAATTTGCTAGCTTCCTTGTCCAACACGTATGTCGGACACCCCCAGATCCTCATGTGTCCTAAGCTGGGCTTGCGCCCTGTCCACAATTTTCTAGGGGTTTTGGGAACCGATTTGGATGGCACTAAGTTTAGAATATAAGCTGTTGTTTGCAAGGCATAACCCCAAAACGATTTTGGTAAATCCGCGTAACTCATCATTGATCTCACCATTTCTAGAAGCGTATTGTTTCTTCGTTCTACAACCCCGTTTTGTTGAGGAGTACCGGGTGCAGACAACTGGGATGCAATCCCTTCATTCGACAGGTAGTTCAAAAATTCATCGCTGAGGTATTCGCCTCCACGATCAGATCGTAGAAACTTGATACTCTTTTCCTTATGATTCTCTGCTTGAGCTTTAAATTCTTTGAATTTATCAAAAGTCTCAGATTTATGCTTCATTAGGAAAATGTACCCATAGCTTGAGTAATCATCGATAAACGTAACGAAATACTCATAGCCACCTCTAGCTTTGATTTGCATTGGCCCACACACATCGGTGTGAACGATTTCCAACACTTCTTTAGCTCTAAGCCCCTTGGCTCCAAATGCCCTCTTGGTCATCTTACCCTCCAAGCATGATTCGCAAGTTGGAAATGGTTCAATCAAGAGGGACTCCAATGAACCATCTTGGACCAATCTTTGGATCCTCTTCGGGTTAATATGACCTAATCTTAGGTGCCAAAGAAGTGTCTCGTTCACGTTGATCGGACGTTTTCTTTTACTTGAAACAGTAGATGTGTTACTGGATGCATTTCGTGAGTGGTGTGCACAGTTAATAATGTAGAGATTGTTCTTTAAAGTTCCATGACAGATAACCAAATCGTTACGAAAAACAGTAACATTTTTATTAAAACGAACAGAATATCCATCAGCAAAAAGAAATAGAAATAAGGTTTTTCCGAAAAACAGGAACATAAAGAACATCTCTTAAAATTAAACTCTCGTCTTCAAAAGACAGGTGCACGTCTCCCACTGCTTCAGCTGCCACTCTCATAGCATTGCCTAGCGTGATGAGGATCTCTCTCCCACTAAGTTGTAATGTGAAACAAACATTATCAGTGGACCCCGTATCCATTACCCACGAATGGGTAGCATACGCCGCTAAACAAGTTTCAACAACTAGTGTGTGAGAATTACCTTTCTTTCCATTCCGCTTGGGATTGGAACAGGCCCACCTCCAATGTCCTCTTTCGCCACACTCCAAACAAATCTTTGTACTTAAACTTTCATCTTTGAAGTTTGAATAGAACTGGTTTATCCTTTTTTGTCTCTTCATTTATCTTACCACCAATTGGCCTAGAAAAATAAGAAGACCCTTTTGTAACCATGTTCACTTTCTTGCGCTCATTGTCCTCTTCAACCAATGTAAGGGCTCTTACAAGATCATCCACAGTAAAATCCATATCTTCCATTAGATACGTTACATAAGGATGATTGTAGCTCTTTGGCAGAAAACTGAGTATGATATCAATTTTGGTTTTGATGTCATATTATTCGCCAAGATATGTCAGTTCTTCAAAGAGAACCATAACCCTAAGAATGTGTTCTTTTGCGGTCATTCCTTCTTCCATTTTCAGCTTGACCAAGTCATGCTTAATGCTTTGGATTGCTATATGGGCCGGATGTGCAAACATCGCTTTGAGGTTTCCCATAATGTCTGCAGCTGATGCAAATCTTTGATGAAGGCGTTTTAACAAATCCGACATGTGTGTCAAGATTATGTCCTTTATCAATTCATTTGTCAGCTCCCATTCATTATATTCCATCTCTTTCCATATACTAGAACCCTTAGCTGGTTTTTCGTGTTTTGGTGCATTAAGTACCCATTTGGATTCATGCGAAGTGAGGGCATTCATAAGGTTTAGTTTCCAAACAAAATAGTTATCTCCAGTAAGCAAATTGTCTTTCAGTATATTGAACAGTGGATTAAAAGGTTGCGACATGCTGAACTGAAATAAACATGTATTTGTGTCAATATCCGGATCAACACAAAAGGATATCACATAATTCAATCACATGGTTCATATTGAAATCTCAAAAAAATATGAACATGCATCAGCCAACATCTCAAAATAGTTTTAAATGAGCCTCTTGGGAGGGTCATCATTTAAATCATATTTAAGCAAGTTCCAAACAAGATCAGTTACAAACCTTTAATTAAAGAATTAATTAATAGTTGGCTCCCACTTGACCAATACAAAATTGACAGGGACTTCGACGAAGTATATGCATATCAATTTTGTACCTAAGTAATAATCATGATTAAATACAGAATTACTACTTCGTTTTGATCGAGCCTCTTGGGAGGGTCATCGTCGCCACTAATAATAATTCACAATCATCCTTTTGGGAATTTATTCTTGTGAAAGTTTTCTTTTGGCCGTCCCTTAGGGGAATTTCTCCAAAAGATTTCACAAATAAATAAATCATGGAGGTCAATAATTAATTTGATTCAAAACCAAATTAATTGTTTAAAATACTTAGTAATTTTTAAATTTTGAGATTTTTCATTGAGCAATTCTCATGCAAACACATTTAAACAAATTAAATAAAGCATAAGAAAATACAACAATAAATCAAGCATAGCAGAAAAATAAACATATTGGGCACAAAATATCCAACTGTCATGGTTTAATTTTTCTTGGCCTGATTTTGAAGAAACGCCGTCTTGAATTTATCTCACTCGAACGTCTCGAAAAGTCACGACTCGTGAACCGACTAGCTCGCGGGTCGGGTGTGCACCCCACCGACCGTGACGGTCGCCATCGCCGGCTTCAATACCACCGCTAGCGCCTAACACCGCGCCCAGTGTCACGCCTTACGCCCAGCCCGCCCCAGACTTCGGCATCGATTCCGGCCTTTTCGCCACCAGCCGATCCGCCCGCCTTTGCCGCGTGCTCGAGCCCATTTGACTAGCGACATCCGCGTCGCACGCGTGCCTCCCTTGGCACGTTTCATGCGACGTACGTCGCCCACGTACGGTTCCGGATCCATTTTAATTTCTCGCCTCCGTCTTCGTCTTCGATCAGGTTACAATTTATTTTACAAAATAAACAAACCTAAATCTAGACTTGTCTATTACATTGAACAAATCAAGTAGCCTAATCTACTCGTGGATTTTCTCACGAGAAAAACAAATTCGAACGAGTCGAATTAAAACCAATCATACGCATGAAATAAATAAACACATTAAATACCATGACAATTGGATACCTGGAAAACAGATCTAGCAATTTTACTATCCAATTTTAAATAAAATTTAATTGCCAACATAATTTAAATAATAATTTAAAAGCAGAGCTCGAAACCGAGGCTCTGATACCAGTTGTTGGGAAATTATGGGTGCCCGGATCTATTCGAGATGAATTTAAATACATATTTAAATTACTCAATTAATTACTAGCATGAATTAATCCTAAATCAATTCAACATAATAATTAAACAAGCAATTAAGCAACATGCGTACAAGTAATTCACGTAAATCCTAAGCATGCGGAATCTAGGAATTGCATAAATACTATCATCTCGTAGAGACAACCATTGAGACGATGGATCAACCCAAATTGCCTTCCCAAATATGTCTCACGTCCACGAACGTAATCCGGTGGAAGGATTCTCAACGAACGATTTTAATTTAAAGGAGAAAAATAAAATATTTTTGCCACCACCTTTGTGGATTTCTAATTTTTCCAACACATGGAATTACAATTGGGGATGAAAAATTCATCCCCTGTTTATAATACTAGGGTGGTCGAAATTTTGGCTTAGGAATAAGATGGGAAAATCTTTTTCTTGATCTCCAAGAAATCTTGAATATATCCAATATATTCTTTTCTCCTTAATTAAAATATTCCACAAAAATCTCACCTCCTAATATTAAGGGGTTTTCAAAAATCACAACTAAATATGGATGAAATTGGATCTTTGACTTTTCTTGAATTTATGGGATAACCTTGTATTCCAAGAATACATATTTCTTAAAATCTTTCCAAGTAAATCCAGAAAATCTTTTCTCTTTCTTCCTTTAATTATTTTCGAAAATTATGGAAAAATAGGCAATAATATTTTCTTCTCCTATTCATTAATTGGACTTTAATTTGGGCTATTTGAGGGGCCTTTAGGAGAATTGAGATTGGACCTCCAATGGACTATGAAACTATAATATATAGTCAAAATATTATTCAAGCCCATTAATATTAATTTACTCGATCCACTATAAAATTAATATTGAACTATCCATCTTAACCCACATTACGACTTCACAATAATATGGCTCTCGGTCATTATTTCTCGTGTTTAAGATTATCTTAGTCCACTAATTAATTAATCCACTGAACAAGTTTTAATTAATATATTTGTCATTGGAATAAAGACAACTCAACATTATTATCCATACCGGAAATAAATTTCCACTTGCAAGATTTGGTATGATAAAGATTCTGAGTCCACCAAGGGGACAAATCAAGCAAGACGTGCTTGCACATGATTCTCCGTATTAAATCTTAGCGATCGTCGTGTAACTAATAATATTGCCCAAGATATATGGTATCGAATCGCAATGATTCTCTTCCCATCATAAGTCAAAGCAATAGTTATTAATCTCACATGATCCTATTTAAGGAACGGAGATTAAGAAATAACGCATCACTGAGGTCTAATTCTTGTATATTCAGTACCAAAGAATTTATCCTTAGGTCCTATTCAGCGCATCGTCATGCACTAGTGTAATTCTCTTGGTCAAGACAAGTCAATCTGAGCCTTACACTTCAACCTTTCATGATGGATTGTTCATTTCCATCTGGGTTGTGAATTTGTACTTAATCGCGAGGACTGTTAATTTGATCTTCTGTGATCTGGTATCACCAAATTAACTTCAATGTAATACGTGTTTTCTTATCGAACGGGTTTGCAATAAATATATATATAATTCATTCATATTTAGTGCAACAGTGATAAATAATTTATTTCAGTAAATAAATAAGAAATTCGGTTTTGTTATACAAAGTAAAAACATATTTTTCAGTATAACCCCAACACGAGCAGCACGTGCAAATCTCAAGTGTCGCGCGAGCTCACACCGACCTACATTGCCAGGAGCTCGCCACATCTCGCTTCCCATCTCGCTCGAGCTCACGAGGAGCGCAGCTTGCCCACCTCACCGACGACGAGCTTCCATGCGAAATCGCTCCATCTCGCTCGAGCTCGCAAGGAGCTCATCTCGCTAGGAACTCGCTAGCTCACCAGGACAGCCCATCAGTTCACCCACCTCGCCGGTGATGAGCCTCAGTGTAAAGCTTTGACGAGCTCGTTCGGGACATTCGACGGAGCTCGCAAAATTTGACGAGCTCGCAGGAGCTAGCATCTGTCTCGCTCACCCCTGCAACTCGCTCAACCTCGCAGAACAACAGTGCTCGGCAGATGGCCTGGTTCGCACGGGACTTTCGACGAGGCTCACTCGCAAAGTTCGACGAGCTCGCACGAGCTCACATCCATCTCGCTCACCCCTGAAATTCACTCACCGCAGACATTCGACGGAGCTCACGGAGCAAAGTTCGATGAGCTCACACGAGTTTGCATCCATCTCGCTCACCACTGCAATTTGCTCACCGCAGACATTCTACGGAGCTCGCATCCATCTTGCTCACCCATGCAGTTCGCTCATCTCGGAAGTTCGATGGAGCTCGCGGAATTCACAAAATTCAACAAGCTCGCATGAGTTCGTGGCGTCGCAGCCCGATTTGCGTTGGGTGTAGTAAATTCCGGTCCGCGTGCCGTGCTCGCGGATCCTATTCGGAAAGGAGCTCGGCCCAATTCGCATTGGGTGTTATAAGTTATTGGGCCTCTTCTTAAAATGTCCGTTTATATAGTAGACGGGCCAGCTTGCTGGAAGAAAAGTTTTGGGCCACATTCATATTAATAATAATCTTGGCGCAACCCAAAACCAAAAAAAAAAAAAAAGAAGATGTATATGTATATGTTTGGAGAAATTATTTCCCAAGAGTTGTGAGCTCAGCCTATCTCGGAGCTTGGTCCACCTCGCTTGGTCCAAACAAGTCATTTATCCCATTTGTGTTATTATCGATCCACTTCACGAGCTTTTGCGCGTTGAAAATTTTTGAAGGCCCAGTCTCCATCCGCCTCACAGTTCGTGTCATACCTCATTACCAAAGTCCAAGGAAGATCGGCTCGTTGCTCGCTCCAATATGTTACGAGCAGCAACCGAGGGGCAATTATTGTATCACTATTAATTCGGCCCAAGCCCATTAATATCTCATCCGTTTATATGAAGGAGCCCAATCAGATAACTAGGCCGAGCTCGCCCACTTAAGATATGGATTCTAGTTCGCCAAGAGAGGGTCGAGGTTGCCGCCCCCAAGTAGCTCGTTTATAGAGCTCTTAGAAAGTTTTATGAAAACACAAGGTTTAAGAGCTCGTCATGAGCTAACCAGGTGGCTTAGCCCACCAGGCCACTGAGCTCCTCATTTGAGTGGGAGACCCAGGTTCGATTCCCTTTGGGAACGAATTTGGAGTTATAGGAGTTATAAGGTGGATTGGTGATTTCGTGGAGTATTTTGGTGCTTGGTGTATACTAACTACTAACAACTAACTTTGCCCGAAAAAAAAAAGAGCTCGTCATGAGCTCGCTAAATTAGCTCAAACTAGCTCACTATGAGCTCCTCATAGAGCTCTCGTCAAACTCGTTCATAGAGCTCACCGACTACATCGCTATGAGCTCGTTATGAGCTTTCGATAAGCTCTTCATATAGCTCACCAACTAGCTCACTATGAGCTCGCTCCAGTAGCTCTCGTTGAGCTCGCTCGTAGAGCTCACCAACTAGCTCACTATGAGCTCGCTCAATGAGCTCTCGTTGAGCTCCTCATAGAGCTCGCCAACTAGCTCATTATGAGCTCCTCATAGAGCTCTCGGTAAGCTCACTCTGCAAGAGGTCCCTTACCCAAGCTCCGGAAGGTACAACAGGTACAATGTCCGCTAGGAGCTCACTTGTACATAAGGGAATTAATGTTGCTGTGTGGTACTAAGTCAGGAAAACCCTCCAAATATGGCTAAGTCAATGGCTCGATTTACAAGACGACAACGTTGGTTACGCAGTTTGGGGAAAGATTAGAGAACTATGGCAAATGATCCAAGGACTTGCCAGGTGTCGCGCTGCTAACTAAGGCAAGCTCTCAGGAGATGTCGGAAATTAATGTAAAATGAAGTACCGGGCATTAATTGGAAGTTTGACCATTTGATGTCCCGACAAGAAAAACAGAGAGTGAAATGCACTCTCCCATGTAGTATAAATATGGGCACTTAAGACCCAAAAACGGTCCGAAAAATATTTATACAAGAGGCAACATTTTGCCCTAGTCTCGTGCACTTGTATTTATTGATTTCCGTCTTTAAATCTTTCAGAGTTCAATCACTTGAACTCTCATTATTTGATTAGCTAGTTACCACAAAAGCCATATTCCACATCATTAATCCAATTTTACTAGCTATCAACACAGTCAATTTGATATTATTGGAGGGAAGACGAGCCAATCTTTTAAATAAAAAATTAATTGAAAAACTCGCTCCTCAAAATTAAACAATAAAATAAATTATTACTAATTTATAATTTAATTTTTAAATTATGCAAAATAAAATAAGTTAATTATGGTTCTAATATATATAAAAAAACCTCACTAATTTATCTATTCAAAACAACCTCAATTTGTCTATTTTGGGGCCTTAGTAATGAAAAGGATACATCATGATGTTTCTATGTTGTTTTAGACTTGTAGGTAAGGCTTAAGAAAAATGGTTTTTAAGGAGCGTAGATAGAAAAAGCTTCAAAAAGTATTAACTTCATTTGACATGGGGTCGTGGGGGATTATTTAAGGGTGATAAATAAGGTGGGGAATAATTACATGTTTTTCCTTCTTCTTAATTTAGCATTTCCCCACGTCAATTAAGAGCGTACGTGTTTGACCCAAATTATAAACTTTTTGAAACCTCTTATAAGATGTTTAAAAAAATGACAAATTCTCTTGTGCATCATTTGCACCAAATCAATTTGGTGCAATTTAATTTTAGAAGTTTTTTTTCTTATTTTTTTCAGTTTTAGTTTTTTTAATTTTTTTCAATTTCAGTTTTTTTTTAACTTTAACTTCAGTTTTAAGTTTTTTTTTCTCGACCCAGACCCAAACCCGGCCCGAATGGTTCATATATGATTTAGGGTTCATTGTTTAGGGGTTAGGGTTTAGAGTGCATAGTTCATCTAAATTAAAATTGAATCCAATTGCACCAATTTGAATTGGTGTATGGAGTGCACAGGAGAGTGACTCTTAAAAAATTATAAACTTCTTAATTTTGTTTGGTAAAATAAGATGTTTAACATCTTATAAGATCTCAAAAAAAGTTCTTTATAGCTTATAAACTCAAAAAAATAAGTTGGGATATCCCAACTTATTTTACAAATGTTATATAAGTTCTATCATATTCCAACACATCCCCGCCCAAACCCGACCCGACTCGAATCCAACTCAATCTGACCCGAGCCCGGTCCGAACCCCCAACTTGGACCCAGCCCAGACATCTCAGTATACAAAAATAAAATAATTAAAAATAATTTGCTTTTAAAAAAAAAAAAAATTTCTAAAAAATAATTTTTTTTTTTTTTTTTTTTAAGGGTATATACCTCTAAGTTTTAAACTTACACTATCAGAGACACCCTTGATGTTATTATAAAAGGATATTAGTCATGATAATTGAAGAGTATATGACTTATTATATTTCTTTTGATAATTTGGTATCCGGCCCAAAGACCGACTAATTCGGGGGACCAGAACTCACAGTCAACTAGCGGGGGATCCACTTCGCTCTGTATGAACTGACCCATTAATTTTATTTTATTTTTTGATAACTCGGTGTGAAGGCTCTATATGTGCTGGCCCATTATTAATATTTTTTTTGATAACTCGGTATCCAGCCTAAAGATTATCAATTTTTTTTTATAACTCAGTATTCAACTCAAAGACCGACTAATTCGGGGGACCAGAATCCACCGTCCACTAGTGGGGGCCCCACTTCAAGCCAAAGCAAAACTCTGTGTTAACTGGTCCATTCTCATAAGTCCCTGCTAACTTTCACCACTTGGTCAACCCTTGGGGTTATATGACATATTAATATTAATCATGATATTGAACGGTATGCAGACTTTTTTTACGAATTTATAGTAATGGTCGTAATAATTGAAGGATATGACTTATATTGCAAAAATGTATAAGTCGTGATAACTGAAGGATCAAGTGTATAGATATGGAATCAAATTTACGGTAAACAAGTTTATAAGAGATCCGATCTTATTTTTAATTATATATATTTCATCGATTATTTTACCATCAGAAATATATGTTGGTGATTTTTTTTTATAAAATAAAATACTTATATATTTTTTAATCTATTTCCATTTTGTGAAGTACATACTGGAACGAGTGATGCTTGTGTGTGTAATTAGTGCAATTAGATTCAATTTTACTTTAGACGAACCATGAACCCTAAATCATTAACCATTTGGATCGGGTGAACCATGAACCACTTGGGCTGAGTTCTGATCGGGTCGGTTGGATCCGGACCGAGTATAAAAAAACTGGAAAAAAAAACTAAAAAAAAAATGAAAAAGAAAAAAGAAAAGAAAAGCAAAATTCTAAATCCATTCGGATCGGGTGAACCATGAACTAATCGGGCCGAATTTAGTTCAGATTGGGTCCGAGACGGGTAAAAAACTGAAAAAAAATTATAAAAAAAATCAATTGCACCAATTTTAAAATAGTGTAAATTGTGCTCAGGAGAATTTGCCTACAGTAACAAACCAAGAAAATAAATAAGGCAGACCTATATATATGCTACTGTACTGTATATTGCTGCTATAAGCTCTATTTTACTATGCACCGCTAGGTTGTCCTCAAAAGTTACCATGCTAAGCTATGCCAATTACTCAGTTTGAGCTTGGATTTTTTACTTTCTCGTTTTTGCTACCTCTTCTTGACTTGAGGAATACTTTGAATATACCTATTTTGCTAGCTTGGCCTTAATTTAGAGCGAGCTCTAACGTTAAAATACTTTCAAATATCCAACAACTAGATTTAAAATTATTTTTGGGATTAAGTTTTTTTTAATACAGTAAATTTAAATCGTTTTTAAATTGCTCTCAATTATTTTTATTTTTAAATTTTGGCCCTATAAAGTTTCAATTTTTTTTAAAATTGGTCATTTAACCTGCTATAGCAGGTTATGCTGTAACTGTCACATGTGTAATTATTTTATTTTTTCCTTTAATTTTAATGTACTGCTTGAACTTTTTTAATCTTGATAATTTTGATCGGATTTTGAGTTGGGTCTAAAAAAAACTTGTATATCAAAATACAAAGCAAATAAGGTTAGTTTACAAAGCAAAATACAAAGCAAAACTTGTACATCTCGATTTGCATGCTTTCATGTATATTTTCATTCTTGAGTCTTAAACGTGATCACTATTAACTCAAGAATCATCTTATTATCTAAATGGAGGAAAGAAGGTCAGGAAACTACGGAAGGAGCACGTGGGATATCAATTTCATTCAACGACTCACCACTCCTTACGGGGTAACATATATAACAAACCATGCATTATATATCGTTTATCAATTGGGATTTAAATCAAAA
Organism: Stenogyne calaminthoides; assembly: GCA_037126765.1. Classification (NCBI taxonomy): domain Eukaryota; kingdom Viridiplantae; phylum Streptophyta; class Magnoliopsida; order Lamiales; family Lamiaceae; genus Stenogyne; species Stenogyne calaminthoides. Next base: position 9,068,141 of record JBBCBC010000004.1, on the reverse strand, counting down.
TGGTCCCGTAACTTTACACCTTTATTGAAAAGGTCCCGTATATATCACATGTTTCAATTTAGTCCCGTATGTTTTCAATTTATGCCGATTTAGTCCCAAGTCGCCGGAGATCGGTCAAACTATTCCAAAACGACATCGTTTTTGGGGCGTGTGATACACGCGCCCCTAATTTTGATCGGGAAACGCTGTATCACGCGCCGATTTAGTCCCAAATTATTGGCGAGTGTATCACACGCGCCAAAGACGACGTCATTTTTGGCTGATTGACTGGTCTCCGGCGATTTGGGACTAAATCGGCACAAATTAATACATACGGGACTAAATTGAAACAAGTGATATATACGGGACATTTTTAATAAAGGTGCAAAGTTACGGGACATTTTTAATTTAAATCCCTTTATCAATTAATTAGCATTCATCCTTCATTTGCACACACATATACATACGATATAATATTAAGAATCATGTACATGTTCAATTTTAGCCATTTGGCCTTTTCAATTTTTAGACCTTTTAGTGTCAATTTTGATTATGAGTGATGGTTGTGTGCATCAATTGCACAAGGTGCAATTAGATTCAATTTTAATTTGGATGAACCATGAACCCTAAACCATATACTCATAACCTAAACCCTAAATCATGAACCCTTAGCCCTAAACTATGAATCATTCGGGCCTGGTTCGGTCCGGGCCGAGTAAAAAATGGAAAAAAAAAACAAAAAAAAAAGTATTTGCCTTTGATTATTTTGTAAAAAAATAAAAATACACAAGACTAAAATTTTGGTCTTGTATGTTTTACTTTTTCAATATTAATATTTTCTAGTGTCCAATTTTAGTCATGTGTGTTTTTACAGTTTCCAATATGGTCCAGAGGACCAAAATTGAAAATCTAACAAAATACAGGATTAGAATTGAACATTTATAGGACGGTTTAATTGGACAATTGTAGGACGGTTTTTATATGAATTATACATACACACGGTTGGCTAAATGAAGACCGTTGCAGGGTGAAGAGTTTGTAGAGAGAGCTGCGAAGCTGAAAGACGATGTTAAAATAATGATAGAGGAAACCACAGATTTGGTAGCCCAGCTTGAACTTATTGATGATTTGGAAAGGCTAGACATATCTCACAACTTTGGTGATTCCGTACAAAAAATACTGGACATAATTTATATTGCGGATAATAATGACATGAAAAATGACTTGCATGTCACTGCTCTCAAATTTAGGCTTCTCCGACAACACGGCTACCATGTCTCTCAAGGTCCATATTTAATTCAAATTAATCTATGTATTTTAATTTTATTTTTATTTTTCAATTTCGCAATTTACTTTCATCATGCGTGATATTAATTAATTGCAGAGGTTTTCACTAATTTCATTGAGGAGTTGGGAAATTATAAATTCAAGGAAAGCTTAAGTGCTGATGTGAAGGGGCTTCTTTCTCTCTACGAAGCTTCATTTTTATCCATGGAGGATGAACCTATTTTGGATTCAGCCAAAGATTTCACGACTCGTCTTCTTGCGAAAAAGCTCGAGCAATTGGCAACTGATGACAGTTTAGGGAAGCAAATCAGGCACGCCTTGGAGCTTCCGTTTCAATGGAGAGTGCCCAAACTCCAAGCCAAATGGTTCATGGAGGTCTATCAGAGTAGACCCCATGCCAACCTTATCTTGCTAGAATATGCAAAGTTGTATTTCAACATTGCACAAGCAAAATATCAGGAAGAAATTAAATACATCCTATGGTAGTATATATATATATATTCTAATTGTCGTTTTACAATTAAATAAATTATGAATTTGTATAGAGTTGTGTAAAATTAATTAGTTTATTTAATTTTCCTGACACTTCTCTTACTCTATCATTGAGAGGAGGTTCATCGAGTGTACAATTTAATAGGATATCAAAGCTTTCAGGCTCACGCGCCCACGTCCTGCGAAAGCAATTCCACCCATATTAAATTGTACACTCAAAGAGTCCTCCTCCCGATGATGGAGTAAGAAAACTAAGCCACGAGCGAGGGAAAACGTTAGGTAAATTAAATAAACGAATTAATTTTACACCTTTCTACAAATTCGATGAAATCCTTTCACCAATTATTAGGAAATTAAGATATCACGGCATCAGAGCCTTTGGTCACACACACGCCTTATGATTAAATCCCGCAGAAAGCAACTCCTCCCCAAAAGATAGAGTCGAGGGAGAGTATTAGGGAATTAATATGAATGAATTGATTTAATACATCTCTATAAGTTTGGACTTTTAGATGAGATGAAATTCTTTCACTAATGATCTATTTGCACAGGGAGAATAAACGAAGTGGTCTAGGAGAAAAGTTTAGCTTCTCCAGAGACCGACCAGCAGAGTGTTTCTTATGGGCTCTGGGATTTACCCCCGAGTCTCATTGTGGAAATACGAGATTAATTATGACTAAAGTTGCCTTAATGATTACGGTAGTAGACGACATATACGATGTATATGGTACGCTACAGGAAATCGAGTTGTTCACCAAGTTCATCGAAAGGTGGGTATATATAGTATCATATATACATACACATTAATATTTTAGCAAATTAATGTGCACGTGACTCTAATTTTGGTGCACCGATCAGGTGGGACATTAATGAATTGGACAGCCTTCCCATATGCATGCAAACATGTTTGCTCAGTCTTGATAACATTGTCAATCAATTCGCGTCAGACGTTCTTCACAACCAAAGCTTCAACTGTATCTCAAATCTCAGGAGAGCGGTATGATTAATAATCTTATATATGTAATAAAAGTATACAGAACATACGGTTTGATTCCCCTGTTTCACTTTTCGTGATCCATTGGTGTTTCACCTTGTTGGATTATTAAACATTTGGACCCAAAATATGGTGGTTCGTTGAATATTTTTTATTATTCCACATGAAATTCATTTATATTATGGAATACAAAGTGGAACATCAATTATAAAACAGGTGATCTCATTTCTATATCGATAGTTCAAACTCTTTTTCGTCCTGTTTTGATCAAAAACAATTATTTTTTGCCCTTTTATGACACATTTACCCTTATGGAAAAAAAAATCGCATGAGGATCAGGCGTGGGTCGGGCATAAATACATTAATTTAAATAAAAGGGCAAGGAAAAGTTATGTTGGGAGATGAATTTAATAAAAGATTATATGATTTTGATTAAGATCCCAAAACCCCTGAGTATGACATGTTCAGTAATGATCTTGGTAAATGAGTCAGGATTCAGTTTTAGAGTATTCGGATGTTATCTTTGCAAAATGTATAGTCGCCAGATATAGAACAAAGTTAGTTTTCAAGACTCATTCGAGATATCAAGATCGAGAAGATATGAAAACCTCAAGACTCAGAGAACTTTCGTAGAACCTCAAGACTCAGAGAAATCAAGACTCGGAGAACTGACTAACAATTTAAAGACTTATTTAATGCTTCAAGATATCCTTAATGTTCCGAGGCAATCAAGCCGAGGGAATATAGCCGCTGGAATCCAAATGACGGGACCAAAAAGGAAGACAACCACTGAGAAAGTTTTAGTATGGATTTGAATGTGATTCTCTCCAACAAGAATATTCAAATCCACACTATAAATACAAGTTCTTCCTTCATTATCATATTTTAGCAACGATGCTACATCAAGAACACAAGTCAAACAAATATATTCAAAGAGTGTTCTAGAACCCAACCTAAGCAACCCACGATGTATCATAAGCTTAGAGAGATTTTCCCAACCTTAGAATTGAGGCTAAACCATTGTAAGGAAAAATCTCACCATAGTTGGAGACAACACCAAATCCAAACCCAAAGGTGAAGTGAGGTAGTTGTTAGGCAAACCCGAGTGAGGGTGATAAGTCCCGTTGGAGTGTGAACTCGTTAAACATCTATAATGAGGGTGATAAGTCCCAAGGAGTGTGAACTCGTTAAACATTTAAGAGTTTGAGTTAGTAAACCACGGAGAGGTAGTCAAAAGCTTCGTGGTCGGGTTGAGTAAGTAAACTTGGAGTAGTCGAAGAGCTCGGGGCGAGTTGAGTTAGTAAACTTTTTTTAGTCGAAAGCTCAAAAGTTGATAAGGAATTTCCCTAGAGAGGGAGAGTGGATGTAGGACCGGGTTGTCCGAACCACTATATATTGCTGTGTTGTTTACTGCTTTATGTTTATACTTGTCATATGCATCTAGTTATAAGCAAAACACAACACATGAGCTCCAAAGATTTTAAAAAAATTGGAGCACTCTGCCCTCACCCCTGTTTTATATGCACCGAAAAGAAAAAGTCCTGCTTCCGCACGCGCAAAATAGGTTTTCCCACCGGGACCAACAAGTTATTTTTATCAAGAGAAGAAAAAAATAGTCTTGTCTCTAAAAGCATATTACACCATTAGTTTATGTATCACATGCATGCATGTTTCAGTGGATAGAGTTGTGCCAAAGGTATATGATAGAAGCGAGATGGTATTACAGTGGGTACACCCCAAGTACAAATGAGTATCTAAGTAATGAATGGATTTCGATTTCGGCTCCTCTAATTGTTATGCATGGTTGCTTTAATTTGCTTCATAAACCCTATAAACCCTATATATATGACAAATTTTTCTGCCAAAAAAATTGGTGCAATTTAATTTTAGGAGTTCTTTTTCTAATTTTTTTCAGTTTTAGTTTTTTTTTTTTAATTTCTGTTTTCTTTTAACTTTAATTTCAATTTTAGGCTTTTTTTTTTCCTCGACCCAGACCCAAACCCGTCCGAGTGGTTCATGGTTCAATCGGCCCAACTGGTTCATGGTTCAATCGGCCCAAATGGTTCATATATTATTTAGAGTTCATTGTTTAAGGGTTAGGGTTTAGAGTGCATAGTTCATTCAAATGATTCAATAGCATGCACAGGAGAGTAACTATATATATATATATATATATACATGCACACACATATAATTCCCTTTTTAATTAATAATTTTATATATGTAATAAAAGGATACAGAAAATTGACCAAAATGTCTTATATTGATAGTTGAAACTCTTTTTTTGCCGTGTTTTGATTAAAAAAAGAGCTATGTTTTGCCCTTCTATGACACTTTTACTCTTACTAAAAAGAGTCGTGCATGGGTCACGCATGAGGATCACGTGTGGGTCACGCATAGGCAGCTCGATGTCATGTAATTCATGCACGATCTAGTGGGAGGGATATACATTAATTTAATAAAGGTAAATATATCATAAAACGGCAAAACAAAATTTATTTTATATCAAGAGAGGACAAAAAAAAAGTTTGAACTATCATTATAGATCAAAAAAGAGTTCGTCTCTAAAAGTATATATACAACGTTAATTAATATTAATGTATCACATGCATGTTTCAGTGGATAGAGTTGTGCCAAAGTTATATGATAGAAGCGAGATGGTATCACAGAAGTTACACCCCGAGTACAAATGAGTATCTAAGTAATGCCTGGATTTCAATTTCGGCCCCTTTATATCTTATGCATGGTTACTTTTGCTTCACAAATCCTATAAACAAGGACGAGTTGCAGATCTTAGAGCAATATCCTGGCATCGTTCGTTGGGCGGCCATGCTTTGCCGTCTTGCAGATGACAGAAGATCAACCTCATCTTAACAAGCGACCTCCCTCGAGGACGATCCATAGGCGAGGTCAGAAAGAGAAGAGTAAAGACTATCTGAGCGGGCGACCTCCCCCGAGGTCGCTCCGCGGGCGACCTCCCCTGAGGTCGCTCCACGAGCAAAGTTAGCGAACACAGCACAACCTGAGCGGGCGACCTCCCCCGAGGTCGCTCCACGATCAAAGAACATTTAATATAAAATAGACTAAGTTTTACTATTTATATCAACAGTTGTAATAAAACCCTACGATAAAGGGTCAAGATGAATAACATAGTATTTTAGCTTTTAGGGTTGGTCCTCTATAAATAGAGGACCACACCCGTCATTGTGGAGGACTTGGATCCTCCCAATCTTGCTCTCATTCTCTTATCATCTATACAATACCAAATTTAAGGGAAGAACTCTCAAGAGTTCTTCCCGCATTCTTCTCGTTCGATTATTACTTGTTTGTGTTACTAGAATCAATTAGCCACATTTACATTATTCTTAACCCGATATTTTAGTACGCAACACAAAATAATTCCGTAAACTAAAAAACACTATTTGATTGAAAATGTATGCATGGTTCAAAAATGAACGATGCAACTGGTGCATCTGATGTGTTACAATCTTTTTATAATTGTTAAGGTTTCCTTATTGCATTTTCCTTTGTTTGGGCCGTGAGTCCTATTAATAATTGTCTAGCTTTGCTTGGTTATATTTAAATATGAAAATTTATATTGTAAACGTTGGTTTCAATATTGAATAAGAATTTATGTACAAAAAATATTGAATAATTTGGAAAAGAAAAGGAGGGATTTCTTTCCATTCATTGTCTCGCACGCTTATGAATATTTCTTGAATCAATGCTATAATTGAATTGTCTATCATTATTATCTATGAATGTTATTAAATTAATTAATATATTAATATCAAAATTTATTCACCCATGATAAGAGTGTTACTCCAACCATTATTATCGTCTTTTTATTGAGAAACGATCCTCATATAAAAATTTATTTACCATAAATATAAGCAATTAAAAAAAAAAAAATGGTTAATTTAAAACAATACACGATTTTTTGGTCAAATCTCATTTGTGACATGATCTTTTCTTCTTTTTTAAAATACACATTTAAAAAAAAAAATGTTGTAATCTGATACTATTAATTTGCATTTTTTTTAAACAATATTTTTGTTGCGTGAGGTTGTTTTAATGCTTGGGCCGATATCCCTTTAAAAAAAATGCTTGGGCCTACGTCTCTTTATATGAATGGTACTACATTTTTTAAGGGAGGGTAAAATAATAGAGGCATACTTGCATGAGACGGTCTCACGGTGAGATGGGGCATAAGTTGGATATTGACGTTTTAACATTTTGGGAGTGATGGATGTAATTTGTGCTAAGTTGCACTACGTCTCATGCATGAAACCGATTTTATATGAGTTTTTGTCAAAATAATATCAATCGCGTGGCTAAAAGGAAATCATGCCATAATCATGTCATGTGTATCAAATTGTATCAATTTAAAAAATAAAATATTTATAAAAACGAAAAGGTCAAGTTTTGCATGCATTCAGTTATACCGTGCACTTATAGTCCATTTTAAAATCATACAACTTATTATATTAAAAAATATAAATTATTTACACTAAATCGTATAATTATTAATATGAAAAAGTAATTACATAATTCAGTATAAATAAATTGTATGATTCTAAAATGCACTTGAATATACAACACCTGAATGCACATAAAACTCACTCAAAAAAAAAAAAAAAAGACCATGTCACTATTGAAATTAAATTTAAAAGGCTAGCTCGTGCATCAGGTGCACAATAGTCTATATATTCTTTATTTTTAAAATATATAATTTATTTATATAAAAATATACAATTTTTTTATGAATATAAATTAAACATTTTTAAGTAAATTATATGTTTCAAATACAATGAATTGTTATATTTTTAAAATAAATTATATATGAAGTTCACAATGCTCTAATTCACAGAAGATCAATTTAATAAAAAAAATTGTTGATAATTTTTACTTTTGAGAATCAACCTGCATCGGATGCCAACTCTAATCTTCTGTATATCCATCAAAATTATGTTTGATGTTGTGGGCATAAATATTAAAAAAAAATTAAATAAAGTAAAAGTATTATGAGATATTGTAGAATTTTTTTATAAATAAAGTTATTATTTATGAATAAAATATAATGATATTTAAAATAATTAAGCGATGGTTACAAAATAAAAATAAAGTGAGTTTTTTTATAAAAAAAAATGAGAATAAATGTGATAGATGGATGAATGGAGTATTTATTTACCGTGTTCAGACGGTAATTGTAATTTACCGAAGAAGAAATGAAGCATAATCAGCTCAAATATCAATGACGTCATGACGTGGCCGTATTAAGCATACGTGTCACTCAAAAGGAGATCCACATTCATGCATGCCCCACCGTGAATAAAAATAAAAATAAAATAATATACGAAGCGTCTAGAATAGGGAATTAGCAATTTTATTCAAACTCATGTTATCTATTTATATATACTACATTTTTACCACGTGCGTTGCACATTTTACACAAAGAATTAGTTAAAAGTAGTAGTAAAAAATTATAACAGCCTCTTCGATCATAACAGAAATGGGAAAATGAACTCTCGACGGTATCCACATCTATTATGAACCATCTCTTCTTTGTGAGCATTCATGTTCTCTACACACAAGCCATGAAAAAATCTTGAAAAATTACAGATATTGAATAGATATTGTGATTGATTTATGCATGTCTTTAATATGCAAAATATGTTTATGTCAGTAAAACAATGCTAATCTAAAACAATAAGAAATGCCTTAAAATATGTTTATGTCATGTAACAATGATAATCTAACATCATTTTATACAGTCTTGCGAACTTATTATCCTAACTAAATAATTGAATGAAGTAATATATATATATATAGTGTAGCTTCCTATTATATGAACTCCCACGAATAAAAATTAAAAAATCGCATGTGATGCTGGAAAGAGAAAATCACAAGTCGCTATTAAATTATTATTTTTTCCTTATTTCTGCAGACAATTAAATTTCAGAATTCATTTTAAAATATAGTTCTTGTCTAGCTAACCTTTCACATATTCAAGCTGAAACTACAACCAATAGGTAAAATTTACAGCAGTATGCTTCTATGCCTTAATTTTATCTTCCTTTCAACAATCAAAGACATTGGAAGGTGGTACATATCAATTACCATTATTCTTGAAGAACTGAGGAGATTTGATCTTCTATTTTCTAAATAATTTGAGACCACTTCTTTATCGCTTGCTCTGCTATGATTTGACTCCTCAACCAGCTCTTTTAACCTGAGAATAATCGTTAAGAGGTTATACTAAACTCAAGCATAAGCTTCATTCAATTTCTTCTTTTTTGTACTGTCAGGGAAGATCCAATAATAACTTTCTTCACATTATCATCCAATAAAAACCTCAAAATAAAATGAATAATTAACATGGACAGAAATTTGTAAAAGTTGACGATTAAGATATGCAACTGCCACCACATGCACAAAGATATGGAGATAGTAAACTCTAAAGCACAAGCGTCATGCCTTTGACCACCAGCTTCAATTGCTCTATCCATAGTATGCCTCCTAAAGTAGCCCTGTGTAACAAAACATATTTGTATAAGCTAAAATGTGTTGCCTCATTTCCAAGCATAAAACACAAAACACACACACTCTATACAAATATACAAGAGAGGTGAGTTTGGTAGAATATTCAGATTTCTAATCCCCTTCCAGCAGCTCTTGATGCAATATGGCATGATAATGTTATAAGTTAAGCAGACTAAAGTTAAACAGTTGAGCGAGCAATGGATGAAGAACAAAATTTCTACAAAATTAATAGACTATCAAAATAAGTGGAGTTCGAACTGACAATCTAATTGAAGAATTTAAATTAACAAACTATTTGAAAGAAATAAAGCAACATCAAAGAACTCGAAAATAGTAAACATAGAGATGAAGCATGGTGTACGTGAATTAACATAAGAAAACCAGATGCCGCCGCGAGCCGACTCCACAGTGCCACCTCCTCTAAGCCCTGCACCATCACCTTTCGCGTCTTAAAAAACTGACAATCTTATTACAAAATTTGAATTAACAACATACTCACGAGAAATAAACAACATCAAAGAACTCGAAAATAGTATACACAGAGTGATGAAGCATTGCATACCTGAACTAACATAAGAAAACCAGTTGTCCGTCGCGAGCTGCCTCCACTGAGTACCGCGTTGGATAGATCCTCAAGTCAGGCAGCGCCAATATGCAGCCGCTTGAGTTCTGTCTCGCTGCCCCACACGTAGAGTACTTCCCTCCTCCTCTGCATCTATTTTCTATATTTTAGGTTTTTTTTTCTTTATTTTTTATAATAATAAGAAGAAATCCTAAGGCTGTTTGTTTTGAATCTCGAAATAGTTTTATGAAATTGACATCAATTAACTAAATTAATCACCAGTTAACATTCTTAAGCTATTAATTAATGGAATGCTAGTGGCCAGGACCCACCAACCTGGGTCCATATATTTAATCAACACTAAAGCATGCAGTCAAATAGCTGGAACGTAACCAGATCAACAATTTTTCAATATTGATCACCTTAAGAAAAGAGTATTTTCTGATTGTTTATAATAAATTTGTAGTAATAGTGTCATTTAAATGCTTGAACCATAAAGTAAGTTAAGTAACATAGTCTAGTTTTTTGTGTGTAGCCTTTCCAAGTGAGTGATCAAACACTGATGACTCTATAACACGACAAGGTTAAGTAATAAGTACATACAAGAAACAATTCAGAATTCATGAAGCACTCATCCTGGATTTGGAAGTATTAACTGGAAAAAAATAATAATTTCCTAGTAGTCTAGTACATCATCAGAGTTACAAACTCTGTAAATGCATAAAGAATAAAGCATTACCTGTATGATGACATAATTCAGAAGTGTTGTTGTAACTTTTAGAATGCCCTTCAGGGATATCTTATATGCCACATGAAAGGCACACATCAATAAACAAATTACCTGAATAGTAGTTCAAAAGAGTTTAAAAGAAAAATTAAGAAAAAAGAACAAAAAATAAAACACACCCCCCCCTACCTCCCAATGATCAAAAGTATTATGTTTCAGTCTCAGCAGGCTCTAGATAAAAATATATCTTTATTTAAATATGCATTCACTCGACCCCTCATTTAACTTTACAATTCATGATTGTCAATTTGAGAGTGGCAAGAGTTAAAAGAAGTGGGTCCATGTTGGGGATTATACTGAAAAGTATGCTTTTTACTTTGTATAATCGAAACTGAATTTCCAGACTTATTTACTGAAATAAATTGTTTATCACTGATGCTTTAAATATGATTGAATGTTATATATATTTATTTGCATAATCGCTCAATAATACGTCGTGTTACATCAGAAGTTAATTTAGTGATACCCGATCACGTAAGATTAAATTAACAGGTCTCTTGTAACTATAAGTACGCCATTCACGACCTAGATGGAAATGAACAACCATCGCGAAAAGGTTGAGGTGTAAGGCTCGATTGGTTTGTCTTGACCAAGAGATTACACTAGTGCATGATTTATCGACAAATGAATAGGACCTCTCTGGAGGATAAATTCTTGAATCGAACATGGAAGAATTAGACCTCGGTGGTTCGTTGTTTCTTAACCTTCGTCCTCAAATAGGATCACGTGGGATCGGAAACTATTGCTTTGACTTATCATGGGTAGCGAATCGAGAGAGATTCAATACGTCTTTTATCTTGGGCAATATTATTGGTCACATGTGATTGCTAAGATTTAATACGAAGAATCGTGTGCAAGCACGCTTGTTGATTTGCCCCCTCGGAGGTTCATAAGTTTTATCATACCAAATCTTGCAAGTGGAATTTGTTTCCTAGATGGATAATAATGTTGAACCGCTCTCTACCAAGGACAAAAAGATATTAATTAATGGAAAGCTATTTCAAAGGGCTTGAATTAATTAATGGGCTAGATAATCTTAAACACGGAAATAATGACCGGAGCCATATTGACCGTAATATGGGTTAAGATGGATAGTGCAATATTAATTATGTAGTGGGATTAATTAATATTTATGGGCTTGAATTATATTGTGGCTCAATATTAGATATTCAAGATCCATTAGAAGGTCCAATCTTAAATCTCCTAAAGGCCCCCTGAGTAGCCCAACATATAGTCCAATAACCTAAAAGGTGATTAAAATAAAATAAATATTGTTGCTTATATTTCCTCATTAAATTAAAAAATTATGAATAAAAGAGGAGAAAGATTTTCTTTTGAATTTTGTTATGGAATGAAGATATGTATTCTTGGAATACAAGATTATCTCATTAAATTCAAGAAATCTCCCACTTGGTTATTCATTAAGAGATTTTCAAATTTTTGAAAAATAGAGGGCAAGAAAGATTTTCTTGATTTTCTTGAAAAGATATTATGGAAGATATGTATTTCTTGAAATACAAGAATATCTCATAAATTCAAGAAGATCCAAATCTTGGATTCTTGCACCTTAGATTTTTCGAAAATTCTCCATAATAGAGGAGGTGGATTTTTTGTGGAATATTTTAATTATGGGAAAGAGAATATATGAGATATATTCAAGATTTTTGGTGACCAAGAAAAGTCTTATCCCACATTGAAAAAATTTACAAAATTTCGTGGCTCCTCCTATCCTATAAATAGGGGATGATTAGTTCATTCCCAAGTACAATTCCATGTCTTTGGAAATATTAGCAAATCCACATGTGGTGCAACAAAGTTTATTTTTTTCTTTTGTTAATTGTTCATGAAAGTATCCTTCCAATCGGATTGTCGAAAGCAAGGGCTAAGGAATACTTGGGAAGTCCTTTTTGGTTAGTCCGTCCGACCAAGTCAACGCCATCCCGAGAGGTACGCTCACATAAACCCATAGATTCCGCGTCGCCATGAGGTTTTACGTGGCTTTTTATATGCATGATATGTTGTTGCAATTATTATTTGAATTAATATATGATTAATTCATGCTAGTAATAATTAATGAATTAAATTTGTATTTAAATATTCAGCCCGAATAGATCTGTGCAAATCATTCCCCAACAGTCCATTCATGTATATAAAACAGATATGAAAAATATAATCTCATTTCCTTACGAATAAATTTTATCCCGACAACTTTTGTCGAAAAAAAAAATCCCTATACAGAAGTTGTTTGCAAGTAGTTAAGCCCCTCCAAATAAGAGACAAATGAAAATTATGTAGACAATACCAATAACAAAACTATAGTTTGATCTTTTGAATAAGTTTCAGGGTCATTAAGTCCATTCTTCTAATCACCAAGCTAATATGACTAAAAACTCGGGGTTGTAAAACTGCTTATGAGGAAAACATGTTATGTATAGGATAAATTCTTGAATGCTTCTCAGCATTTGATGATACATTTTGATAGTTGTCCTACCATTACTTTCCTTTTCTCATAGTTCAAGGCATCATTGATACTGGAATGACATCAGCTAATACTTGATTTATAAATGTGTATGAGTTGTACCATTATGATTATTGGTGGCATTAAGGCAGGCAAGAATACCTTATGGAAACTGTGAAGTTCAACTTTTTGCCTAAAGAAAAATTTGATGTCAAGAAGCTCAAAAATATGATCTCTCATTTCATCATTTGTTACTACAAGCACTTCAGTTTCACAGCAAGATATAACTAATACATGAGGTTATTATAAAATGAAAAATAAGGAAAGGAAAACGGGTCTCGAGCATACTTGAAGGGTGAGACAACTCACATATGAACATTCCAGTATTAGATTTTGAGACAAAAAATAAAAGTATGAATATCCTATACAGGAGCATGAATTTATAAAATAATTAGCAACTACCATGTTAAATGAAAATTATGATACTTACTTTTAATATTCAATAATCATAATTGAAGAAGCTCGAGAAAATCATGAAAAAGAGAGATTAATTAAATTGACTCAAGTTAACACCTACAGACAAACACAGGCATATTCTTTATAGATTACAAGATGAAAATGTACGAATCATCATTTGATCCATATGGTGTTCCATATACCACTCCAAAATCCATCAAATTCTATATCAGCTCTCTTTTAAGAGCATTCTCAAGAAGCAATCGGAGATTAAATCACACCCTATTCACAAACCCAAAACAAAACATCACCCAAGGGTGTGGCATAGTAAATGAAATTCTACTTCTTTAGCCATCCGATCACCGATTACATCTACGCCAATGTGCAGCCATCGCCAAAAGCTTCCCCTCATTATCCTGTTCATATAAAATTGTTTGATTTATAACAAATATAAATTTCAGATCATTCACAAAGCAAGTATGCACATAAAAAAAATACTACTTTGCATGTTATACATAAGTAGTTCTAAGTCCTAAAAGAAAACACTATTACTGCATATGAAGGAAGGAATATACCACAACTTGGTCCAAAGCAGGCCTCGGTAAAACCCTTTCAAAGAAGAACCTTTGGGAATAACCTTTGAGAGTGAATCTGATTTGTTATTTGGTGATAAGAAAAGGGCAAAATCAAAATAATAGGGCAAAATTAAAATCAAAATCAAAATAAATCTCACTGCTGTCGTCACAAGTAAACAAGATTCTCATCCTCAAGCGTCTTCCCTCCCCTCCCCCGCCCCCATCCGGGTTGCCGATCCCATCGCGCAGCCGTGCATTCTCCTCCCTCCATGAAGCCGCCACATGCACCATATGAAGTCATCGACCCGACCCCTTCCCCTTCCTGAAGCCGTCATTTGTATGTGTATATCATTTGAGTGGAACCCTTGTTTGCAATATTATTTTGTTGGTGTTTGGAAAAAAATGTCTAGAGGGCTGAATTGAAAAGTTTGTGTGGATTATTTTGTGGTGTGTAAAATAATAGAGGGGCAAAGTTGGGAAAAAATGTTTCCCAAACACTTGCCACTTTTTAAATAGTAATAGATGTAGAGATTTTCAGTCGCAAGAAGAGTGGAAAAGCTAAGTTAAGTGAATGCTTCATAATAATGTGTTCTTCTTCGAGCTTTAGAAGGCTTTACTGTTATGACCCTGGATGGACCCAAATCCCCGCATTGGTATGATATTGTCTGCTTTGGGTCGAGCCCACACGGGATTTATTTTTGGGCATCTCCCAAAAGGCCTCATACCAATTGAGATAGTGTCCATCCTAATAAACCCCATGATCCTCCCATATTTTTTCACGGGATTTATTTTTGGGCATCTCCCAAAAGGCCTCATACCAATTGAGATAGTGTCCATCCTAATAAACCCCATGATCCTCCCATATTTTTTCAATGTGGGATATTATTTGAATCCCAACAATCCTCCCCTCAAACAAAGACCACCGAGCCTCCCCTCAAACGACCCACTCTATCTAGGTCAACACCGCCTAGTTCATAGAGACTCCCATTTTATTTCACCAAGGCTTCACCGTCTTATTTGTTTAACACGGGGGACTACTCCACACCGTTTCGTCTGGGACCATGGCTCTGATACCACTGTTGTGACCCTGGATGGACCCAAATCCCTGCATTCGTATGATATTGTCCGCATTGGGCCGAGCCCGCACGGATTTATTTTTGGGCATCTCCCAAAGGCCTCATACCAATTGAGATAGTGTTCATCCTAATAAACCCTATGATCCTCCCATATTTTTTCGATGTGGGATATTGTTTGAATCCCAACAATACTTCGTCCCCCATTCATACCAAGGGAAAAATAAAACAAACGAGAAATAGATGAAGAGACAAAACCACAATCAACAACACGAGATTTTACGAGGAAAACTCCAAAACCGGAGAAAAACTACGGACCACGAAAGAAACATTACTATATGATAAATTTCTACAATCATACAGATTTTCTCTCTCTCGCTCACCACCCCTACACTATTACAAGTCTACATGACTCTCACCTTCTCACAAATATGAGAAAAGAATTTAATTAGAATCAAACACTAGACTAAAGTGTATTGATCGGTGCACTTGTAACAAAGGCACAAAGGCTCCTTATATAGGATTTGAAAATCCCCTTTCTTTTTCTTCTATCCGATGTGGGATAGAATTCCTTTTATTTTAGCATTTAGCCCAACAATCTCCACTTTGCTAAAATAAAATAAAACTCCATTGTCTTCACCGACAATCATGATTCTTAAACCAAAGAACCATCCTTCTCAAAATAGAGAATAACCTACTCCATCATATGAGTAGAACACTTAGAATAAATCATTCTAAGAATTTTTAACCTCTTAGAATCAACAATTCTAAGAATTTCCTTCGACACATGTCGAAAAACCTGCTGAAAACTATGGTGCTCCTTCTACCTTTTGGCTCCCCTAGAAGTCCTTCAGCCATCGACATACATTCACCACACACCTTGCATCTATGTCAAACCAATGCACATGTGGTCCAACTAACATTATCACATCTTTATCCATGGCAGTTGGGTATGCCAAAAGGATGTTCATTTCCTTCTAACAGGAAATAATTTCCGATCAAGCATAATGTTAATTTCAAGAGCTATTTGCCGCAACTGCTCCACCTTGATCGATAACCCCTTGTGTAATCCAGATTGCATCATCACATGGATTCTTCCACCATATTTCTCTACGTCACCACTTCGAACTTGAAGCCCTTGACATACCGTTTCTCCAACCCTAGTTAAATAACCCGTCTCTCAAGAGACCCCCGGACCTTCTCAAAAAATATTTTCTGATGTGGAAGATCAGACTACGCTGCAACCACAGAGCATACTCAGAATATCAAGAGACCTGACCCCGGGCTCTGATACCACTTGTTGGGGAAACTTCGTCCCCCATTCATACCAAGGGAAAAACAAAACAAATGAGAAATAGATGAAGAAACAAAACCACAATCAACAACACGAGATTTTACGTGGAAAACTCCAAAACCGGAGAAAAACCACGGACCACGAAAGAAACATCACTATATGATAAATTTCTACAATCATACATATTTCCCCTCTCTCGCTCGACACCCCTACACTATTACAAGTCTACATGACTCTCACCTTCTCACAAATATGCGAAAGGAATTTAATTAGAATCAAACACTAGACTAAAGTGTATTGAATTTTTGCTTTTTTTTATTAGCCCTAATTTTTCTCTAATGGGCGAATTATTTTGCTTCTTTTGTTGCCCAATTTTTCATGAGTTGCACGTTTCAGTGATAGTAAGTTGCACGATTCTATCATACAACTAGAAAACATATAAACATGCAACTATTTAAAACAGAATCGTGCAACTACCTATAACCAAAATGTGCGACTATTTATAATTGTATGATTCTACCATACAACTAGAAAACATATAAATGTGCAACTATTTACAACAGAAGCATGCGACTACTTATAACAGAAACGTGCAACTATTTACAACAAAAGCGTGCAACGACTTATAAATGTAAACGCAACTACTTTACAATGTAAGATGCAACTATTTATAAATAGTGCAACTATTTACAAATGTAAGCTACTACTTATAAATGTAAGATGCACTACTTATAACAAAAACGTGATTTCTCAATTTTAAGCGCCTCCTTGGAATCTTCAAAAGCTTCTGAGAAATTGGACAATCGGGCTAGGGCTTCTTCGGCGCGGTTGGAGTACGCTAAGCAGAGGGTTTTAGAGATCTTGATGAGATCTGGGTTTTTCATGGAAATGATTGTTTGGCAGAGATTGATGATTTGGGAATAGACTTGTATTGAATCTTTGTATTCTTCTCGTAGAAGGAGATATGTGGCTTTGGATCTCAGATTATGTATTCTCCATTCTTCTTCGTCGACTTGAGTTTTCATTTTTTATGCTTCTTGTTCTCCTGTTTCTCTCATCTTCTTCTTCGACACATTTTTTCTGCACAAAAACATACAAAACACTTAACGAAATCAATCGAAACACACCGAGTGAAGAAGAAAAGGGCAAAACCCTGCAATTCGAAGGAGGAAGAATGGCGGTGTGAAGGGCAGTGTGAAGGAGAGAGAAGAAAACGCGTGAGTGAAGGGGGAATGTTTTACTAAAAAAGGCAAAATATATATGATCCGAATTTTATTTGCTGGGTAGGGTTGGGGCGAGTGCACGGATCCTAAATCCGTGCACCAAGTGCATATGAGATCTTCCCTTTAACTCGTAATTTCACATGCCTATTGAAACAAATCGCACATATATAACCTTGTATTATATTTGTAATATGTTATATTGGCTAGAGTTTATCTTATGTAAAAGTAAGTTTAATATTTAATTTCTACGTTTGTTTTTTCAATTTTTTTCTTAGGCAAATACTTCGAAATGCATTGGTGCTATGCTGCTATCTGGCGTAATTTTGGTTCAATTTGGCTCTCGACTCATTTGCTGAATCACATAATGATAAGTCTTAGTTATTAGGTAGAAAGAAATTAGTTCATATAAAAATATTAGTATCATTAAATTATCATTTGTCGATTGAGGGGAATAGTATATTTCATTTGTCGATTGAGGGGAATAATATATTTAGGACGGTGATCTAGGGTTGTGTTTTAAGGACAATAATTTTACAGGTTTAAAATTATAGACTATATGTTTTATAGTTTGTAAAGGTAGGACAATATATTTTAAAATTAAAAAATATAGGATAATATTTTTGAAATTTTTGGAAATGTAGGACAATCGAGCCAAATAAGCTCAAATTTCACGTGATATTTCAATTCAATTTGGACTTATTTGAACTCAATTATCTTACATTTACAGATTTTAAAATATATTATCCTATAGATACATATTTTAAAATATATAGTGTCCTACATTTTCACATTCTTAAAATTATTATTTTTAAAACACAATTGTCCTTAAAAAAACATTTTTCCCGCGTCGTTAGATTAAAAAAATGTTTTCCCCGCGTGTATTTTTCCGACTTTTAAAATTAACATAAATTACTAGGCATGTTGTTAAGTATTTCAGAATTAATGGAGATCTTAAGTTATAAGTTAATAAATTAGATATATAAATATAATTGTTTACTAACTTGGTACCCAAAAACAATCAATTAAGAAACTCGCAGGAAAATTTTGTTATCTTTTATGCGGGGTGAGATCATCTGTTTCATTATCGGTGTTTCACTTTATATTTCATAATATTTGTCGTAAGGCACGTGGAATAATAAAAAAATTTAATGAACTACAATATTTTGGGTCTATGTGTTAAAAATTTAGTAGGGTGAAATACAAATATAAAAAGTCAAACAGAAGAATCGTATCGATTTTATACATATTTTAATAAAATACAAAAAGATTTTATGCATTTATTAAAATAGAGAATCTGGGTGATCTGTGCATTTTATATGAAATACAGAACATTTCTTATTTTTTGCTTTTTACCCAGTTATAAATATTTGTTAACGAGAGTGTGTTTTCATTGGGTTGATCTTAACCACTCTCTTTTCTTCTGTCAGGGCGTTAAGCAGGCTTGGAGGGATTCTGAATGGTGGATGACAATCAAATCTCTGAAAGCCCACTCCACCAGGAATTTGTTCATTTTTTTAGCTCCCTCATTCAATCAAGACACCCTTGAAAGATTTGCGATGAAGATGTGGGGAGTCTGGAAAGAACGATGCAATATCTCACACAAAAGCAAAACCCCACACCTCACTAATAACTGGAACATCTCGGCCACTTGGACAGATTAATCTTTTCTCAACTCGTACAAAAATTCAAGAAACGGCCTCATTCATCAAACAACCCCTCTCCCAGAGATACCTCTATAGCTCTGAGCAAGATGACACTACAAGCTATACTATCAATGTCGATGCTGCTTTTGATGATCAAAAGATGAACTACGCAACTGGTTTCGCCATCTTCGATCTCAGGGGCAAACTGTGGGCGGCTGGGCACAGCAACATCTCTCCCCCGGGCACAGTGTTAGCCGCGGAAATCACTGCGATAATTGATGGCATCACCTTCTGGAAAGGACATACACTCGGCTCTGCTCATATCCTCTCGGACTCAACGGAGGCAGTTAATGCCATCAGAACAAACTCCCCTGTCCTTGGGATCGAGGAAAATCTCATCAATCAAGCCCAATTACTTGCCACACACACCTCAGTGAAAGATGTCTGCTATTGCCCTCGAGCCAACAACACAGTGGCGCACAACTTAGCCAAGAATGCTACTATGTCTCCCCTCCCTCAAGCTTGGGTTGACGATGATTTACCTAGACGTTTAACGTCTTTAGCTCTCGTTTTACACTAGTATTTCTCTGTTAGAGCTCTCAAAAAAAAAAAGACTATCAGAGCGGTATAAATTCACGTGGAAATTTAAGAGAAGAAGATAGAAGGGTGGCAGGCCAGGGAGTATTGAAGGCATTTATGACACCTCAGCGGGTAATGAAACAAGGTGGGGAGAAGAAGGGTATTCTAGACACGGCCGCCTTGGATACAGGGTTGAAGGTCGGTGAAATGACTAAGCAGACAGTGGACAGCGTCTGGGACGCCGCCAAAAAGACCGCTGAGAGCGTTAGAGACTCAGTGGCGGGCGATGACGATGAGAATCCACAGCCTGCGCAAAGATCAAATAAACGGCACGCTTTTCGTGAGGATCTTACAGAACATGCCGATAAACATGTGGAGGATCTAAGGAGGCATGCCGGAAGCAAGGGCGGATGGCTTTGTGGGCTGGGCCGGGCTGTAGCCCGCCCCGACCCATTAAAAAAAAAAAAATATTAAACTTACATCATCTAGAGTCGAACCTGCGACCTCAGGCATAATGTTAGAACGCTTCACCACTAGGCTGCTTGTGTCTCTGGTAATAAATTGCAAATTATAAATATAATACTGTTAAATAATTTAAAATTTGAACTAAATTAAAGGTCAGAAATTTGTATCTTGTTCGGGCCTGGCTGCTTGCATCTTCATTCTTCTTCCATTCAGCCGTCGCTTGCAGTGTCCTCCTGTCAATAGGCGATCAATTTCTCCTCTTATCTCTTCAAGACTTGATTCCTTTCAATTGTTGGGGTAAATTTTTTGAATGCTTCCAATTGCATAGTTTTGTGTTCTTCTTTATTTTTGGTGCATAGTTTTGTGTTGTTCTATTTGAGAACATTTCACTAAATTTTGGTGCATAGTTTTGGGGCAAGAATTTTGAGGAGAATTTTATATATGCTAATGTAGTGTGTGGAAATTTGAGGAGAATTTTTTGGCAAGAATTTTGAGGAGAATTTTATATATGAGTATTGATACTAGTGTTTTAATATTTATAACGCCTACAATTATCGATAATATTTATATCTTTGAACAATTAGATTTCTCAAATATTGATACTAGTGTTTTAATATTTATATAATTACATTGGAGTTTAAGTTTGGGGGAAGTAGTATATTGGAGTTTGAGATGAGTGCTAAATATAACATAATATATAATTTTGTAATAGGTGATGGATAATCGAGAAGTCAAGAAAGGAAAACTATCAAGTCACTCTTCATTAACTTCAAACGGAAGAACCTATGACAAGTGAAGAGCATCTTACATCTAACAATGATAGTGTAGCTCCGCCTCGATGTTCAACCTCATCAATCACAAAGAATTGAAATTGATCTTAATTCACTTGGCTGATCCGCGAAGCGTATTTCAATTTGAACATCCCGTTAATCAACGAGATGAAATAAGGAGAGCTTACATGAAAATGGGAGCATTTCAACCCAATTTGGATGAATATAAGAAACATTTGATGGAATTTATCGCCGATTTCAAAAGTCGGGTTTCGCTAATTTCCTCCTAGAGTACTCACCCTCAAACCATGCCGCGAGATTCCGTGCTTCATATTTGATAATTTGAATAACAAAATTTTGGGTGGGTTCGATAGTTGGAAAAGGGTCAATTGTCGATTCACAACACAAAGAGAGTGGTTTACATGAACTCTCTAAAGAATGTCTCTCAAAGATATTGACAAAGCAATTAATCGTTTTAAAGAGAAATCGTCTGCGGGTTATGACTACAATTAAGAATATCTTACTTTGCAAGCATGTGCTTTGAGAGGGCATGATGAGCCGTTTCCAAAAATCGAGGTAATCTCATTGAATTGATAAAGCTTTTTGGGAGATGAATACAAATTAATGAAGTTGTTTTTTAGAGAATGCTCCTTTAAATGCTAAGTTATATCACCGAATTAGAGATTTTGAGCATCTTTGGTAGTCGGGTGAAAACAAAATGTGAGGAGATTGGTGATTCAAAGTTTTGCATTTTAGTTGATGAAGGTTAAAGATGTATCTAACAAAGAACAGATGGCTATTATGTTAAGATTTGTTGATGTTAATGGTATTTTGAAAGAGCGTTTTTCTTGACATTGTACATGTTAAAGATACTATTTGTTGTAACTCAAGAAAAGAAATATGTCTTGTGTTGATCGACATAACCTGAAATATGCAATATCTTTGGGTAGCGATGGAGCGAAGCAATATGGGTGGTGTATGGAATGGATTACAAGCCCTTTTTTTGAGAGATTGCCCTTATGCATATCATGTTCATTGCTTTGCTCATCGGTTGCAATTAGCATTAGTTGTTGCAGGTGGAAAAGTACGACAAGTTTATTGTTTCTTTTCAAGCTTGAAGAAGATCGTAAATATTGTTGGTACGTCATTTTCAAGCTATGGAAATTGCGTAAAAGATAACTACAGAGAGAACGTGAAATAAGCGAGGTGCTAATCAAATGGGTAGTTATCGTCCGGGAGAAACTTTTTGGAGTTCTCATTTTGATTCCACGTGTAGTTTGATTGATATGTATGGTGCATTCTTGGCTTCAGATATGTCGGATGAGGGTTCTTCTTAAAGTGGTGAAGCTTTTGGGTGTTTGATGGTAATGAGATCTTTTGAGTTTGTATTCATTCTACACTTGATGAATAAAATTTTGGGACTTTTATATGCTTTGTCGATCTTTTAAAAAAAAGTCTTTGATATCTTGAATGCAATGGATCTTGTCTCAAGCACTAAAAGTTTACTTAACTTGTTGAGGGATGAAGGTTTTGATTGTCTTCTAGCACATGTTGAGTCGGTTTGTAGAGATTGTCACATTGTCATACCAAATATGGATGATCGCCATGAAATGGGTATTGTATGCGTTCATGTCAACAAGTGGATGTTATCACGTTTGGACATCATTACCAATTTGATGTCTTTAATTTTGAAATCATTAATAGGTTCAATGATGAGACGGTGGAAACTTCTTAAGCTTAAAGCATCCTTTCAGTTATTTAACGAAGATCATATTTATGATCTCAATTAAATTTTATCCTCGATGATTTTATTGATCAAAAATGCTATTTGTTTGAGAATTGAATTACAAAGATTACAAAGTTGATATGTTTTCTAATGAAAGTTTTCGAATTTGTCAACTATTTCAAATTATCCCGGATTTGGTCGAGATAAACAAGACGGAATCGTATACTATGATTTCGAGGTTGATTCATCTTGTTTTGACACTTCCTTTTTTTCAAAGAATGAAGCATGTGAAGAGTGTTCTTCGAAACAAAATGGAGAGTGATTACCTATCAGATTCTATGGTTATCTACATTGAGAGAGTACTATTTGAAGACATTGATCATGATTCTGTTATCGATGAATTTTATCAGATAAAGAATCGTTTTTATTATATCAGATTTATTTCGAGCTTTTGGATCCGCCCTTGGCCGGAAGTTATGACCTGAATAATAATCGTTGAACCATCGTTGAGCTTGTTTGATAGCTAAGCGAGTCAAGCTCGATTGAGTTTTAATTTAGCAGAACAAGAGTTGAGCTCGAGTAATTTGACATTTTTGTACTTATTTTACTTTTTATATTTATCGGTGAGTTTTAGATTGTACCAAATAAAATTTATGTTTAAGTTTGTTTAATATTTATGTCGAATCAGTTTAAATGAGCTTTTATCAAATGACCTGGTATCGTATAAAGTATTGAATGACTTGGTATAGAGTATTGAATAGCTTTCAGCCCTGGTATCGTAATAAAGCAAGATTTTATCAATTTTGTGCATGTTAGGTGATGGATTCCAAGTTCATGAATGGGACCAAGAACGGAACGAAGTTGGGGGGAGAGAGGGGGGGGGGGGGGTGAAATTTTGAAAATTTTCAATAATTTTTTAATAATTTTACATTTGTATATATATAATAAAATAATATTCAATAATATATATATATATGAACAAATCATAGTTGTTGTAGTTGAACTTGACGGCCAAATAGAAAATTTTATTATTGATGTGTATTTGGATGAAAATTTTTTTACAATTGCCGATATGAGAGGTCTTGCACAAAAAATGGTTGCTACAAGAAATTATATTGTAGTATTCCCATTAATTTTTTTTCTTGATAAGTTATAATTGATCTTACCCATTGTCACAACTATGGAAAGAACATTTTTATCAATGAAACTCATCAAAATTTTTGAATGATTATTTGGTTGTATATATTGAAAAAAAATATATTTTTCAAAATGTTAGCAACAAAACTATTATGCACGCTTCCAAAACATTAAGGGTATATGGTTTGGGAAGTCTCTTTTGAAATTTCAAATCTCAAATCTCCGTTTATTTATCAGGATTTCGGTATAGAATTTTAAATCCTCTAAAAATATACTCTATATTACCTATAATACACTTATTTTACCTTTTTTAAACACAATTTAATTTCAATACACTATCAATCATCTATCACGCATTTTTCAATTATTATTATCTATCCAACTCAATGTTCTTTCTTCCATTTTTTTACTCTATTATCATTATATAATTATTCAATCATTTATATATTACTTTTTACAGTATAATATTATTTTTATCATTTATTTTTCAAAATGCTACTTTATCAAATTCTAAAAAATTCATACTTTCAAACATATACAAAATATAAATACACTTTTTATTTTATATCAAATCCTTCCAAATTCCCTTTACAAGATTTGAAATCCCCTCAAAACTATAAACAAACATAGTCTAAGAGTACTAGAAGATGAATATTACAATTAAAATGTATTAAATTTTTATTTTTAAACATATAAGTAATTACGTTTAACATTTTAATTATATAAATATATTAGTTTATGTTCTATTTTAAATTTCTTTTTTTCGTATTTTATTATTATTATTAATTGGGCTCTTGAAGGGAAATTCTAACTCCGTCACTAAATGAGACCGCGTCCATGTTCTGAATTACAATATCAGTGTTTTTACTTTTTTCATGAAAATTGTTGAGGTGTTATTAAAATGTGGGTATAGGAGAGAATGGTGTTGAGGTGTCAGCACGTTTCATGAAAATTTTAATAACTTAAGCCTATAAAATTAAATGTGAATAAGATCACATGTTGTTGTGATCTTATAAATTTATGTTGTATCTCATTATATTTTGACAAAAACTTATAGAGATGGTTCATGCCATGAACCTTGTTTTTAATTCATAGCATTTGGTCCTACCTAATGTATAATACAGATCAAGTTTAGTTGTTTTGGAAAAATGTGTTGGAAATGAGTTAAATGAGTTATAAATAATTCAAGTTCACGGCATAAACCAGTTCATGTGAGATCAACTCTTATATCTTTTATAATCATATATTTAGAAAATCTTTATAATTTGAGATTATTTCAACCATGTAAATTATATATACTATTATATCGATTGATTAATTAAATATTTAAAACTCTAAGTATGTGATATATTTAATGTTTAAATGACATTCATATTGTCTTGAAGTAAAAATAATTTTATTTAACCAATCTATTAATAGGCATTGTTATTAGTCGGTCTAACGTGGATTGTGATGTGACTCTTTTAATAACTGACTAACAAACAAGATTTACACATGTCGATCACGTGTATAACTAGATATAGAAAGTAAATATAGAGATGTGAAGAGGGAGAGAGAAGTTTTCATAGAATTTATTTATGTCCATTTTATTTCAATCATGAATTGGCTATACTCTCATGTCTTGCATAGTGGACCTGGCTTTGGCCTCTTTATGGGCTTTAAAGTGATTTCTTTTATAAAGAAGTCTTGTATGATGAAGCTTTATATTAAACAGAGCTTCAGTCACCTCATTTTTACTTTAAAACATCATGAAATGTAGTATAAACTTAACACACTCATGCACGTTGATCTTTGTCAATGTCACTAATCATAAACGGAGCTACGTGGACCCCGAGGGCACGTGCCCCAGGTTTTTTTTATTACTATTTTTTAATTATATATTAATATTAATTATATTAGAATATAAATTTCCTATTATTATATTATATAATTATATTTAGTACTCCATCCACTTTAAATTATTATCGAAATTGATCACTACATATTTGATGCATGGAATCTTCCACCACAAAATACATGCAATTTAAAGAGGGTTTTAACGAGAGAATAGGGTTTAGGGAGGGTTTTAACAAGGGAATAAATCCCTCTGCAAAGTGGTGGTCGGTAACTGTTTAGGGGGGGTGGGGGGGGGGGGACAAAGGGATTTACCGAGGGCCTGCAGCCCAAGCCTTTTTCCCGACAAATGCGCCCTCGGCAAGGCCCACTTTATAGTTAACGAGGGCCAGTTGGCCCTCGCCTTCTGATGCCATCCATTTCTCGAGGGAATATGGGCCCTCGCCTAATTAGCAAGCGATTTGCCGAGGAATTTTGGCCCTTGCGAAATTAAGGCCCACGTGATAGTTAACGAGGGCCAGCTGGCCCTCGCCTTCTTACGTCATCCATTTCCCGAGAGAATACGGGCCCTCGCCTAATTAGCGAGCGATTTGTCGAGGATTTTAGGCCCTCGCGAAATTTAATTCGTGCAAAAAAATACAATTGCCAGGTTTTGAGCCCGGATTGCGAGGCTCCGAGTGCACCCGCGTGACCACTGGGACATCGAGCTCCTAGGCCTGCTGGCACAATATAGGTGAAATTTCGCCCCCCAAGTTTTATATTCTTTTTCACTATTTATTATTATGAATACAGTTATATATATACTTATATTAATTATTTTTACTAAAATATTTTCAATGAAATTTTCAAATAATCATTTTCATATTCTTTTTCACTATACTAACATGTGTACAATATATGCATCCCGAATACGTTTTTATTAAAATATTTTCAATATAATTTTTAAATAATAATCCTTACATAGTATTTACTAACAAATGTACATATTGATCATTATTTTTTAAATATTTTATATAAAATTGCAAAATTATTACTTTTGTATTATTTTTCACTATTTACTAACACGTGTACACACATATAATATATATATATATATACACCTATATTAATCTTTTTTTTTAAATATTTTAAATCATTCTCATAAACTAATCGTATAGATTAATCAACAATATTCATAACAAATAATCATAACACACACATGTGGCGTTCGAATATTCAGAAATTAACATAAACCATAACAAAATATCTGGTCAATAAGTTAAATGTTTACTGCATCACATCATCATTATCATCATCTTCTTCTTCATTTACTTGGGGAAATTGATTAGGAGCAAATGGATTAGGGTTAAATGTATCGGCTCTGAGCATTTCAGTGATTGCTTGAGTACTGCTGGAAGAATCGACAGAATTACGACGTCGAACACGAGCGATAGAACCACTGGAACCTACAGGGGCACTAGGACCTACAGGAGCACGAAACTGAAGGAATGGAGGAACAAAACTACCAAGATGTGGTACGGGAGAAGAATAACCACAGGTCGGCTGGGAAAGCTGTGTAAAAATACCAGTGTGCTGGGGACTATGCCACTGTTGGGAACCACCGATTCCCTACAACCCCTGATGGGGAGTAACTGTTGGAATTTAGAGGCACGTAAACACGTAATACATGCGCAACGGAATTAAACAGTTCACCAACAACAAACATATAATTGCATAAACGATTATGAATAAACATAACAAGAAATCTTACAGTAATTCGAGAGCAGATTTTTCAACTATGGTATCCACGTAATCCCCGTTCACGGACTTGCACAGATTTGTCAGCATTGAATCTGAGACAAATTTGCTTGAAAAATTCTAACTCTAGATTTTATGGAGAAAATATGAGGTCCCATATTATGAATTCTCAATAGCTCATATACATAGGGGAGACTCAGCTTAAATCTTAAGCTAACCTAATTAGGAAATAAAATCTCCTAATCTTATAAAATAAATCTCTTAGATTTATTTCCCATACATAAAATCTCTTGGGATTTAATTCCCTTGTATATCAAATCTCTACGGATTTGATTCCATAAATATTAAATCCTATAATTATATTCCATATATTATTATTGGGAATCGTATTTAATTAAATCCAATTTAATTAAATATTAATAATAATTAATTCTCCATAAATTAAATATTAAATCCAATTTAACATTTAATCAACCAACTATAATCCGTAAAAGGGAACTACTTGTTGTGTGACACATAGGCCCTCATATATCGAGCAATTAGTCAAACTAACGGTCTTAATTGAACCCTAGACAGTAAATCAGGCATTCTCAATAAATGAGGTACGTTGCGAGAAACGTGCAACTACCTGTAACTGAAACATGGGTTATTACGATTTTCTTCTTTCATTAACGAATACTCGATTAAGTCTTGAACATGATGAAGTGTCTATTCAAATAACTTAATCATATTATCTATAATCACTAATTGATCATGTATGTCACACTTAGCCACAAAGTCTAAGTTGACGTGCATCGACCGATGACTTAGATCCAATTATGACGAGAAGGTGAGTATTCTCTCTAAATCCACTTTGAGGAATGAATCAAATTCTTGGCTCAACTACCACGCACATGCACTTCGTGATGAACCCAATCCAAGCCATATCTACCCATGGAAGGGTGCAAGCATCGATCATGGTCAAAGTTCATCACTCCACACATGTCGTGCGTATTGACCTCAAGTCAAAGGAGTATTGCATCGCTCCTACTAACAGAGACACCCATAGACACATATAGTGAAACTACATCAAACGGTTTCTCGGATGGGTATACAAATACCCTCTAAGGTATTTGTGCATCCATCATGAGATACCTAGTATATAGTAGTAAGTGAGATCTTACTACTCTCTAAGAGTATGATGCAGATCGCACATCAATCTCAATTGCATCATCAATATCCCATTCTTGATGATCCTTGATCAGGGCTGTTTGAAAATCATGCTTAAGTCATCTGAGTTCTCACAACCTCAATGACAGCAATGACTCATGGGAACACTTGTACAAATAAATGCAAACAATCAAACATAATATTCAAACAAGTGTATTGACATACATTAATATTAAATGAACTATAATATTAAGTCAAACTGAATATCATCTAGTATTATGTCCTTACAATAAATTGTCTCTAGGACACTAACACTAACAGTAACACCCATCTAGGGACAACCGGTTCCCTGCCACGTCTATTGGGGACCACCAGTTCCCTACCACGGCCCCTGCTGGAGGCCACCGGTTCCCTGCCACTCCTGCTGGAGACCACCGATTCCCTACCACGATACCTGCTGGGGACCATCGGTTCCCTGCCACGCCTGCTGGGAACCACTGGTTGCTTGCCACATCGTGAAAAATTTACTCATTTGGTTCATTTGACTTTGCATCTGTGCCACCTGTCTGACCAATTCCTCTCGTTGTTGTCTTTCTCTCTCGAGCTCGCGCTCCTGTGCCATAAAGCGCTCAACATCAAATTGGAAGTAGCCACCGATAGAGGTGCCCCCAGATGTCCCGCCTGGGCTAGATTGAATGTGCCCCAACTCCGACATTTGACCCAAACCCTTGAATTTCCCGTGGGCGTACGACACATGTTGTGTATAGAATTTGTTGGCTTGTCTAATGCGCTCATATTTTTCTACATTCGGGGGTACCTCAATTTCGATTCGTGCCTCCACAGCTTGCTGACATACAAATATTTCGACATTTAAAATTAGATATACTATTAATTAACTAAGTTATATATTGGATAAACAACGTTAATTCAAGCACTTACAATTATGCCTTGCATCTGCTCATACGTGCACCTTTAATGTGAAAATAATTCACAAGTTCTCATGCGGTTGGGAGGCATCCATGTTTCTGCCACTGACAATTTTAAATAATTTTGTTAATTATTATTAATTATTATGTATTAAAGTAATTTAAATATCGATATGTGGTGGTGCAAAAACTTACATATTCATACGATAACTGCAGCTTCTTTTGATCCGCCTTGATGTGTAGAGCCTTTGGATGTCGCGATTTTTTCGGCACTGTTCGCTTTTTGCTTTGACTTCAGGTAGATCCCAGTAATAATTCAGTGTCGTCCGCACATTTTTATCCCACGGGGGCACCTTTACTTTTTTACGATGTAGGGTCTTCCAGTTATTGAGGGGATCAGAATATCGCCGGTTAGCCCTCCGCATAAATAGTTATTTGATTTGCTCTGTGTCTTCTCTCCGCCGATCCCAGGTGACATCCCTCTAACAAAAAAAATGAACATTAAACGTTGATTAATTATAAGTAACAATATAATGAACGAGCTACTTAAATTAATCAAACGAATGCATATCCGAATGTTTTCCACCACCTATTTTTCTCGATCATCAAAAACCTTTGCGAATGTGAACCCTCCCAACTTCATATGTCTGGACATTATGTTTCTGATTATCCTAGAACATCTATTAGAAGGTATCAACATGTAAAATTAAAACAGTGTTGCACATGTATATATGTGATATTTAAATAAAAGACAAAGTGGTATAATATACTTTCCATTCCACACTTGTATTTGTAATTGGATCTGTGGTGGATCATGGTCGGCGAGCTCCTCCACGTCGATTTCACGATTTCTAGAAGAATTATCATCACCACCTTCAGTTGATTCATCATTCGAAGGTTGGTGGTCATCATCACTTGTCTCGAGTTCCGGTACCGGTACCCGATTCTGCTCTGGATCTTCATTAGTATCACGGGAATTCGAACTTGATCCACTAGATCTCCCGCCCCCAAATAGAGCTCTGTTAAGCTTTCTTATACCTTTGCCACCGGCCATCTGTAACATTGGCTAAATAAATTAAATATTCTAATATGGATGTAATTAAAACAACTCATTTCACAACACATATATATCATCTTCATCTATATCAATAATTAAAAACAAGTGTGCACATCAAGTATCTTCTGAATCAGAATTATCATCTTTATCTTATCTTCTTCTTCTTCTTCCTCAACTAGTGCACCGTTCAAATCTGTCAAAATGACAGGATCATCATCTATTTGCACATTAATATGGGATGGTATGTCGTCCTCTTGGAGTGGGGGAAGCTCTGGTCCGGTATTTCTATCGATTTCCACTAAGAAGCTCGGTTTTGTGGTGCAAACAGCCCACCAATCTCGGCCCCGCACAGATCCGGGGTACTTTCAATAATAAACTTGGTTGGCTTTACTTGTTAGCACGAATGGATCAAAACGGTTGTATCGTCCTCTCGGATTAACGTCCACGAGTTTATAATTGGGATGTATTCTTGTTCCCACTGGCACAGTTGGATCAAATCACTCACACTTGAACAAAACTACTTTTTTTTTAGCAAGTCCGGGATATTCCAACACCACTAATTCTTTTTTTTTTTTTATGGATATTTTGTTAATTCTCACGATTTGATTGCTTGTTAGGGTCTGTATCCAGATTTAGAGTTGGACACCTTTTGATTTCGAAAAGGATGGACTGGATTATATATAGTGGTCCAAAAAAGGTAAGGCTTTAGAGTTGGACAACTTTTGATTTCGAAAAGGATGGACTAGATTATATATAGTGGTCCAAAAAGGTCAGGCTTATTTGGCCCGGCCTAAACATTCCATGGACTCGTGCTTGCCCAGAGGCCTTCAATTAGATTTTATTTTTCTTTTACATTTATGTATATATAAAATACTAAAAGAAATATATGATTATTTAAATTATATAATAAGGTTGTTCTAAAAAATATTATATAATAGGGTTAATTATATATTAAGTCAAGAATTTTAGGTACAGTCTTAATTTAATCACGACTTTCAACATTATTTTGTGTAAATTTATCGATCTCTTCAGTTGTTTCAATTCTACACGATTTGCATTTTCATCAAAAGGTTTTCGATGCATCAGCGCGTCAGTGCTTGGAACGTAGATATATGTACATGGAGGAAATCATTTCATAAAGAACAAGAGAAGTGTCTGGCGCATGGTTGGAAAAATTATATCATAATTTAAAAGTGTGTACCAGATTGAAACTACTAAATAAGTGGTGAATTTACACAAAAAATATTTAAGATCGTGATTAAATTGATATTGTAAATAAATGTCTTGAATTAATATATTAACCCCTGTAATACATCATATATTTTGGAAAATATAGATTTAGATATAGACGCAAACTATATCTTTTTTTTAAATTATTTTATGAAACTAAAGTAATTTTATTGATCAGTAAATAAAAGTTCAATTGCAGAATTGTAGACTTTATCAAACACTATCATGTGATTATAGTTTTTTAAAAGCGCACATTGCATATATTCTGTTGTATACACGTAATCTAAACTACTTTTAACATTCTAAATATTACATGAACTATAATCGGTACTGATATACCACAAAAGGAAATCAAGTTTCTAACTTACTAAATAAGATGTCGACTCTGTAGTCTACAACTAGTAAAATAACGATTTAAACTTAGTTATAATTTGATGAGGTCCATTCCAGTGGAGGACCCATAATTTTTACATTGGGGTACGATCGATATGGATTAAAAATATTTGTGCATATACACTATTTTGTATATAAAATGCATATAATCAAATTAAAATATGTATATAAATATAATATGTCATAGAGTTCAACTACAATTACAACTATAAATCAAGTTTTTAGGAACATTGATACTAAAAAAATCGAGTTTATGGTGAATTCGAGTACATAAGTTTTTGTCGAATTTATTTTTTTGGGGGAGATATTTTATGACACCATTATTGTGATTTTCTAGGAACACAAACACATATTTCTCAATGATAGTGACTGAGTTTGTTTTAAAGAAAAAAATGAAAGTAACCAAGCAATCATTTAATAATTGATCAATAATTACAAACCCTAGTCTAGCTAGCAAAAAGTACCATCAAATTACTTCTTAATCTATTAATAAATACCATCAAATTACAAATTTAACACAAACAATTATATACCTATCGAATAGAGAAAATTACATTCCCTAACCTACAAGCAAATATCATCAAATTGTTCTAAAGAAATGCCATCAAATTATTCAAATAAAAAAACCATCAAATAACATCAATAATCTAATAAACAATAAATAATAATTGTGAAGAAAAGAGAAAGAGATGGGTTTGGAAGCTTCTTCACGGCTTGTGGTACTAATCAAATCAACAACAAACTAGTAACTATTATTCAAGACTCAAGAGTTTATCTATATTTGCATATAATTAAATATATAATAGACAAAAAAAAATGAAATTGGGGGTACAATTGTACCCCTTGTCACTCAACAAGTCCGCCACTGGTCCATTCATCCGGCCACCGGACCTTGTCACTTGAAACCAACAATTTTCTTTTTGAGACAACTAGACAAGTTCAAAAACAAAATTTTATAAACTTGGGCCTATATAATAAATAATACACATATACTACACCAACAAAATTTGGAGTGTCCATTGAGCTAGCTAGCTAGATCCTCACTTTTAAGGATGAGCAAGTTGAGAAGTGATAATAATTAATCAGCTTTAAAGAGGTGGGAATCTGATTGTGACAAGATTTGCCATAAAGAGGGATCATATCACATGGTTATTGGGTTTTCTTCAATTTTCACCACCCAATGGCTACTTAATTATTAAAGGCCTAATGAACAGCAATTCTTGGTGGCATGACCACATTAATAATGGTAAAGTTTTCTATGCACCCAATTGCATCGTGCACTTATAATGAAATTTAAAATCATGCAACTTCTTATAATGAACGATGAAATTTATTTATATTGAACCGTTAAAAAAATAGTTGCACGGTTCAGTATAAACAACTTGCATATTTTAAAATAACAAATTGTATGATTTTAAAATGCACTATGAGTGTTCAGTGCATCTGGATGTACATAAGCTCACTCATTAATAATTAATGTATATGTGCACCAAATTGCTGTTGGGCATTACGATATGTTTTATATGATCATAAGTTTTGCAACACACTCTATTAATTATTCTTTATATATATACACACATATATATGGGACCGCATTAAATTAACTTTAGTGTGTGGGATTCCAGATTTATAAGCACCTTCAGTTGGGCACCTGGCAAATGTTTGCGGTCCAAGGTGCCAAAATAACTTTAATTTCTTATTGACCTAACTTGTAGTCCGCCCATTAACAATATATTCTGCATAAGGAATAAACAATTCAACTTCCACTTACAGTTGTTTATGTGTACTACATTATATGAGTGTGTGCATGTGAGTTCAAGAAAGGAGGTTTTTCAATGTCTATTTATTTGTACGAGACATTCAACTAACTTATAAACAATTTTATTTTAAAAAAAGATTTTCAGTATCTCAATCGGAACAATTAAAAAAAAAAGGTGCATGGTTATTCTCTCTAGAAATTAATAATTATATAAACAAACAGTTGACTTTAGTTATCATTTTAGAAAACAATAAAAAAAAATAGTGTATGCAGTGAACAAGTTTCACACCAGGAGATCTGTAAAACTGGATCATACAATTGAAGGGTGTGATTTATATTACAAAAAAAAGTATTAGTCGTACGTGATAATTGAAATGTTCGATTTATTACTACAAAAAAAGGTATTACTTGAAGGATATGACTTATATTAAAAAAATGTATTAGTCATTATAAATAAAAGGCCAGGTCGATCTGGATCTCTTTAGTAAAATATGAATCCAATTTCACCGTGTACAAGTTTTATAAGAGAACAATTTATAAAAGAAAAAAGAAAAAAAAATGAGAGAGAAGTCGAGGAATAACATTTTTCTGATCGTGCATGTTGGTTTAATCACTTTTTTAAAATTATACATTTTTATATAAAGTATACAAATCTTGCATTGTCATCCAAAGTGATCGAGTGCGGTGATGGAATATTTGATTGCAATTAGAGTTTAAAAATCATCTGAATTAATTTTACATTGGAAAAACATTCATAGCAGCTAGATCTTGATGACCAGATGAACCTTTTGTATTCTATTTTGATGGAAAAAAAAAGTATAATTAGTAGGCAAAGTCTAAAAATAGGCTTTAGTTACTTGTAAATTTTGGATGATAAAGTGTAATTTCCCCTATACATATTGATAATTAATTGATGTATATATGCTGATTAGAATGTGTAAGCATACATCATTTAAGTTTACACGAAAACTTTGCACGTTTAATTAAATCAATAAAAAGAAAAACCAATTGTCTCAAAAAGAAAAATATTAGGGATTGGTCTAAATGGTAATTAATAACCTCAATATGAAGGTATATGAAAGAATTTTATTTCATTTAAAAGTTTGAACTTTATTTAATTTTTTTAACACTTCCCCTTACTCGTGAGCTGAATTATCTTACTCCATCTATGGGAGAAGGCCCAACGAGTGAACAATTTAATACGAGTGGAGTTGCTTTCAACGAAAATTGAACTTAGAATGTGGGCGTGAGCCAAAAAGCACTGATATAAAAAAAATTGTCTCATCTAAAACTCCAAATTTATAGAGAAGTGTTGAATTAATTCATTTTATTTAATTTCTCTAACCGTACATATATATATATATGTCTATAATTATTCACAAGAAAATGAAGATGCCCTATAGTAATCTACGTAACCGTTACAGTATCATAAATATAATGTTGGTGTCCCTTCATGTAAAATAAATTAATTATTTATTAATTCTTGCATATCTAGTTATCTATCTTTTTTCCCTCAATTTCTTTTATTGTTAATTGCGGGATAAGTACTTTGGTCACTTAAGTCTGCAGCCATTCGATATTGCATAATCTTAAAGATATTGTGTCCCGGCCTGTCCTAGTCTTGATGCATTTTCTTACCTTCTTTAGACCATACATGAATATAATCTTTATTGGTGTCCTTTGGAACTTAATTGGTGGTAGACAAAGACATTTTATCTAAATTTCTTAGCCTATCTTAGTGCAAGTGGTCCCTTATATTAAATACTAGGTCACATGATTGGTTGCTTGCAATTTTAAATCCTACATTATCTTTTATTGGTGGGTTGATATCCCATGAAAAAGAGAATTTTTTGTACGAGACATTGTAGTGCAAGTCAAATTGTGATATGGATCCGAACTATATATATGACGTATATATATATATATATATATATATATATATATTTATTTATTAAAAAGTATATGTAAAACTCGATTGATATTTTTTTATTCTAGTTAATTAATAAATTTTGATCTGTCTCACACGTGACTATCTCACTAGTGTCTCGAGATGTGCATGTGCCACACAACACAAGTCATAACCTCTCTTTCTCCACTAATTCCCCACTTGCCTATATAAAGGTTAGAATCATTTGAGAAGAAAATCACTAGGGTTTTCCATAACCTAAATACCCTAAATCTTCAACTTCTTTTTATTGTTCCATATCAAATCTTACTTTGGTCCAATTTTTAAATAAAACTACATTTCTTGGAAAACACATGGCATCTTTGGTAGCTGAAAATTGGGAGCAAATGGACGGCCATGATGATAACTTTGAGCTCTCACCAAGAAACCACAATCTTCTCATGTCGTTGCTCGATGAAACGCAAGTTGATGAGTGCGACGATGAAAGATTAAAACACGTAATTCGATCTCTTGAAGCTGAAATCGACTCCACAAGTCATTTTGATCATGATGGTGCATGGGAGAGCGATTTGGTGGATTGTGAATCGTCGATTGATGAATCCAACGGTCTAGATTCGTCGACAACAAGCGATGATCTTGATCATCTTCATTGGATGGATATGGAGATTGTTCCTTGTTCACCTAGTGGTGAAATGGGCAGTGATTTTGGGTGGGTGAAGAACTTTTCTTGTGTTGAAGCTGATCAAGATTATGGTTCACTATGGCATGAAACAAATGCAATCAATTATGATTATTAATTAGTCACGTAATTAATGAATTCGTGAATAAATCTTAATTTTACACATTTTATTTGTGTAGATTTCTGAGAGAGAAAAGACGCACAATTAAAAAAAAAAAAAAAGGTTAATGGAAAATGTTTGAGTTTACAAATGGTTCTCGTTGTATCATGTCAATCTCTCTTCGATTCGAAAAAAATAAAATGTAGAGATCCTGATGATTTAATAAATTCTCTATATGTTATGCGAATAATATGTTATCGATTGTTCTATATCTAGTTCCTAAACGCCAATTAGAAGTTTGGCTAGTTGAAAAGTCCATACAAACTCTAACGTAAATTCCATTTGCCCAATTAAAAAAAAAAACACTCTAACGATAAATTAAAGTGGAATTTTCCAATGAAATAGTTCACCGTAAAATATTATTTAAAATAAGAAGACACTGAATATTCACGAATCTTGTGTGGGTCTAATCAAATTAAACGGATATTTCTTAAAAAATCACGTAAAGGCAAAATTGGGAAAGACAAAAGTATGTGTGACTATAAATAAAATTATGTGTTACTACTTGATGATAGAAAAAAAATATTTTTACTAATTCAATGGTGTAATATGGTGGTTTGGACATTTAATTAAGATAGTTTGATCACATGCCAGAAGGAGAAGTGGATAAAAAATTGAGGGGGAAGTGGATGAAAATAGAGGGAATGTCGTTTTGTCCTTACAATAACACATATATGTAATTACAGTAACAAATTACCATGAAACCATGGGTTCGAGTCACCATTTTCCCAATCAAAAAAAAAGTAACACATATATTGTTTATAGTAACACATGTTTGTCCTTATAGTAGCACAAATCTCGGAGTAGAGCTCTGTTATTTTGTCTTTACACGAATTTTATAGAATAATTTATTTAATTCAGTTCAACCTTCAAAGGATTCCCGAACTCGTGGACGCACATGTCATGTTTAACGCATTCTTCTTTACTGTAACACATATATGTACTTATATATAGTAACATATGTTTGTTCTCATAATAACATAGATCTCTAAACGAGTTTTGCTATTATGTTGTTGCGCTAAATTTTAAGAAATATCCATCTGATCAATTTTGATCGCACAAAATCTGTAAATTTTTTATTTTGTATTATACGCTTCTCTTTTCGACCCATGTGTCATATTTCACACATACTATATCCGTAAAATATTTTATATAAAAATTTGCCTAAACTAAATGGCTACTATACGGTTAACTAGACTCATATACAGGTACACACATGTCTAGTCCTCAAAATAATGCAACTTAACTATTTATGTGGACCATTGGAGAAAAAAATATTATAAGAGAGGTCATTTTCGTGTTTTTTTTTTTTTTAATTAATTACATGATCGATATCCTGCAATATTTAGCCTTTTGGCTACCAAGCTGTTATCTTAATTTTCATATATGCTACTTTGTCCTTTTTCTTTCTTTTTTCTTTTTCCATTTAATGGCAGAAATCAATTGAAAGAAGTCCTAAGACGTATTCATGTGAGCTTGTTCGAGGAGAAATATATTATATCAATTTGGAGATTTCGTAATAGATCAGTTTCATAGTGATATCAGATATGTATGGCATAATATTTAAAATTATAAAACAAAAGGTATCAATATTTTAGTTGTTGGCCGCACTACAAGAAAGTGCACTTCTTGTAACCAATTTATTTGTAACGAAAATTTAAATGATTACGGAAAGATGATATATATTGTAATGAAATCTTTTTTTCGTTATAAAAAATCATATGTTACTATGAGGGCAAACATATAAAATGAGTAGGTGTATGTGAAACTTGTTAAATTTGTTCAATTCACAGTGAAATTGGTATCATATTTATTGACATAATCCTTCAATTATTACAATTAATATTCATTAATAATATAAGTCATATTTTTCAGTTATCACGATTAATATCCTTTATAATATACGACAAACATTTCAGTATCACGAGTAATATATACTCTTTTTGTAATAATTAATTATATCATTCACTTATCACGACTAATACACTTTAGTAAATAAACGAATTAATTTCACAACTATTTATAAGTTCGAGCTTTTAGATGAATTGTAATTCTTTCATGGTATCAGAGCCTTTAGGCTCACGCCCACGTCCTGAGTTCGATTTTCCGCTGAAAGTCACTCCACTCATGTTAAATCAATGAGGCTCCTCTTAGTGATGGAGTAAAAGAATTAACCCCACGAGTAATAGAAAGTATTAAGAAAATTAAATAAAACAAAATAATTAATTTCATATATTTCTATAAATTCAAAATTTTTATTGAGATGAATTTTTTCATAAGTCATACTCTTTGATCCAATTTCATAGATACCTTGCTTGAAATTTAGCCTTATAAAATTGGGGGATTAATAGATA
The DNA here is from genome assembly GCA_037126765.1 of Stenogyne calaminthoides. Classification (NCBI taxonomy): domain Eukaryota; kingdom Viridiplantae; phylum Streptophyta; class Magnoliopsida; order Lamiales; family Lamiaceae; genus Stenogyne; species Stenogyne calaminthoides. Next base: position 9,028,915 of record JBBCBC010000004.1, on the reverse strand, counting down.
ATCTTAAACCTAGCTAAACAATGTCTTGTACTATTAAATATGGAGTAACACTCATGTGAATCAGGTTCACACATGAACTCTCTCACTGTTATGTATAAAAATTATCACTGTTATGCACAAAAACTTTCACTGTTTAAAAATATAAAACATTTTCTAAACAGTGATTGTTTTTGTTCATAACAGTGATAGTTTTTATACATAACAAAGAGAGAGTTTTTGTATGTAATAGTGATATTTAAATAAATCGAGTTAATAAAGATTTTAACAGCGCCTATCTGAGTTTTTGTCTTAAATATGCATACAGTCAAATAAGATATGCAAATAAATACCTCATACTATAGATAAAGTGTCATGTGCACGAATTTAAGATTTGTGCACTCGCCTCAACCCTACCCAGTATTCACAGAATTTGTTTAATATATTCAATGGGTTAAGTATTTTTTAAATTGATCATTTTGTTGTATGAATGCTTCAATGGGGTATTCAATGGGTTAAGTGTTTTTTTAAATTGATCATTTTGTTGTATGAATACTTCAATGGGGTATTCAATGGGTTAAGTATGCACGGTGTACTTGGGTGCACAAGAGACTCACTCCATACTATAAAATGCTTCAATTTTAAATGATTAGTACGAATAACAAGACCCAGATATATGATACGTATCTAGATAGTCTTCGAAATAATACAACTTGCCTACCTATGTGGACCATTGGAGAAAATATGATATGCTCGCGCGAGGTCATTTTCGTCATTTCGTGTTTATATCATCGAAATTATGTAATTATAGTCTTTTCACTGCCAAGCTTTAACCTATTTTTCCTGTCAAAAAAAAAAAAAAGCTTTAACCTATTTTGGGCCGATAAACATTGGGCCTAATAGACCTCTTTTAAACTTTGGCTCAGGTTATTTGCACCGCCACAATTAGGAAATACACCTTCAATAATAATTTGAAAAAAAAAATACGCATGAGAAGACTATCTTACCCTTTGTTTATCTAACACGTTCAAATTCTAAGATACATTCCATTGTGAAAAAAAACCCATGAAAATCAGCAAAAATTGAAGGAACAAATATAACATGCAATTTTATTCTCCAAATCTGTTTATTTTTACATATTTAAGTCAAAATGTTAAAAAATATCACAAATTTCGGCAAAAAAAAAAACATAAGAAAGAAAACAATTTGGATCTGAAATGTTGAAAAGAATAGAGAGAAAAACAGAGGCGGTGAAGCTCGATGCGGAGAGAGAAGAAGGAGGCACAACTTTGAAAAACCTGAAGGAAGGTGGAGATGGAGGCGTCAATATATACTGAAATTTATTATAATTAAAATCTATGAGTTTTCATAGACCGAAATATTTACTAGATTGACTCATTGTAACACCATCAAAAACTTTTCTCTCAATATATACAATCAAACTTTCCATATTGTTGGTTATGAAATTGAGATTTGTACAACTCTTCACTGTCTGTCATCAATTTTATACTCATTAGTAATAAGAACCCTAATCCCAATTTTTTTTTTTAAAATCAAAGGATGCATAAACATGAAATTTAATACAAAATCACTACTAAATTTTAAATTGAATTTATGTTATTCCTCATTTATTCCATAAACCTAAAAAGATGAAGAAATGGTGTTGGAGGAGTATTACTCTTTTTTAGACCTGGTTTACAAAAGTATTACTCTTTTTATCCCCCTTTTTTTTGGGATTCTCTATTTTCCTTTTCAAATACTTGAGTCGGGATCTCTTCTTCTCATTTCTTTTTTAATCGGAAACTTTCCAATGAAATATTTCACTGTGGAATATTAGTTAAAATGGGATGGAGCTCAAAATTCACAGATCTTGCGGGTTGAATTTAGTCAAACATATATTTTTTATAAATTCGGGTCCAAGACAAAACATGAAAACTCATTTCCTGTCTGTGTTATTATGACAAGTATGTGTTATTGTAAAGACAATTTTATATTACTATATAATGATATAATTTTATTTTCTTTTTTTTTTAACTAATTCAATGGTGTAATATGGTGATTTGGGCCTTCACATCTCATAAGGAGAAGCAGATAAAAAATAGAGTGGGAAACGGATGAAAATAGAGTGACTGTCGTTTTGTCATTACAATAACACATATATGTACTTATAATAACACATGTTTGGCGTTATAGTAACACAAACCTCAGAGTGATTTGTTTTGTCTTTACGCGGATTTTATAGAAAAAATATTTAACCCAGTTTGACCTAGTACAACCCGAACATGATCCGCAAAATTTTCTCTCTTTGTTAATGTGCTTCTCTTTCTGACCCATGGGTCATGTTTCACGGATCCTTCCTTACAGTAATACATATTTTCTCTTATAATAACAATTTTTCATGTCTGTTGAGTGGGAAGAAAGGGAGAAATCTTGCTACATGTTTATGAATTTGTGTGGTTTGGGTCATTTGAAGAGGGAGGAATAAACTTATTTTTGAAAATGTACCTTTTTTTATTGATAAGGTAGAGGAAGTTAAAAGTAGAGTGTGGAGATGGTTCTCTATTCGTTACCCAGATATCTGTAGTATCCTATTTATTGTGTGGCTTTCGGAGCATGTGTCTATGTTGAGTTTATGAAAGTTGTAAATCTGTAATTCTTTTGTCCTGAATATACCTTATATCCAGGATACATCTTTGGAATAAGAGTCTTTTTTTCCCAAAAAAAAAAAAAAAACTCTTATAGTAACACAGATCTCATAGAGAGTTTTTGTTGTTCTACCTTTGTACGTATTTTTAAAAATATTAACTTGACCCGCACAGAATCTGTCAAATGTTTAGCTCTGTGTTACGCACTTCTTATTTTGACCTGCCAGTCATATGTGATCTAAAAGTTTGCCCTCTTTAACAATTGAGTCAGACTCTCCTTATTCCCATTTCTCTTTTATAATATATTACCATTAGTTGTCTCTAATTTGTTACAAATTCTTGTATTAATTAATTTTAAACAAATTTTTTTTATAAATTATTTAGTTTGGTTTTTATATGCGTTAAGTATAGATTCGTCTCACAGAATGAGATCCGTGAGACAGCATGACACAAGACCAGCTCTTAATTTTATTATTGTATATCTTGTGGAATATTAAATATGCATATTTTTCCTATTATATGTTTGTCTTATTATTTCTAATAAAGATGTATAAATGGTTTATTTATTTTATTTATCAAATCGATTAGAATGTAATTTATTAGTCTTAACTTAATCTCAAGATTGGATATGTGAATTTATTAAATATTTAGAATTTTCTTGTATAACGAATTTTATTATCATTATCTATTTTATTAAATGCAAAATACGTCTTAGATTATTGAGTATGGTTATTATTGTTATTTTTTTACCTATTCAAGTATATATGAAATTCTCTTTTTTGACTCGCCATTATTTATTTATATAAAAGTTATAAATATATTTATGATGCAGATGAAGCGTGGGATCGATCTACATTATACGCCTCGGCACGGGTGGTAACAAATTCCCTAATCTAATTAATCTAGGATTATATATTTATTTGTATTCACACATCAGAGTATTAATACGTATATGCATGTATTATGCACCAAAAATAAAATTAAAAAAATACATGCATGTACCATGGGACGTCAAAGTGTGTTGGCACTTTGGAGTTTCATATACATAATACATTAACTACTACACATTTGAGCTTGGAGAGCTCCACTTGGACAGCCATTTTTTCGAATAGCTCTCCAAGTGGTCCCTTGAAGAAATGTTATTAAAAAAAAAAAAAAAAAAAGTTAAAAATCGTTTGTCCAAGATCAAAAACTTAGACAATGGTTCATAACTCATTTGTGCAAGAAATACTTGGAGAGCGGTTTTGAACATTTGTCCAAAAGAAAAAACTTGAGAGCGGTTCATAACCGCTCTCCAAGTGAATTAATTTTTTTTTTTTGTAAAGCTTGTATTTTTTGTTTTATTTTTTTGTTTTTGTAAATTTTTTTTTACAATTCAAATATTTTATTCTTTAAATTCTCGTGTTATTTCTTTTTAATATTCGTCTTATATAATGAGATTAACACAAACTCTTATGTAAAACTTGTTCATAATATTAAATTCATATTATTACACTTACGAACTTGTATCACTATTAATTCTTATAAATTAATACCTATAATATTTAATATTCTTATAAATTAATTCAATTTTGTCTAAGTATTACTTATTTAGATAGAAAAGTACTATTACTTGTTTAAGTAGAAAAGTATTACTTGTTTAAATAGAAAAATATTACTTGTTTAGATAGAAAGGTATAACTTGTTTAAAGAAAAGTATTACTTGTTTAAAGAAAAATATTACTTATTTAGATAGAAAAGTATTGCTTGTTTAAATATAAAAATATTATTTGTCTAGATAGAAAAGTATTACTTGTTTAAATAGAAAAGTATTACTTGTTTAGATAGAAAGGTATAACTTGTTTAAAGAAAAGTATTACTTTGTTTAGATGAAAAAGTATTACTTGTTTAAAGAAAAATATTATTTATTTTGATAGAAAAGTATTAATTGTATAGAAGGAAAAGTATTACAAGTTTAAAAGAAAGGTAGTTAAAAAAAAGTACAAGTAAAAAATATAATTTTAATTTAATTTAATTTAATTTTAATTTTAATTTATATAAAAAAAATTATTATATAAAAATGTGATTGAATTAATAAATAAGATAATTGAAATAAAGAATTTTAAAAAAAAATTGTAAGAAAAAACGATTTTTAGAACATATAGAATTAATTTTATTAAGTAAATGCAAGAAAGCAAGTGCTCGAGCGGAATTGATCCCCGTTCAGGCGCCCAAGGTCCCGTGTTCGGTCCCCCATGGGAGAGAGTAATTGCCTCAATTAATTGTGAGGCTTGGTGGAGCTAAAAACTGCTATCTAATTATCAATTTTGATACTTAGACAACGATTTTTAACCGCTTTCTAGGTTGCATCTTGGAGAGCGGTTCCAAGTGAATATCTTGCACAGCGGTTCATAACCGCTCTCCAAGTGAATATTTTGCACAACAGTTTTTAACCGATGTCTAAGCTCCACTTTTATTTGGACAGCCGTTACTTGGAGAGCGATGTCATTTTTAACAGCTCTCCAAGCCCAAATATGTATTAGTATATATTGCATATAGAGAGAATTTCACTTATGAAACCATGGTTCAAATAATCTTGAGATTCGATAATGTAGTATATTTTAATTTAGTTATAATAATATGTGGAGTTCAGTGATAAATTAAGTGTGGGTTTGAAAACTAAAAAATAAGGTGTAGAATCACTTACTTTTAAAACTGTTAGTTAGATACAATTTTTTAAAAAAAAAAAAAAAAAAGTATTTCTATCTTTCCTGTTGGGTTTACAAACATGTTATAAATTGACTTTGAAATGGGTGGTGTTGCGATTTCACACGCCACAAGAATGATATATAAGGCACACTTCCGTTATGGTATCATGATAAGATGGAGGGTATAATTTGAGTATGATGCTTTACTTCGCTTTGATATGAATTTTTATCATGATATATATAATTGGATGTGGACACACGATGTATCTAATTATCTATTAACACATGACATCGGTCCGGCTTTTGATGGGAACTCTTGTAGCAATTTGAATCAATCATTTTTAAATTAATTTGTGAAATGAGATTATGAGAATGTAAATACATATATACCAACACAGTTTGTTCCATTATTAATATATTAGCATATATCTTCTGCTTGACTCTCATCATGAACTTAGAGCGGGACATTATAGAAAATAATTTATAATTATGTGAGGCAGTGAGTTTAGGTGCATGTGCATGATTTAATGCATGGAATATTAATTAATTGTTAGGTGAATGCATGGTTTAATTGTCGGCTTTTGGTATGGGAGAGCGTTATGTTATGTGCATTGGAGAGTGCTTGTTTTGTCTCCATACTCGTATGACACGTGGTACGGTGTTTTTTGGATTCATTATTGACCGTGCAAACAGTCACACAATAATATCGTGTACTATACAGGATACATGAATTAATTAAATTATTTTTGTCTTATAACTTTTTATTTTATTAAAATGCTCCAATAATTATCTGTTTTTCGAATTTAAGCTCATATATATTTTCAAATTTCTCCAATTCAGTCTTAAATAGTCGAAAAATGTCTTAGACAATGCGTTTCGGTCAGTGCCGACCTCTTGATACTTGAATAGGTCCGGAGAAAAATTCACTCACTGCAAAAAAACGCGCATTTTACCGACGAACGATTTGTACGACGGTTACGGTCAAATGGTCAAAGTCAATAGTTTTAGCGACGGTTTAGAAAATCGTCGCAAATAGCGGCGATTTTAGTTACGATTTTAGCGACGTTTTGGACTAACCCCTTTAGCGACGGTATTAGCGACGGATTTAGCGACGGATTTTTTTTTTTAATTTTTTTTTGAATTTTTTTTTTAAAAATAATTTTTTAATTTTTTTTAATATTAATTATGTATTTTTTTTTTATGTTTCAGGATTATACTAGGTTTTTTAATTGTTGTTAATGCACCTTACCGTATATTTAATTTATAGTCACTTGGAGAAGAGTTCCACCTGATCGTAGTCAGATCTATTTCGAGGAGTTTACGTTATAAAATTTAATTCATAGTATATTTAAATATATATATTGACTAAAAGTAGTACTTGTTTAAATAGAAAAGAAGTACTTGTTTAAATGAAAGTATTAGTTGTTAAATGAAAAATATTACTTAAGCTTAAATAGAAAAGTAGTATTTGTTTAAATAGAAAAGTAGTACTCCCTCCATCACATAAAAGCGTACACACCTACTTTATTATCGAGTTTTTGTGAAAGCGAGTTGTTTATTAGTATTTCAAATGATAAAGTGATTTTTAAAGAGGGGTATTATAGATCTACCTCTCATCTATTGCATGCATCTTTAAAAATTATTTTATCATTTCAAATACTAATAAAAAACTCGCTCGCAAAAACACGTGAAAACAGTAAACGTGCACGTTTCTTTGGACGGACGTAGTACTTGTTTAAATAAAAAGTAGTACTTGTTTAAATAGAAAATTATTACTTGTTTAAATAGAATAGTAGTACTTGTTTAAATAGAAAAGTAGTACTTGGTTAAATGAAAAGTATTACTTGTTTAAATTAAAAGTATTTTTTAAATAATAGAAAGTATTACTTGTTTAAATGAAAGGTATTACTTGTTTAAATGAAAAGTATTACTTGTTTAAATAGAAAAGTAGTAGTTGTTTAAATAGAAAAGTAGTACTTGTTTAAATGAAAAGTAGTACTTGTTTAAATGAAAAGTATTACTTGTTTAAATAGAAAAGTATTACTTGTTTAAATAGAAAAGTAGTACTTGTTTAAATGAAAAGTAGTACTTATTTAAATGAAAAGTATTATTTGTTTAAATAAAAGGTATTACTTGGTTAAATGAGAAGTAGTACTTGTTTAAATGAAAAGTAATACTTGTTTAAATGCAAAGTATTACTTGTTTAAATAGAAAGTATTACTTTTTAAATGAAAAGTATTACTTGTTTAAATTGAAAAGTAGTACCTGTTTAAATAGAAAAGTAGTACTTGTTTAAATGAAAAAGAGTACTTGTTTAAATGCAAATTATTACTTGTTTAAATAGAAAAATATTACTTGTTTAAATAGAAAAGTAGTACTTGTTTAAATAAAAAAGTAGTACTTGTTTAAATGAAAAGTAGAACTTGTTTAAATGAAAGGTATTATTTATTTAAATGAAAGGTATTACTTGTTTAAATGAGAAGTAGTACTTGTTAAAATGAAAAGTAATACTTGTTTAAATGAAAAGTAGTACTTGTTTAATTAGAAAGTATCACTTGCTTAAATGAAAAGTAGTGCTTGTTTAAATAGAATAGTCGTACTTTTTTAAATGAAAGATATTATTTATTTAAATTAAAGGTATTACTTGTTAAATGAAAAGTATTACTTGTTTAAATTGAAAAGTAGTAGTTGTTTAAATAGAAAAGTAGTACTTGTTTAAATGAAAAGTAGTACTTGTTTAAATAGAAAAATATTACTTGTTTAAATAGAAAAGTAGTACTTGTTTAAATAGAAAAGTAGTACTTGGTTAAATGAAAAATATTATTTGTTTAAATTAAAAGTATTACTTGTTTAAATAGAAAGTATTGCTTGTTTAAATGAAAGTAGTATTTGTTTAAATAGAAAGTATTACTTGTTTAAATATAAATTAGTATTTGCTTTAAAAAAATGAATTTGTAGGACATATACAATTTGAAAAGAATATAATCATTTATTTATAATTTATAAAGAAAAAAATATATATAATTAGTATTTTAAAGATTATTAGATAGTTAAATTAAATAAATAAAACAAAAAATTTTAAAAAAATGTGTAAAAAAACGAATTAAAAATAAATAAATAAATATAACTTTAATATAATACAATTTAATTCAAATTTATAAATAAATAAAAATTATAATTATTATATTAAAATTTGATTAAATCATTAAATTAGATAATTGAAATAAAGGATTTTTTTTTAAATTGAAAAAAAAATGATTTTTAGGACATATAGAATTAATTTCATTAAGTAAACGCAAGAATGAAAGTGCCCAAGCGGTTTGATCCCTGCTCAGGCGCCCATAGGTCCAGTGTTCGGTCCCCCTTGGGAGGGAAAATTTGCTTCATTTAATTGGGAGGCTTGGTGACTTATATATGATATATTTGGTGGTTGGGTTCGAGATGGTTAAAGAAAAACAAAATAATTAAAAAAAAACGCCGCTAATACCGTCGCTAATCAGCGACGGTCACTTGGTGACTTATATATGATATATTTGGTGGTTGGGTTCGACATGGTTAAAGAAAAACAAAATAATTAAAAAAAACGCCGCTAATACCGTCGCTAATCAGCGACGGTCACAAAAATTCATCGCTACGGTTAGTGACCCTCGATTCAATGATGGATTTTTGTAGTGACTTCCCACATGTTACAGATCTCATGATTTTGGTCACTAAGATTTTTTTCATGCAGCTTTAGTCTAAGGGTCAACAAAAACCGTCAACTTTGAACGAAATTAATTAATTAGCGCGTGCGCTTCACGCGCTTTGTTAGTTAGGCTCATTTTCGAGAAAAAATCACTTTTGATCCACCACCCCACCATATTAAGTAACTAATATTATAAATGATTATTATTTCTCTTGTGCAATGCTCTGATAAATTTTATTATTATATAGTATATAAATATTGTATTAATAATAATTAAATAAATGAATGCATGCACAATTTAAGATTTATTATATTATAGTATGTTACTTCCTCCGTCTCATTCTTAACTGCATTATTTCCTTTTTGGGCGTCTCATTCTTAATTGAACATTCTCTTAAATGGAAATATACATTTTATCACTTTATCACATAAAATACTAATAAATAATTCTTTCTACCCCAACTATTCATCACTTTATCACTTTATCACATAAAATACTAATAAACAACTCTTTCTACCCCCAACAATTTATCACTTTATCATTTTTTCTTAAAAACCGAGCACACAGTAATATAGCGGTTAAGAATGGAACGGAGGAAGTATTTGTTAATAGATGCAATATATTAATATTTACTTAATTTTGAGTGAATTGAAGATTCAATAAAACTAAAATAAAATTAACATGGTTAAAAACACTAAATGTTAATTATTTAAACAAATAAAATTTTAGAATAATTTTTGAATTACACAATTTTTCGTGAATCTGCTATTGTACGTGCCTACATTTTAGAAATTAAAAGTTACGATCTGCTATTTTTAACCATGTACGTGAATCTGCTAATTTTGAACTACACAATTTTAGAAATTAAAAGTTACGATCTAAAATTTTCAAAATTTTAAAATGTACGTGCCTACATTTACAGCAAAAAAAATTAATTTTCTACTTTTTCCAAATTTAAAGATTATTATCCGTAAAATACAAATCCCTAAAGTATGGACCTATAAAAAAAATCAATAGAGAGTTCACAATATAGACGGGGCAACATATTGAATCTAGAGAAAAAACAAACCTCCGAAATCAGATGCATGAACCGGGCTTGTAATATTCAAAGTACAAAAAAAATTGAAAAAATAAGAAGTTGGGTAAAAATCAGACGAACAGTGGTAAATAAAATAATAATTAATTAAGTGTGATAAAGAACCTACAAAAATAAAACAAAAAATAATGAAAATAAGCTCAAGAAAACGCTTTATGGAGATTAAATGTTCACTCTTCAACCTGCAATACATAAAAATAAAATATCAGATGAAAGAGTAGAGAACGAAGTATTTCTGCAGAGAAAAATGAAGAAAATCGGCTCAATAAAAGATTCTGCGAAAGAATCTTAGAAATTAATTGACCTTTGAAAATGAGTCATTAGATATATTATTAACTGATTTTAAGGGATACGTTAACTTAGGACTAAGTTTAGTTTGCACCAAGTGTACCACGATGGGGTTATACTGGAAAATATACTTTTATTTTGTATAATTAAATCAATTTACATCTTTATTTGTTTGAAATAAATTATTTATCATTTGTTCTTTTAAATATCATTGAATGTTATATATTTCTTTGCATAACCTGTTCAATAAATAGTACGTGTTACATTGTAGTTAATTTAGTGATACCATATCACAGAAGATTAAATTAACAGTCCATTGTAACTAAAAGTACAGAATTCACAACCTAGATGGAAATGAACGATCCATCGTGAAAGGTTGAAGTGTAAGGCTCAGATTGACTTGTCTTGACCAAGAGATTGCACTAGTGCATTATGATCTTGTTGAATAGGACCTCTGGGGAGGATAAATTCTTGATCTTGAATATAGAAGAATTAGACCTCAGTGGTTATTTATTTCTTAATCCCCGTCCCTTAAATAGGATCGTGTGGAATTAATAATTATTGCTTTAATTCATGTTGGGTAGAGAATCAATGTGATTCAATACTTTGTGTTTTGGGCAATATTATTAGTAACATGACGATTGCTAAGATTTAATATGGAGAATCGTGTGCAAGTACGTCTTGCTTGATTTGTCCCCTTGTTGGGCTCAGAAGTTTTATCATACCAAATCTTGCAAGTGGAATTTATTTCCGGTATAGATAATAATGTTGAGTTGACCTTACTCCAAGGAAAAAGATATATATATATATATATATATATATATATATATATATATTTTTTGATCGGGCAAAGTTAGATGTTAGTTATTAGTAGTTAGTACACCAAGCACCCAAATACTCCACGAAATCGTCAATCCACCTTATAACTCCCATAACTCCAATTCATTCCCAGAGGTAATCGAACCTGGGTCTCCCACTCAAATGAGGAACCCAGTGGCCAGGTGGTCTAAGCCACCTGGTTAAAAGATATTAATTAATATGAAGTTATTTTAGTGGTTTAAATTAATTAATGGACTAGATAATCTTAAACACGGAAAATAATAACCGGGAGTCATATTAACTGTAATATGGGTTACGATGGATAGTGTAACATTAATTATGTAGTGAGATTAATTAATATTTATGGGCTTGAATAATATTGTGGCTCAATATTGGAAATTCAAGGTCCATTAGAAGGTTCAGTCTTAATTTTCTTAAAGGCCCCTCAAGTAGCCCAAAGATAAAGTCCAATAACTGAAAAATGTGTTTAAAATTAAATAAAATATTGTTGCCTATTTTTCTCTAATTTTTTCGAAAATAAATAAATAAAAGAGGGAGAAAGATTTTCTTTGAATTTTGTTATGGAATGAGGATAAGTATTCTTGGAATACAAGTTTATCTCATTAAATTCAAGAAATCTCCCACTCGGTTATTTATTTGGTATTTTTCGAAAATAATGAAAGAATAAGGAAGGAAATATTTTCTTGATTTTCTTGAAAATATATTATGGAAGATATGTATTCTTGGAATACAAGAATATCTCATAAATTCAAGAAGATCCCAATCTTGGAAATCTTGGTCCCTTATTTTTCGAAAATTCCATAACAAGAGAAGGTGGGATTTTTTGTGGAATATTTTAATTATGGAGAAAAGAATATATGAGATATATTCAAGATTTCTTTGAGATCAAGAAAAAGATTTTCCCATATTATTTTTCCCTAAAAATTTCGACCACCTCCCTCTTATAAATAGGGGATGAATGTTTCATCCCCAATGTAATTCCATGTGTTGGAAAAATCAGAAATCCACAAAGGTGGTGCAACATAATTTTATTTTTCCTTTTGTTAAAATTGTTCGCGAGCATTCTTCCACCGGATTGTTGAACAAGGACGAGGGAATACTTGAGAAGGCTCTTTGGGTTTGTTCGTGTGAACGAGATATCCATCTTCTCAACGGTTGTCACTCCGAGAGGTTAGTTCACGTAAACTCCTAGCAATTCCGCATGCGTAGGATTTATGTGACTTGTTTATATGCATGACTTGTTATTGGATTATTATTTGAATTAATATAGGATTAATTCATGCTAGTAATAATTGTTAGAATTAAATTTATATTTAAATATTCATCCCGAATAGATCCGGGCAATTAATTCCCCAACAACTGGTATCAGAGCCTCAGTTTCGGGCTCTGAATTTTAAATTGTAATTTAATTTGATTTCATTAAATTTAAAATTGGATAGTATAATTGCTAGATTTTTTTTGCAGGTATCCAATTGTCATGGTATTTGATGAATGTTTAATTATGCATGCATATAAATTATGGTTTTTAATTCGATTAGTTCGAATTCGTTTTGCCTCGTGAGAAAATCCACGAGTAGATTAGGATTTGTTTGATTTGATCAATGTAATAAACTAGTCTAGATCTAGGTTTATTTATTTTTAGTAAATAAATTATAACCGGATCGAAAACGAAGACGAAGAATTAAAGACGGGCGACCAAGTGCCCGGACGTACTCGAGCCAAAGCACGAAGTGCTAGGCGGTCGCGTACTGGGCTGGCCGAGGAGTGCTCGACGCACGCGGGCGCAAGCCCAGGCGTGGCCGAGCGTCGGGTGGGAACTTAGGGCGAACGCAGCGCATGGGTGTCTTGGCGCCAACGAGACGAAAGAGCAATGACGAGAAAGCAGAACAGACGAGCGCACACGCACGCAGACGGGAGCGATGATGGAGAGAAGTCGCTTACCGAAGGTCGTCGGGACGACGCGCGCGCGCATATGCATAAGCGTGCCGGGGTGGGGGCGCGAACTTCGGCGACGGGCGACAGAGGCCCGGCAGCAAGACGATCCGTGCCCTACCGAAAGTTTGCCGAGTGTTGTCGAGTGACGGGCAGGGATGGCCGACTCGAATGCGGGCGTGCGCCTTGGCTCACGCGGATATGTGTTCCGGGTCGTGAGCTACCTAATGGCGGACGTCGTCTCAAACCTAGACGGAGGACGTTTTAAAGAGTATGTTGCGGTCGAGTGGGAGCTTTTCGAGGCGAACGATGAAGGCTATGTAGACGATTTCTCAAGATCAAGACATGACAAAAATTAACCGTGACAATTAGATATATGTGCCCAATGTGTTTAATTTTTTGTTTTGATGTTTGCTTTATTTTTTGTGCTTATTTAATTTGTTTGAATATGCGATGCATTAGAAATTGTTTTAGAAAAATCTTACTTTCAAAAATTACTAAGTATGCTTTGAAATAATTAATTGATAATTTTATTCCAGATAATAAAATTGAATTAATTTTGACCTCCATGATTTATTTGTTTGTGAAGTCTTTTGAAGAAATTTCCCCCACGGGACGGCCAAAAGATGGTTTTCACATGAATAAATTCCGAAATGATGATTGTGGATTATTATTAGTGGCGACGATAACCCTCCCAACGAGGCTCGTTCAAAACGAAATAATAATTATGTATTTAATCATGGTTATTACTTAGGTATAAAATTGATATGCATATACTTCCCCGAAGTCCCTGTCAATTTTATATTGGTCAAGTGGGAGCCAATTATTAATTTGGACATTAAAAGGTTTGTAATTGTTCTTGTTTGTAACCTGCTTGAATGTGTTTAAATAATAACCCACCCCATGTGGCTTATTTAAACTGTTTTGAGACGTTGGCTGATGCATGTTCATATTTTTTTGAGATTTTAATATGATTCATGTGATCGAATTATGGGATTCATTTGTGTTAATCTGGATATTGACACAAATTGTATGTTTATTTCAGTTCAGCATGTCGCAACCTTTTAATCCACTGTTCAATATACTTAAAGATAATTTGCTTACTGGTGAAAACTTCGTTGATTGGAATCGAAAACTTACTATTGTCCTTACTGCACAACATCATAACTGGATTCTTACTGTCCCAAAACCCGAAAAGCCAACAAATGAGTCCACGAAAATGGAAAAGAAAGATTATGCTGACTGGGAGCGGTCAAATGAGATGGCTAAGTGCACCATGTTGGCTTCTATGTCAGATTTGTTGCAACATCAGCATCAACACTTGGAAACCACTGCAAACATCATGACAAGTCTTAAAGCGATGTTCCAACATCAGAACCGTGTGGCTCGTCAGATCACCATGAAAGACATGCTTTCTATGAAAATGGTGGAGGGAATACCCGTAAGGGAGCACATTCTCCAGATGATGGCTCACCTCAATAAGCTTGAGGTACTTGGCACTGAATATGACATCGAGACCCAGATCGATTTCATACTCCACTCTTCTACCGAAAAGTTTTGAACAATTCAGGCTGAAATACTAAATGAACAATCAAAAGTTCTCGTTGCCTGATCTGTTGCAAGCTTTAGTCTCGGCAGAGGCGATATTGGGGCAACAGAGCCAAGCCTTGGTGGCAAATGATCCTTTTTCTTCTTCTAGGCCAAAGGGTGGCAAGAACAAGAAGAAGGCAAAAGACCAAAAGCAAGTGAACTCAAGCGTTGCCAAGGGCAAATGAAAGGTGAAGGGAGATGGAGGAGTAAAGAAGCCAACTAAGGGGAAATGTTTTAACTGCGGTGAGAAATGACATTGGAGGTCAGCCTGTTCCAAACCCAAGCGGAATGGAAAGAAAGGTAATTCTCATGCACTAGTTGTTGAAACTTGTTTAGCGGCGTATGCTACCCATTTATGGGTAGTGGATACGGGATCCACTGATCATGTTTGTTTCACATTACAGGGGTTCAAGCGGACCCGGTAACTTAGTGGGAGTGAGATCCTCATCACACTGGGTGATGCTACGAGAGTGGCAGCTGAAGCAGTGGGAGAAGTGCAGTTGTCTTTTGAAGACAAAGTTTTAATTTTAAGAGATGTTCTTTACGTTCCTAGATTTAGAAAGAATTAATTTCGGTTTCTAAACTTTTTCTTGATGGATATTCGGTTACTTTTAATAAAGTTGTTACCATTTCTCTAAATAATGAGTTTATCTGTCATGGAATGTTGTCGAATAATCTCTATACAATTAACTGTGCACACCACTCACGAGATGCATCCTATAATACATCGACTGTTTCAAGTAATAAAAGAAAGCGTTCAGCAGATGTGAACGAAACACTTCTATGGCATCTAAGACTAGGTCATATTAATCCAAAAAATGATCCAAAGGTTGGTTCAAGATGGTTCATTGGAGTCACTCCGGGTTGAACCATTTCCAACCTGCGAATCATGTTTGGAGGATAAAATGACCAAGAGGGCATTTGGAGCCAAGGGTAACAGAGCCAAAGAAGTGTTAGAAATCATTCACACTGACATATGTGGTCCAATGTCAATCAAAGCAAGAAGAGGTTATGAGTATTTCGTTACTTTTATCGATGATTACTCAAGATATGGATACATTTACCTTATGAAGCATAAATTTGAGACCTTTGATAAATTCAAGGAATTTAAGGCTCAAGCAGAGAATCAAAGGAAAAAACGTATCAAGTGTCTACGATCTGATCGTGGAGGCGAATACCTTAGAATTTTTGAACTACTTGTCAGACGAAGGGATTGTATCTCAGTTGACTGTACCCGGAACCCCTCAACAAAACGGGGTTGCAGAACGAAGAAACATAACTCTTTTAGAAATGGTCAGATCAATGATGAGTTATGCGGATCTACCCAAATCGTTTTGGGGTCACGCCTTGGAAACAAGGGCTTACATTCTAAACCTGGTGCCATCCAAAAAGGTTCCCAGAGTTGTGGACCGAGCGCAAGCCCAGTTTAGGACACATGAGAATCCGGGGGTGTCCGGCATACGTGTTGGACAAGGAAGCCGATAAATTAGATCCACGATCAGAATTAAGGTTGTTTATAGGGTACCCCGAGGGAACGAAAGGGTGCATGTTCTATGGTCCCGAAGATCAAAAGATGGTAATCAGTACTCACTTTAGATTTTTGGAAGAAGACTATATGAACCATAGAAAGCCCAGAAGTGAGATTACCTTAGATGAGCTAAGAGGGCTTACCTTAATGCCAACTGTACAAGTTGACATACCAAACGACACACTTACACAACTGAAACCTCGTCGTAGTGGGAGGGTTGTAAGACAGCTCCAAGAGATTCATGGGGGTAGGAGAGTCATCGGACTTGGTCCCCAGTGAAGATTAATCGGACCCATGGATATACAATGAGGCAATCCAAGACAAGGATGCGGATTCTTGGGAAACAACAATGGAAGCCGAGATGGGTTCTATGGATCACAATAAGGTGTGGGAGCTAGTCGAACCACTCAATGGGGTCAAACCTATTGGATGCAAGTGGGTATACTGTTGGGATTATACTGGAAAGTATGCTTTTACTTTGTATAATCAAAGCTGAATTTCAGACTTATTTACTGAAATAAATTGTTTATCACTGATGCTTTAAATATCATTGAATGTTACATATATTTACTGCATAATTGTTCAATAAATCGTACTTGTTACATTGTAGTTAATTTAGTGATGCCAGATCACAGAAGATTAAATTAACAGTCCCTTGTAACTAAAAGTACGCCATTCACGACCTAGATAGAAATGAACAATCCATCGTGAAAGGTTGAAGTGTAAGGCTCGGATTGACTTGTATTGACCAAGAGATTACACTAGTGCATGACTGATGCACTGAATAGGACCTACAGGAGGATAAATTCTTCAGAACTGAACAAGGAAGAATTAGACCTCAGTGGTTCGTTATTTCTTAATCTTCGTTCCTTAAATAGGATCACGTGTGGTTGGTAACTATTGCTTTGACTTATCATGGGTAGAGAATCAACGAGATTCAATACTTATTATCTTGAGCAATATTATTGGTCACATGTGATTGCTAAGATTTAATACGAAGAATCGTGTGCAAGTATGCTTGTTCGATTTGCCCCCTTGGGAGGTTCATAAGCTTTATCATACCAAATCTTGCAAGTGGAATTAGTTTCCGGTATGGATAATAATGTTGAACCGTTCCTTGACCAAGGACAAAATATATTAATTAATGAAAAGCTATTTCAGTGGCTTGAATTAATTAATGGGCTAGATAATCTTAAACACATAAAATAATAACGGGGAGCCATATTGACCGGGAGCCATATTGACTGTAATATGGGTTAAGATGGATAGTGCAATATTAATTATGTAGTGGGATTAATTAATATTTATGGGCTTGAATAATATTGTGGCTCAATATTGATAATTCAAGATCCATTGGAAGGTCCAATCTTAATTCTCCTAAAGGCCCCCTGAGTAGCCCAACATATAGTCCAATAACTGAAAAAGGTGTTTAAAATAAAATAAATATTGTTGCTTATTTTTCCTGATTTATTTCGAAATTTATGGATAAAAGGGGAGAAAGATTTTCTTTGAATTTTGTTATGGAATGAAGATATGTATTCTTGGAATACAAGATTATCTCATTAAATTCAAGAAATCTCCCACTTGGTTATCTATAAGAGAATTTCGAAAATTTTGATAAATTAAGGGCAAGAAAGATTTTCTTGATTTTCTTGAAAAGATATTATGGAAGATATGTATTTCTTGCAATACAAGAATATCTCATAAATTCAAGAAGATCCAAATCTTGGAATCTTGACTCATAATTTTCAAAATTATCCATAACAAATAGTAGGTGGGATTTTGGGGAATATTATAATTATGGAAAAAAGAATATAGGAGATATATTCAAGATTTCTTGGAGATCAAGAAAAGATTTTCCCACATTATTTTTTGGCCAAAATTTCGACCACTTGTGCTCTATAAATAGGGGATGATTCTTTCATTCCCAAGTACAATTCCATGTGCTGGAAAAATTAGTAAATCCACAAAGGTGGTGCAACATAATTTATTTTCCTTTTGTTAATTGTTCACAAGTTTCCTACCACTTGGTTAGTCTAATCAGCCAGACCGTTGCCATCCCAAGAGGTACGTTCACGTAAACTTACGTGAATTAATTATATGCATGATATGTTGTTGGATTATTATTTGAATTAATATAGGATTAATTCATGCTAGTAATAATTATAAGAATTAAATTTGTATTTAATATTCATCCCGAATAGATCTGTGCAACTTATTCCCCAACATATACAAGAGAAAAAAGAGGACCAGACGGGAAGGTAGAAACCTTCAAGGCTAGACTTGTGGCAAAAGGTTACACTCAGAAAGAAGGGATCGATTATGAGAAAACTTTTTCGCCTGTAGCTATGCTTAAGTCCATCTGTATTCTCTTGTCGATAGCTGCGCATCTCGATTTTGAGATCTGGCAAATGGATGTCAAGACAGCTTTCCTTAACGGAAGTCTTGAAGAAGAAATCTATATGCAACAACCCGAAGGCTTCATTGAAAAAGGCCAAGAACATATAGTTTGCAAGCTCAAGAAGTCCATTTATGGACTAAAGCAAGCATCCCGTGCTTGGAACCAATGTTTTGATCAAGTTATAAAGTCTTAGGGGTTCGATCAAAATAAGTACGAGAGTTGTGTGTATAAAAAACGTGTCGAAACTGCATTGGTATTCTTAGTACTATACGTGGATGACATTCTGCTCATCGGAGACGATGTAAAGGTGTTGTCGTACGTAAGGGCATGTCTGTCAAAACAGTTTGATATGAAGGACTTAGGGGAATCCGGTCACATCCTTGGGATCAAGATCACTCGAGATCGTAAGAAAAGAATGATAGGCTTATCGCAAGCTTCATACATAGATATTATCTTGAAGCGATTCAGCATGCAGGATTCCAAGAAAGGTTTTGTACCCTTCAGACATGGAATCCATCTATCCAAGAAAATGTGCTCTAAGACGCAAAAGGAGATAGATGACATGAAAGGCGTTCCATATACTTTAGCTGTCGGAAGCCTTATGTATGCAATGTTGTGCACGAGACCAGATATCTGCTTTGCCGTTGGCATGGTAGCAAGATATCAGAGTAATCCGGGGAAAGAACATTGGACTGTAGTTAAAAACATTCTGAAGTATCTGAAGAGATCTCAGGATAGAATGTTGGTTTATCAGTCAGACAGTTTTATTTTCATCGGTTACACGGACTCAGATTTCCAATCAGACTTAGATTCCAGAAAATCTACCTCAGGTAGTGTGTTTTGCATGGGGGGAGGAGCCATGACATGGAGAAGTGTTAAACAGAAATACATCGCGGACTCTACCATGGAAGCCGAGTATGTAACTGCTTGTGAAGCAACGAAGGAAGAGGTTTGGCTCAAGAACTTCCTAGTTGACTTGGACGTAGTTCCAAATTTGCCCAACACAATTATGGTCTATTGTGATAATGACGGAGCAGTTGCAAATTCAAGGGAACCAAGAGCCCACAAGGCCAGCAAACACATTGAAAGGAAATACTATCTTATACGAGAAATCGTTAAGAGAGGAGACATAGAGGTGGCAAAGATTGAGTCCAAAGACAACCTAGCAGATCCATTCACAAAGGGTCTGCCTCAGAGCACATTCGAGAGACATGTGGAAGGAATGGGTGTCAAGACCGTTGCCAATCTGCTATGAGTATAAGTGGGAGAGATATTATTAGGTTCGTGTTGGTGACATTAGATGTCACGTAGATTCTACACGTGACGTGTTGTAGTATACTTAAAAGCACACTTTGAGTATAAGTGGGAGATTGTTGGGTTATACTGGAAAGCATGTTTTTACTTTGTATAACCACACTGAATTTCTATCTTATTTGCTGAAATAAATTATTTATCACTGTTGCTTTAAATATCATTGAATGTTACATATATTTACTGCATAACTATTCAATAAATAGTACGTGTTACATTGTTGTTAATTTAGTGATACCAGATCACAGAAGATTAAATTAACAGTCCCTTGTAACTAAAAGTACAGAATTCACAACCTAGATGAAATGAACGATCCATCGTGAAAGGTTGAAGTGTAAGGCTCAGATTGACTTGTCTTGACCAAGATATTTCACTAGTGCATTATGATGCGCTGAATAGGACCTACAGGAGGATAAATTCTTCAGTACTGAATATAGAAGAATTAGACCTCAGTGGTTAGTTATTTCTTAATCCCCGTCCCTTAAATAGGATCGTGTGGAATTAATAATTATTGCTTATATTCATGTTGGGTAGAGAATCAATGTGATTCAATACTTTGTGTTTTGGGAAATATTATTAATTACATGAAGATTGCTAAGATTTAATACGGAGAATCGTGTGCACGTACGTCTTGCTTGATTTGTCCCCTTGGTGGGCTCAGAAGTTTTATCATACCAAATCTTGCAAGTGGAATTTGTTTCCGGTATGGATAATAATGTTGAGTTGACCTTACTCCAAGGAAAAAGATATTAATTAATATGAAGTTATTTCCGTGACTTAAATTAATTAATGGACTGGATAATCTTAAACACGGGAAATAATAACCGGGAGTCATATTAATTGTAATATGGGTTAAGATGGATAGTGCAATATTAATTATGTAGTGAGATTAATTAATATTTATGGGCTTGAATAATATTGTGGCTCAATATTGAAAATTCAAGGTCCATTAGAAGGTCCAATCTTAATTCTCCTAAAGGCCCCTCAAATAGTCCAAAGATAAAGTCCAATAACTGAAAAAGATGTTTAAAATTAAATAAAATATTGTTGCCTATTTTTTCCTAATTTTTTCGAAAATAAATAAATAAAAGAGGGAGAAAGATTTTCTTTGAATTTTGTTATGGAATGAGGATAAGTATTCTTGGAATACAAGTTTATCTCATTAAATTCAAGAAATCTCCTACTTGGTTATTTATTTTGTATTTTTCAAAAATAATGAAAGAATAAGGAAGGAAATATTTTCTTGATTTTCTTGAAAATATATTATGGAAGATATGTATTCTTGGAATACAAGAATATCTCATAAATTCAAGAAGATCCCAATCTTGGAAATCATGGTCCCTTATTTTTCGAAAACTCCATAACAAGAGAAGGTGGGATTTTTTGTGGAATATTTTAATTATGTAGAAAAGAATATATGAGATATATTCAAGATTTCTTGGAGATCAAGAAAAAGATTTTCCCATATTATTTTTCCCTAAAAATTTCGACCACCTCCCTCTTATAAATAGGGGATGAATGTTTCATCCCCAATGTAATTCCATGTGTTGAAAAAATTAAAAATCCACAAAGGTGGTGCAAATAATTTTATTTTTCCTTTTGTTAAAATTGTTCGCGAGCATCCTTCCACCGGATTGTTCGCGAGCATCCATCTTCTCAACGGTTGTCACTCCGAGAGGTTAGTTCACGTAAACTCCTAACCTGCTTATATGGTATGGTATGTCACTCCGAGCCATGAGAGGTAGGGTATATTTAGGTTATATGGTTAATGATTCAATACATCTTAGATTCTTATGAATCTGTTCCGATTGAAAGATACTATCAAAAACAGTATTACTCAGGAATACGATATTCATGAAAATCTTGATTTATTAAATAAATGGACTATTCCTAGAATTGAACCTAAAATGGTTTACAAGTTAGGAGCTTTTGAAAAGCTAGGTTTTAAACAAATTGTTAAAACCACTGAATCTTCCATACCTCTTCATGAAGAAGAGATGGTTATTAAATTACTTAGTAAAATTGATATTTTACCTTACAAAAGAACTCATAAGTTCTTACATATTGGTTGTGTTCAGGTCGCTTTTAGACCGCTCACCTTAAATGGCTTACTAGAAAGCTTTCTTGCTTCTCTTAGAGATGACAGAAACCTTAACTGGACACAATCCCTAATGGGAATTATAGAGTCTAGCTTGGCTCTAGGACCTGTCTATTTTGACGCCTATCCTAATTTATCTCTATCTTATGTTGCCAATTCTTGACGATTTGGATAAATAAATCCAAGTCCTTCATTCCTTCTAAGTGCAGCTTCGAGCCATGGAATCCATTCTTGCAAAACTCTTATTCTTTTTCTAAGAACTTTCAAATAATTCTTATTTTTAATTACATTATTTTCATTATCAATAAGAATATCAGAAGGAACTCTCCAGATATTATAATAAAGAACTCCTGTATCATTCAGGAGATAGTATAACCTGGAACGAATTATTCCATGTTGAATATCTCATCCTTCAGTTGTAAAAGATGTAAAGAACATATGTGAATGAGATCCTTCCATAATTAATTTTTGTCCCTGATTCTCTCTTTAAGAGAGTGTTTGAACAAGTTAAATCTTTCGTGAAGAGAAAGATCTTGACAATCTTCGTTTGGGTCTTGAGCGTCCTGAAGATTAGAACCAGACAACATAGAAGCATCAGATTTTGAATCTGAGAAATCAACATCTCCCAATAGATTATTTTTTATCAGATCCATATATTGATCAATAATTTTCTCTTTAGAGAGAATACCTAAATACTTCTTGGAGTATTCAGAAAAAGAAGCAACAGTATTAGGAACATAGTCCTCAATACTTTTCTTGTAAAAATCCATTTTGGATTTAATCCTATAAAGATTTTCTTGAATAGGAAGTTCATTGGAACCTGGTGTAAGAACATTAAGATTATTCCAAAATCTAGTGGAACAAATCCTCCATAAACAAGGAATTTCAGTTTCAGTATAACAAAAATCTGGTCTCCATTTCCAGACCCATAGGAGTCCTAAATCAATGAAAAACATACAAATGGTTTTACCACTTGTACTATGAGATTTGAGAGAAGAGGATACTATAGAGTATTCTTCTAAGAGAGGTTTAACCTCTTCTGGCAAAATATTCGCCATAGCACCAAAAATCTCCCACCAGGAGAAAAACCAGTTAGGAATTTGATTCCTTCCAATATTATCACATAATTTGATCAACCAAGTATGAGAATGTTTGGTATTGTGATAAAATAGAGTCTTATAAAAACTCTCAAGGTAATCCCAGTAATTGTACTGGTAAGTGATCTTGTTGACTTCATTCAACATTTTCTTTTCAGATAAAGGAGAAATACCTCATTCTTGGATGGAGATAATTTTTTGATAATAAACTTGGAGTAATTAATACTATTACTCTTGGGTGGAAAATGTTGGATTTCCACACTGCCAAGACTAGTAAGAATGTTTTCATAGAAACCTCTAGTCTTCTAAGATTCAACAGTCCATCCACAATTCGGGATGTATTTTTCCATAAGAATCCATGGAGATTCTTTGAACTTTTCGTCATCATCTTCAATGTGAAGAATTAATTCTTTCTTTGGAGAATCAAAGTAGGTGTATTCTTTCTTAATAGCTGAAGCATGTGATGCTCCATCATCTGGTTTTGAGGAATTGTCCTCAACTAGTATGTTTTTACTTCGCTGTTTAAGAAATTCTTGAAATTCCTTTTGAACATTTCCTTCTTTTGAAGAAGAACCAACACCAGAAATATTCTGATTGTAAAGGGATTTCTTCCCTTGTTGTAAAATAGGAGATTCTCTGCCTCCTCTTCCCCTATAAGAGGAATAAGGATTTCTTCCAGACTGGCTCATACCTGTCATGAAGAAATAAATTCACGAGTTAAAAAATCTGGAAGATGATTATCTTTCCCTTGCTTATGGATAATACTAAAATCAAAATAAGCAAGATGTGATTGCCATCTGGCAAACATTTGCTTTGAAACATTATGTTCAAAGTCTTTAAAGAGCATGAATGTAGCAGCTTTACAATCAGTATAAATTGTAATTTTTTTATTATATAAATCATCTTGGAATTTAAGAACACATTTAACAATAGATAAAATCTCTTTAGTGGTGGCAGAATAATTTTTCTGACTATTATTCCATTTACCAGAATAAAATCTAATAATATAATCTTTTTTATTGTCAGGATTAATTTGTTTCAAAATACCACCATACTGTTCGGTTATGGAGCTTGAGTGAAATGGGATGCAGGGCGCAGGAGGCGCTCGACCAATGCTCGAGGTCAAGCACTAGTGCTCGGTCGAGAACCCTCCTATCCAGCGCCATGAGGGCGCTCGAGTTAGATAGTTGATCGAGCAGAACCGCTCGACCAAATGCCCTGGTCGAGCAGTTCCGAAGGCCGAGATGCGGATTAGGGCTTCGGCCCAATTTCATCTTTTAGGGTTTCGGTTTTTTGTATAAATACCCCCCTGACTCCCCTATTGTATTTTGCACTACTTGCACTATCTTATACGATATAGTAGATCTCTCCTGGCTTGGTAGTGCCACCAGATGTAGTCAGTATGACGAACTGGGTAACCAAATTGTTTGTCTCTAAATTCCTAGTTCCATTATTTTCTCCATAATTGCTTGTTTAATTCTTAACAACCGATATCAGAGCATCAGGCTCAAGGGATCTGGTGGGAGCAATTATGATGGGTGAAGGGAGATCGCCCATTGAGAAGTTTGACAGAATGGATTTCGGATTTGGGCTTCGCTCGGTATGCAGCTGGGCACAACCACTGAACGTCTGAGAACGCACAAGGCACTCGAGCAAGCTAGTTGGTCGAGCGGTTCAGCTCCAGGTCGAGCGGGTTCTGTAGGCTGGGCGCGGAGGATGGTACGTTGCTTGGAGTAGGTGGTTGGTTGGATACAAGAACAAGATGGACGTTGACACGAAGCTGAGATCGTTGTATCAGGTTGGATGCAAGATCAAGATGGGCATTAGACACGTGTCTGAGATCGTTGTATCAGGTTCATGCAAGATCAAGATGGGCGTTGACACGTGGCTGAGATCGTTGTATCAGGTTGGATGCAAGATCAAGATGGACGTTAGACACGTGCCTGAGATCGTGCGGGAATCGGTGGCCGAATGATTCAAGGGAATGTTGTGGGACGTTGTTTGGTTCTGGTGCGAATCAAAAACGTTGAGGGGCATTGCTTTGATCGAATGGACGTGAGGGTCTAGGTTGCGGTCTTGTGGGCCGTAGTGATGCATGTTCGAGAAGGATGTTGTGGGACGTTGCTTGGATCAAGTGTGGATTCGAAGTCGAACGTTGAGGGACATTGCTCAAAGTGCGTGGTTTACTGCCGATGAGAGATTGGGAAGACGAGTTACAGTTGGAGTCAGTCTCCAGTGTCGCGAGTCATTTTATATGGAGATTATTATGTGGCTAATTTGGTAACAACTCACAAACAAAACATGCACGTGTAAACTAAACTGTAAATAAGATGAATTTGTTGACCCAGTTCGTCAAGAAATGACTACTCTGAGGGCATACCAAGCCAGGGATGTGGTACTGCGAGTTTTACACTTACAATATTTGATACATCTCATGAAGATGAATCGTTATGGATGAAGATGGTTTGGAAAGTTGGTATATTAGGGTTTCCGTGTGCATGGATGATCTCTCGAATTTTTTGTAAGCCTTCCTCTCTGGGAAATTTCTGAACCCTTATCTTATTCTTTTTTCTTCTATTTATAGTAATTCGACAAGCATGAGCTGGTTGGGCAAGCATGAGCTGGAGACTTCGGGCCATGCAAAATCTCATGTAAGGCTGTCATGTTTCCTGCTTCGTCTTCTAGATTGAATTTTGCTTTTGCTTGTCTGTATGGAACTCTTTTGATCATCCAAATCAACATTTTGCTCGGCTGCATGCTTTGTTCTCCCCTTTAACCATGTCAGTTTTATGCTGGAATACTGTCCTCCTCGAGCATACTGAGCCCTCAGGATGCCTGGGTTTTCGGGATGTTTGGGTCTTCAAGATATCTGAGTATCGAACATACTGACCCCTTAGGATGTCTGAGTACCGAGCATACTGACCCCTCAGGATGTCTGAGTACCGAGCATACTGACCCCTCAGGTCTGTCTGAGTCTTCAGGATATCTGAATCCTCAGGATGTCTGAACACCGAGCATACTGACCCCTCAGATTGTCTGAGTCTTCAGGATGTTTGAATCCTCAGGATGTCTGAGCATCGAGCATATCTGAGTCCTCAGACTTGTTCGTGGTCTCAGACGTGCCTGAGCCCTCAGGTTTGTCTGAGTCCTCAGATCACTTGACTTAGCTCATTTGATTCCTTCCTTCCTGATTTCATTGGCGAGTATGTTCGTATGATTATTTAAAAAATATTACACGTGTCTTTCTTACGTGTTCGATTAATACTGATTAATTATATCGAACACAACAATACCCCCAAGCCGGGTCACTTTGTATTCAACATGGGGCCCGGCTGTTATAATCTGATTGGGCCATAGTAGATGTCGTTTCGTATTCTGTGCCAGATTTTCAAAATTGAATCTGGTATCTATAAATACCTCATTTCGCCGCCCTAATCCCTTTTCTTTCCTTTCTTCTTCTCTTTGCCTCTGCTTTCCATCTCTTTCGTGCCTTAACAAATTTCCGGTGAGGGCTTAATTATTCCGGCGAAGGATTTTAATCAGGTAACCATTGCATACTTTCTCTCATTGCTATCATGGCTTCTTGCTCAAACTCTTCTGTTTCCCTATAATCGGACCACCATAGTTCCTCTTCCCCCTCTATCAGTAGAATCCCCCGTAGCGATGCTAACGCGCCGGAGATGAATGTCTCGGGTTCGGAGTTTCGTTGGCAAGTTCGGCAGCCATTTGCCTTTCTTACCTCCGATTCCGACGAGGCCCTAAACGAATTAGATAGGGACTTGGTCCGTAGTGATTTTTTAGATGATTCAGATGAGGATTCTTTGCCCCAACCTCAAATTAGGTCTAGGGCTGTAGATAATGTTGATGTAAATAGAGATGATAATATTGTGAGGGGGAAATTTTGATAGCTGTAAATGTCGATGAATCGAACATTGAGATAGGCGGCGAGCAAAATTCTGAACTTGATATACCTGTTGGTGTCCCTCATAGTCCAACATATAACGAGTATAATGCTCGTTATAGTTTTGATTGGCCCGAGCAACCTCATAGGACTAGGGTTGAAAATGAGTACCCAGCGAGCAAGATTGCGAGTGTAATCGATAATGATATGCTCGCTCAACTGTATAGAAATTACAAAACCCCCAAAGATGTCTTTTTCTGGGCGCCGGGGCCTGATGAGCGAGCAGACCAACCCCCTGAGGGTTGTGTTGCCGTAAATGGACACAATGGAAGCCGGCCTTCGATTTCCCCTCCACCCTGCTATCACTCGTTTGCACGTGGAATGGAATATTACCATTACGCAGCTGAAGCCTAATGGGTGGCATATGATCATGAGCTTCCTGACTTTGTTCGGCAAAATGAAGCCTAGATATTATCCCTCAGCAGCTGAACTTGCTCGATTGGTGCATTTGACCCGTCCGAAAGTCGAACATGGATGGCTATTCATGCAAGCAAATGCCAAGTGCAAAATTATTGAGGATGTGCCAAACAAAATCAGTGATTGGAAGGAGAAATTTTGGTTCGTTGGGGGCGATTGGAAGAGCCCGGCTTCTGGAAGCGAACCAAATGCTCATTTAGACATCCCTACTGACTTCAGGGTTTATCGCAGTAAGTATGTTTGTGTCTTTTGTTCCTCAATTTGAACTGATTTTAACTTACTCTTTATCGCGGACAAAGAGACTAACGATGGCTATTTTAGCAGCGTTTGGCAAATTGATCTCAAGTCCTGCTCGGAACGATCTGTGAAGACCCTGAATATCGCCGAACAGAGGAAGAAAGGAGGCTTGTTTGTGCCCCCTCACCATCTTGTAGCAGTTAACCCTGCTGGTAAGGATTGCCTCTTACATTTGCATAAATTTTGTACTTTTAGCTCGCTGTTATCCTTTCTTGCATAATGAATTGTTTTACTTGTAGCTTTCCCTGCTGTTACTGTTGTCGTGAGTACGTCCGAACATACCGAGATGGCACGAAGAAAAAGACCTCAAGAGCTCTCTAGAATTCAAGCTGAGAGGGAAACTCAGCGAGCAAATCGGGGAGAGGCGAGCAGGGTGAGCAGGGCGAGCCGTGCATCTGCGTCTGGCCCCGGGGAGTCGAGCCGACCAAAAAGGACTACTCGTTCTGCCGAGCAGGGGGCGAGCGAACATGCTCCGTCGCCAAAGAGACCAAGGACGGAGACCGGCGAGCAGGGGCCGAGCGAACAAGCTCAAACGAGCACACCACGCGAACAAGCTCAGACGAGCACTGCTGCTATTGGGGTAACCCAGACCTCTTCTACCGAAGCGATCAGAATGGCCGCCTCCGTGGTCGGTCCGGTCGCTCAGATTGTTGAAATGGAGGTTGGCACATCTTCTCCACCTCCTGCTGGACCCCGGTCATGGACCCCACCCCTTTGAACCCTGAGCTTCGGTCCCCTAAGGATAAATCATTCTTGGGATGGGATCCGGCTCGTGCGAACAGGTACATTTTGTTCGCTTTATTTCCTTTTTGATTGATTTTGTTCGCCTTGACATGTTTGTTTGCTCGGGTGTATGTGTAGGTTGAGCAGGTTGGCGCCCTTGATGCCCAATTTGAAAAATTACTACTGCTCGCCAAGTGTTCGTAAGGTTCCGGGCATTCCCGAACATGTTCAAAAGGTGTGTCAGACCCCTGTTCGAGCATGGACTACTTAGCTGGAGGAGTCTACCATGGGTCCCACACCTTTGGAAAACATGCGACTTGGCCTGGTTCTCCAGGGCCAATCTATGGTCGTCCTTGAGAAGGTTTATGCTGAGTCCGCCAACCTTCATGCCAACTACTTGGCTCTGATCAGAAGTTTCGAAGAAAAGGTGGGCGAGCTGAACAGAACTCAGGATGAACTGACGTTGGCTCAAGGACATGTATCCTCGGCACAAGCAGATGCTCGCCAGGCTCAGGAGGATGCCCGCCAGGCTCAAGAAAATGCTCGCCAGGCTCAGGAGGATGCTCGTCAGGCAAAGGAGGAGCTAAATCATTCTCAGGAGGAGGTGGTCAACATACGGAGAGCTCTAGAAGAGATGAACGCCGAGCTTCGTAGACTCCGTGCTGGCATCGAGGCCATGGAAAGTGAGAGGAATGTGCTCGGCCAACAACTCATTATTGCTGAGGAGACCAACACTCGTTTGGGTCTCGAAAACTCAAGGCTGCACAATGAAGAATATGTTGATTCTGTGTCCAACTTCTCCTACATATGTGCCTTTGCTGATGCCATCCGGTCTGTTCGCCATACACTCACTAACGAACAAATTGCCCCACTCATATCCAGTTTCCAACAGTACCTGATCGACAATCCACCAGATCGCAATCTTCCGATGTCTGACTTGAACGATCTGTGTGACTTCTCCAGTCTTCCTGGAGGGATCGAGGTTGATGATCCTATCCTGGATGAGGAAGACGACTCAGATGTGAACATTGCTGATGTTTCTGGTCAAACTCTCCGAATCGAGTCCCGGTCCGTCCAGTCTGAAAGGGACCTTCGTGGGTCGAAAGCAAAGTGTACCTCTGGCGAGCATCTTTGGACTGACCATCTTTGGAGGAGCTTTGTTCTTTGGGTCGAGCATGATTTGTTCGACATTTCACTTCCGTCCACCCCCAATTATGAATTTGCTCCTTAGTGTAAATTTTTGCTCTGTCGAACAGATTGTTGTGTAATTTATTGTCTTCTTCATTTTTTGCTCGAACAATGTCTTCTGAACTTGTGCAATTTTTGCTTTCTTCTGTTTTGTTCGAACAACTTGGAATTTGAATGGTTGAATTGCATATTGAACTGTTTTCTCTAACCTGATTGTTGAGGATGAATGATTGATACTTGTGTTGCTTGATGTTCGCTTTGTTGCTTTCTAGTTTATGCCTCTTTTCTTCTGAATGAATTCGAACATTGGGTTTGCCTATGCCCGCTCCTGACTTCTTTCATTATTTATTGTCTTATTGACGTTGCAATCGGTTGATTGTCTTATTTAGGTGCGACCAGATGGGTTACTTTATGAACCCCCCCTTTCTTGGTTCGCGATCGTCTTATTTAGGTGCGATCACTTTGTACTAGGGCCGTCTTATTTAGCTGCGACCCAAGACTCATCACCCGGCTTACTTATTCTGGGTATCTATAAGTCTGAAGTCGTCTTTTTGCGTCTGCGTACCCATTACTCGCTTTTTCTTTGAATCGAGTCTGAACTTCGTTAAATCGGTGAACATAGACACAGGCTAGTTAAATCTTTGTTCGGACCATCCGGGCTTAGGTCGCGACCTCAAATAGGCTTCAACTAGAAAATCTTAGCGAACAAAAATATTTTTTTGCAACACATTGTTTTCTATTACAACCTTTACATTTGAAGAAGACTATCTATTACACAACTATAGACATCAGACTATGGTTTTGGATTTAAAAACTGTCTTGAGTAGACCTAATCAAGTCACCTTGTCCGCGGAATTGATGTTGACAAGCATGTGGCACATCATTCTGCGTCTACCCTTCTTGAGTAACATGCTCAAGCGGCAAAGAAGAAAGATAAGCTTTTTGTCCCTCCCTACAAGTTGTGATTATCGCTGGTAGTCATGACATGAGCTTGTATGGCCGTGATACCGCTTTGCCTATAGCGTGCAAAATCTTCATTTCGCACCATTCTCGTCCCCTTCAAGAGATGCCGAGCATCAGCATCCGCATGTTGCTTCGAGCGGACACCACGACATCCCCTTTCCCTTCGGAGGAGATTTTGGGGGATGCAGAGGGACTAGTGACTTACTATCTGCGTAAGCAGCGGTGAGTAATGCTGGAGGGCAACCATGACTCGCCGAAGCATCTTGAGTCCGCAACGAAGCTTCAACTCGGCTCGAGTGTCATATGGGGTATAAATCTCAGATTAGGCGATTCTTGATTCAAGAAATGATTTGAATCGAGTCTTTGGATTCTTCGTCTGAGGCATACCAAACCAACTTTCTTCGATAAGCTGTAGTATTTTTCTTTTTTCTTCTTCATCATTTTTTCTCTCTCTTTTTTTTCACTATCAATATGCCTCTATTTATAGAACTATCCCAAGCTAGTGTTGGCATAGCTAGTTGGTCTTTGGCCCTCTTACTTTTTGCTCCTCCTTTTGACATCTGTTCGGCTTTTTGTCAGCTCTTGTTCAAAGATTGACTCGTTCCTTTCTTGGTTGCCACCACTTGTCAACTCGTTCTGACACGTATCTTCTGTCTTTCTATAGTACTGGCCAGCATTTCTTTCTAGAAGATATGTGTCGAACACAATGTGTTCTTCCTTCGAGATTATCCCGCTTTCGTCTTAAATTTGAATGGTGATTATGTTCACCATTTATGCTCGCTTCAAATTATGTTACCAATTATGTTCGGCCAACTATGCTCGCTTCAGCTGTGTGGCTGACTTTGTTCGGCCGACTGTGCTCGCTTCAGCTGTGTGGCTAACTTTGTTCGGCCGGTTATGCTCGTCATTATTGATAATATTTTTTCAAATTTGATTCCACGAGTAGGACAATGGGACTCCATTCAGATCTTCCAAATCATACGCCCCGTTTAGCAAACGTTCTGTAACTCTAAATGGACCTTCCCATGCTCGGCCGAACACACCACCTGATACCCCCGTTGCTCGTCTTAAGACCAGCTCGCCTACATTGAACCTGTGTGTTCAGACTTTGGAGTTATAAAACTTTTCTGATCTCTTTTTGTACATGGCATTTCTGAAATCAGCCTCCGTTCTTCTTTCTTCTAGCAGGTCTGCACTCAGGGAGAGCGCCTGGTCATTGATGTGCTCTCCAAAAGTCATTGTTCGATGACTCGGAATCTTGATTTCTGCGGGTATAACAGCTTCCGCACCAAATGTCAGGGCAAACGGGATCTCCGCAGTTGATGTTCTGAAAGTTGTTCGATAGGCCCATAATATTTCGGGCAACTCTTCAGCCCATCCTCCCCCCTTGGAATTATCAAGTCTAGGCTTGAGGGTATGCTTGATAATTTTATTAACGGCTTCAACTTGTCCGTTTGATTGGGGATATCTGAGTTGAGTAATGCTTTTTATCCCCGGTGAGCACAATTGCACGTAAATTCACTTCCATCGAACTCGCTTTGCGTTATCTCACACTAGTGATTGGGGAAGCCCAAAACGACAAATAATATTTTTCCAAACAAAGTTCCACATTCTTTGTTCGGTGATTTTGATAATGGCTTCGCTACGCCCATTTAGTATAGTAATCAACGGCAACCACAACAAATTTTACTCCCCAACGTGCGGAGGAAATGGGCGATCAAATCGATCCCCCATTTAGCAAATGGCCATGGGCTATAAACCCGACACTAATTCTTGGTGGGCTATGAATAAGTGGGGCATGTACACAGCACTTGTGGCACGCCATGCGAAGCATCTGTGTAATCCTTTTTGAGGGTTGGCCAATAATAACCTTTGTCGATTATTTTATGTGCGGGGCGAGCCCACCTGTATGATTTCTGCATACTCCATCATGGATTTGCTCCAGAAGTACACAACCCTCTTCAGGAGTAATACACTTCAATAGTGGAAGTGAGAAGCTTCTTTTGTACAAATGCTCATCTAAGATAGTATAACGAGCAGATTGTAATCTGAGGCGAGTAGCTTGTGCCTTATTTTCAGGGAGAAGTCCCTTTTGTAAGTAACTCAGGATTGAAGTCATCCAAGTTTCCTGTTCGCCTGTTAC
Organism: Stenogyne calaminthoides; assembly: GCA_037126765.1. NCBI lineage: Eukaryota > Viridiplantae > Streptophyta > Magnoliopsida > Lamiales > Lamiaceae > Stenogyne > Stenogyne calaminthoides. The sequence goes on along the minus strand of JBBCBC010000004.1, from coordinate 8,996,048 downwards.
TTGGGCGACCATGACTCTGGGAATTGATGGCGAACAAGTTGTGACGACCACTATGTCAGTTGTGTTCGTCACTCCTTCTGCTGTTGCCAGGCGTGCCAAAGCATCAGCGAATGAATTACCCAATCGTGGTAATTGTTATATGAAAACTTGTTCGAATTGCTCAAGCAACTCTTTTTGCTAGTTCTTGATATTGTGCCATCCGTCGCCTATCGGGCCTCGTACTTCTACTTGATAACTTGGTAAACGATTATCGAGAATCATTTGAAATCGGCCACCTCTGAATTCCCATTGTCATAGCCATCCCGAAGTCCGGTGATCAAAGCCTCGTGTTCGGCTTCATTATTTGTTGTAAATGGAAAATCAAAAGCGGATGGTCATTGTGAATGTTTGTCTAGTTGAAATTTGATGAGAACTACGCTGCTCTCGGCTCTTGAACTTGTTGATGAGCCATCAACGTACATATATGCCACGGTTGGTCGGCGACTTTTTGGGCATTTGTGGATATATCAACTCGACCATGAAATCGGCCATAGCTTGGCCCTTCATTCTTGTTTCTTGGTGAACGTAATGCCAATTACCCTAATTCCACCGCCCACTTGAGTAATCTGCCTGTAGTATCTGGTCGGTGAAGGACTTGGCGCAATGGGAATGTGGTCAGTACTGAGTGATCGAAAAAGTATGATCGCAATTTTTGAACACTCATTACGAGAGCATATGCTAGCTTTTCGATTGGAGGGTACGGAGCTTCGGACTAACTGAGCACTTGGCTTACATAGTAAATCGGCAAAGTGTGTGTGTCCCCTTCTGCTTTCAGACGAGCACGATGCTAATTGCATGTTCGGATGCAAAGAAGATAGATAGAGTTGTTACCTAGAAACGAGGCTTAGACGATGTCTGAGTATCTGCAAAATCTTGCTTCAATGATTCGAATGCATTTTGGCAATGCTCGGTCCACTGGAATTTCCCTTTCTTTAATGCATCAAAGAAAGGTTTGCATTTGTCCCCAGTTCGTGATATAAACTGGCTTATGGAAGCTAAACGTCCAGTTAACCTTTGGACTTCTTTCACACTCCTGGGGGCCTACATATCAAGCATGGCTTGAATCTTTGATGGGTTCGCTTCGATCCCCCGTTGACTAACCATATGTCCGAGGAATTTTCCTGAGTGAACCCCAAAGCTGCATTTTTTTGGATTTAGCTTCATGTTGTACTCCCTGAGTATATCAAACGTTTGTGCGAGGTGGGTGATGTGGTCTTCCTTGTGTTCTCTCTTTACCACAATATCATCAATATATACCTCAATTGTTCGGTCGATGTGTTCGTCGAACATTTTGTTCACCAAACGTTGATATGTTGCTCCGGCATTCTTTAATCCGAATGGCATGCGTTGCCAACAGTACATATTCTTTTCACTGCAGAATGCCGTGTTCTTTTGATTGTCCAGATGCATGGGTATTTGGTGATAGCCAGCAAAAGCATCCATGAAGGTCATGATCTCATGGCCTGCTGTATTATCGACCAAATAATTGATATGCGGCATCGGGAAATTATCTTTCGGGCATACCTTATTTAAATCAGTGAAATCAATACATAGTCTCCAAGATCCATTAGACTTGCAGACGAGCACAGGGTTCGCAAGCCATCTTGGGCATTTTACTTCTCGAATCAGTTTATTGCCGAGCAACTTTTTGATTTCACTATTCATGGCCGCATATTTCTCCGGACTGAACTTTCTGCGCTTCTGGATAACTGGAGTCTGTGTTGGATCAAGGTTGAGGGAGTGACATGCATGTTTTGGATTAATGCCAACCATGTCCTCGTGCGACCAGGCGAACACATCCAAGTTTGCTTGAAGATAAGCAATCAATACTGTTTGAATTGGTTCAGGTAATTCCAAACCAATGAACACTTCTAACTCAGGTCTGTTCGGGTCAATGTTGATAGACTCCAGTTGTTCGACAGGTGTTGCTCGCTTTCTTTTTTGTTTCCACCGAGGATCTTGGATCGACCCCCGGTGTTCGTCATCAACCTCCATAGGTTCAAATCCTATGCGAGGTTCTAGGTCTGATAGCTCGTTTGGCTAATCAATATTCATTAGATCTGGGAGATCTGGGACATGAGTTGCCATCCCGTATTCTGTGATTGCGCGTTTTATGTTCGCGCAGGGATCCGTGCTCGTCAAACTTGTGTTCGACAAAGGACATTTTGGCAGCGTATTTGCTCGTTGGCTTGACTCTCCGATCTCCCATGTTTGCTCCATCATGTTAACGATATTTTGCTTTTCTGGTGCACATGATAGCAAACAATCTCGAGCTTTCTTCTGATCTCCTTTTACACTACCTGTTCCATCTTGTGTTGGAAATTTAACACAGTAGTAATACGTAGAACAGGCCGATTTAAATTCCTGAATAAACGAGCGACCTAGAAACCCGTTATAAGTAGACAGACCATCGATGATTATAAAATCTAGCATTCTAGTTCGTCGGATCTCTGGATTTATAGTTGATTCTAAATCGACTCCTAACCTAATCATACCATAAGGTCGGGTTACAGATTCCCCAAAACCCATAATGGTATGATCACATGGTTCAATATAACTGCTCAAATCCCCAACTTGCTTTTCCATTTGGTGCAGAGTGTTGACGAACAAAATATTCGCATAAGCTCCGGTATCAACCAGGAGGCGGTGCACCTTCAACCCGAGGAGACGAGCACTGATGGTTAAGGAGTCATTGTGAGGAGTGATTATTTTGTCGAGATCGTCTTCTGAAAACATAATTTGGTGAGAGGGTGGCGTGCTAGCTGATGTGCTCGCCACCTTCACCTGATGAATGCTTTGCAAGGCACGCATCTCCATTTTCTTACGTCTGTTCGATAATGTTGGTGCCTGGTAACATCCACCCACTGGACCATATTCAGGACGTATCATGTGGATCTCTTGACTTTCTCGACCTCTACCCACAGTAGGAGGCCCTCTTTTGGGTAATTCAGACCTCTTACGTGATTCTTTGGGATCACTGTCAGATGTTTGTTCGGCTTTACGCTTACCCCTTTGGTCTTCGATTTTTTTACGTTAGCTTCGCTTACGTTGTAGCTTTTTTAGGAATTGGGTAAGAAGATTATCTTCGTATAACTTCCAAAGTTGGTGAAGTAAATCGCGACAAACTTTTGTATTGCGCACGATGTACTCGTGATAATTACAATATTTGGAAGCATTAAGCTGATGCTTGTCCATTATGATTCTTCGAGTTCTATCTAACATGTCCCGATCTTTGATTTGGTTAAAAATTGTTTCTGCTGAAACGCCCAAAAGACTTCGTAGGGCCTTTGCTTCTGCTCTTTCTTCGAAAGGTTTGAAAGAGCCTGGGGGTTTGTACCCCCCTTCATTCATCACTTTCTTCCCAAAAACTTTCTTAGTTGTAGATTCCTGACCCAATCGTGATTGGGCGAGCAAATCTTGCATGGCTATGATTTTGGCCGCTTCGCTCTCGGATTCCCGAATATGTGTTCGGCCTTGATGCATGGCTTTCCACATGTCAAGATTTCGTGGTCGCCCCCCGACCACCGCGAGGATCTTGGCATCCTCTTCAACTGGGGCCCCATCATACAAACATTTATCAAATCTTTCGATGTATGCTCGGTCAGACTCACCCCTTAGTTGGGAAAAGTGAGCCAACCTTTGTTTTGGCGCTGGGCGAGCACACATGGAGGAGAAGTGGGATAGGAATTGTTGTCCCAATTGAGCAAAAGATGTGATGGACGCAGAGGGCAAAGTAGAGAACCATCTATGTGCCCGATCACCCAAAGTCATGGGGAATGATCGGCACTGCGTCGCGTCTATGGCACCCATGGCAATCATAAAGTCTGAGTATTTGCTGAGATGGACATGTGGGTCTGACTCAACATCGAATATGGGGATTGGTGGTCACTTTCTCTTGTGGGCCACTTTCTCTTGTATTTCAGCCGTCATGATCGCCGGTGATAGTGGCGAGCAGGGTATTGTGGTCGCCTGAGGGTGTCCTTTGGTCGCGGCCAGGTAGGCCTGTAAACCCTCGATGGCTTTTTGCATTTCCGCAAATTTGGTGGAACTGACAGACTTGGATCGGGGTTGTTTCCCATCATGAGGTCCTAGTGGGTCATGGTCATGATGGGGCAGTCCCCCTTTCCAAGTTCGTGCTTGACTACCCAATCGATGATGGATAGATAATTTTGTTCCAGCCGATTTTTGTTCGGCATGCGGGTGATCATGGTGATCTGAATGAGCGGGCTTGTTTATCGGTTGTTCCTTCCCTGGATCTTGTCACCTATTATTGCCAATTCGGTCTTTGGCGGAGAGCCTCAAACGTCCAAACGCTGATGGTCTGGACCCCTGAGGTTGTTCGTCATCAGACGTATCGTCAGCTTTTTTGTTAGCCCGTTTCACAGTTTTCATTTTAACTTGCTCGCTATCAGGTGTACGCGAGCGTCGTTCTTCATCTTCTTGAGTTTTTAACTTAGCCAACTCTTTTTCAGCCCTCTCTTTCTGTGCTCGTAGCAAGAAAGTGATGGCTTTCGTTGTGGCCGCCGGATCATTGGCTATATCCTCAAGATTAATAGTCTCCACTGTCTGATCTTTGTGAGACTGGCGCTGAGCCTCTTTCCGGTCGTGAGGTCGACTTTGTCCCGACCTCTCTGTTTGTGTGTTCCTAGATTGAGACATTATATTTCTTTTTTCTGCCTCGGCTAACTACGGGTTTGTGTATGGGTTGGTTTTTTGGTACCCTCCTTCTAGCACCAGTTGTCGCGAGTCGTTTTATATGGAGATTATTATGTGGCTAATTTGGTAACAACTCACAAACAAAACATGCACGTGTAAACTAAACTGTAAATAAGATGAATATGTTGACCCAGTTCGTCAAGAAATGACTACTCTGGGGGCATACCAAGCCAGGGATGTGGTACTGCGAGTTTTACACGTACAATATTTGATACATCTCATGAAGATGAATCGTTATGGATGAAGATGGTTTGGAAAGTTGGTATATTAGGGTTTCCGTGTGCATGGATGATCTCTCGAATTTTTTGTAAGCCTTCCTCTCTGGGAAATTCCTGAACCCTTATCTTATTCTTTTTTCTTCTATTTATAGTAATTCGACAAGCATGAGCTGGTTGGGCAAGCATGAGTTGGAGACTTCGAGCCATGCAAAATCTCATGTAAGGCTGTCATGTTTCCTACTTCGTCTTCAAGATTGAATTTTGCTTTTGCTTGTCTGTATGCCACTCTTTTGATCGTCCATATCAACCTTTTGCTCGGCTGCATGCTTTGTTCTCCCCTTTAACCATGTCAGTTTTATGCTGGAATACTGTCCTCCTCGAGCATACTGAGCCCTCAGGATGCCTGGGTTTTCGGGATGTTTGGGTCTTCAAGATATCTGAGTATCGAACATACTGACCCCTTAGGATGTCTGAGTACCGAGCATACTGACCCCTCAGGATGTCTGAGTACCGAGCATACTGACCCCTCAGGTCTGTCTGAGTCTTCAGGATATCTGAATCCTCAGGATGTCTGAACACCGAGCATACTGACCCCTCAGATTGTCTGAGTCTTGGGATGTTTGAATCCTCAGGATGTCTGAGCATCGAGCATATCTGAGTCCTCAGACTTGTTCGTGGCCTCAGACTTGCCTGAGCCCTCAGGTTTGTCTGAGTCCTCAGATCACTTGACTTAGCTCATTTGATTCCTTCCTTCCTGATTTCATTGGCGAGTATGTTCGTATGATTATTTTAATAAATATTACACGTGTCTTTCTTACGTGTTCGATTAATAAATACTGATTAATTATATCGAACACAACATCCAGGTGGGAGATTGTTGGGTGGTGGAGTCTGAGTTGCGGAATGAGTCCAGGGAGGACAAGACGTTCGACCTAGTTGAGGTCGTGCACTTCCGCTCAGGTGTCAGTCTCCAGGCTCAGTCTCCAGGTGGGAGATTGTTGGGTTATGGAGCCTGAGTGAAATGGGATGCAGGGCGCATGAGGCGCTCGACCAGTGCTCGAGGTCGAGCACTAGTTCTCGGTCGAGCGCCCCCTATCTAGCTCCATGAGGGCGCTCGAGCTAGATAGTTGATCGAGCAGAACCGCTCGACCAAATGCCCTGGTCGAGCGGTTCCGGAGGTCGAGATGCGGATTAGGGCTTCGGCCCAATTTCATCTTTTAGGGTTTCGGTTTTTTATATAAATACCCCCCTAACTCCCCTATTGTATCTTGCACTACTTGCACTATCTTATACGATATAGTAGATCTCTCCTGGCTTGGTAGTGCCCCCAGACGTAGTCATTCCTGAAGAACTGGGTAACCAAATTGTTTGTTCCTTAATTCGTTGTTTCCATTATTTTCACCATAATTGCTTGTTTAATTCCTAAAACATACCCCAAATCCGAGGCATCAGTTTCAACTATTTTTTCCCATGGGGGATTAGAAAGCATAAGATAAGGAATATTCTTGACCTTATCTTTAATTCTAATAACAACCTTAGTATGAGTATCATTCCAAGGAGAAGGATTCTTTTTAAGCCTATCATATAAGATAACGGAATCTTCAGCAAGATTTTTAATGTAAGAAGACACATAATTAAGACTTCCTAAAAATCTTTGTAACTGAGTTTTATCAGTTATAATATCAGGAAATTTATTACCGAATTCAATACTACGTTTAATAGGAATAATATTACCTTTATCAATAATATGACCAAGAAATTTAACTTTGGTTTGGAATAAAAGCATTTTAGGTTTTGAAATGACTAAACCATTTTTAATAACTAAGTTTTTAAACATATCAAGATGTTTAAAATGTATTTCAATATTTTTAGAAAATACAAGGATGTCATCAATATAGACAATAATACAATCACTATAGGGATTAAAAATGTCATTCATAATTAGCTGAAATTCTGAAGGAGTATTCTTCAGACCAAAAGACATAACAGTCCATTCGTAATGACCAAATGGAACATTGAAGGCAGTTTTATACCTATCAGGTTGATTAATTTGAATTTGCCAAAAACCTGATTTTAAATCAAATTTAGAGAATACAAGAGCATTGACTAATCTGTCAAGAAGATCTTTCTTATTAGGAATAGGATGTCTAATCCATTTTAAAACCTTATTAAGAGGTTTATAGTTAATAACTAATCTAGGAACTCCGCGTTCCTGTTCAGAATGTTTATTAACATAGAAAGCAGTACAAGACCAAGGGGATTTAGAAGGAGTAATAAGCTTCTTCTGTAATAAGGAAGATATTTCATTCTTGCATAACTCTAAATATTCAGAGTTCATTTGACAAGGTCTAGACTTAGTTGGTATTTTATTTTCTTTGAAATCCTCCTCATAAGGAAGAGAAACTATATGTTTCTTTCTATCCCAAAAAGCATTAGGAAAATCATTACAAATTTCAATAGAAAATTTGTTATTAAAAATTTTATTTTATCCTGAAGTTTAGGATTCTTTAATCTATCATCAATAGTAATAGAATTAATCCCCTCTTTAAGAAAATTGATTTGACAATTTTTATTGTTAATTTGATCTTGAATAGGTTTAGTAATAAATTTAAAAGTAATAGGTTTACCATTATAGGTACATGTAATTCCTCATTCACTAACAAAAGTAAGAGGATATATTTTAAATAAAAAATGAAGGCCAATAATCATTTGACTAGTAATGTCTTCAGCAATAAGAAAGTCATTGGAAATACAACAACCATCAACACAAATATAAGCATTTTTGAGTTTGTAATTAATCTTTAAAGAACCTCCACCTGCATGAGAAAGTGAGTGAGTAGTTTTTTCAAAGAACTTAGTAGGAATTATTCCTAGTTGTATGACACTTAAGTCAGCACCACTATCAATTATAGCGATGAAATCTTTCTTATAGGAGTTATTTATAAGAAGAGAAATCTTAGTATACCATTTCTGGGATATAATCATATTAATAGTAGATAAATGATTTTTATCAATATTTACATTATGACTATTATCAAAAAATTGTGAAAGAGCATTAGAGCTGGTTTCACCATCATCAATTTTTCCTTTACCTTTCTCAATTAAGGAAAGACGAACAGAAAGATTAGAATTCTGATTTTGAAGAATCTTAACATCAGTTTTAAGATTATTAATCTCGTGAACTAAATCATTTATAGTTACAGGATTATTTTTAATATTCTTAAGGCGAAGAAGTTTTTCTAATTCACCCATATTATAATAATTACTATCAATCTTATTAGAAAGACTAGTTTTAGTTTTATTATTATCCTCATTTTTATAAGAGGAATCATGTAATTGCTCAATAATTTTGCCTCTTAAGTCAAAATCTTTAATCTGTTTAAGAAATTCTAAAATATTATTATTAGTCAAGACACTAATATTCATATCTTGAAATTGACTCATGAGTTTATAAAACTCATTATCAGTATTATTAGTATTATCAGTATTACTGATACAATTAAGACAAGGTTTTCCAAGTATACAATCATTGCATTTTTCCTTGTCAAACTTAACAGAGTCTTCATCATCAGATGTAGATTCAATAGAAGAGCAGTAATTATAAGACTTTTCTGATTCTGAATTAGTATTAGGATTCATAACAATTTTAAAAAGAGTTTCGTTGAGTTCTTCATTAATATAAAGATTTGTAATCTTGTCTTTAGCATAGCACTGATTAGCATAATGATCAGGCCTATTACATTTTTTACAAATAATTGTATTATATTTTTTCTTTTTAAAAGATTTTCTTTTATTTTTATCATTTTCATGATCTTTTTCCTTCTGCTTATTAGAAGAATGATGTTTTCTTCTTTTATAATTAGATTTATGTTTAAAATCTCTTTTATTAGTCTTAGACAAACTATTTTTAGAATTAGGATTATCTAATCCAATTGATCACAGAATTGACCCAACTGTTTTCTTTCCATAAGATTGTCTTTTTTAATTTGATTTTTTAATTTGAGTTCATTACAAAGATTTAATCTTTCCTGAACACAAACACTAATGATTTGACCAAAAGTATAAGACTCATAATGGATTGAATTAGAATCCTTTCTAAGAGTTTTCTTAACTCTCCAGCAAATAAATTAGGAAGACCATCCACAAATTTATTCTTCCAAATATCCTGATTACAATCTGGGATCTCATAAATACGAGACAAGAAATTATCTTTGTACCATCTGAAATCAGTAAGAGTTTTACACTTCATATTTAAAAGAAGAGTTCTAGTATTTTCATATTTATTGGTATATTGACTAGTAAAATGTTCCAAAATAGTAAGAATCAAAGAATAAACAACATTGGTTTTAGTCTCACCATTTTCAATTTTAATAGAATTAAAATTTTCCATTTTATTTTGGGGAGTCAAATAATTATCCCACCAACCTTTAAGCTGACCAATAAACCCGAGAGTAATAGCTTGTGCAGTACTAATATCACTATTACCACAAGTTTGACAAGCAGAACTATACATAAGCATACGATGACATTGAGTAAAAATATGATTATCACTCCCACCATCAATATTCCATTCATAAATACATTTTCCAGAATAAGAATTACTGAAAAAGTTTTTCTGTTTTTCATTAAGAACATCCATAGGAGTAGGTCTCTTATAATAATAAGTAGACATGGTAGGTCTATCAGCCCATTTCCTTTTATTAGTACTATCAGTATTACTAGAACCACCAATATTATTGGGTTGAATAGTATGACTTTCATCTAAGTCATCATCTAAAGCTGAAATATTAAGATTACCAAATTTTTCATTAATAATTAGAGGCTTCAGATTTAAATCTTTTATCTCAATAGGAGATTGAATAGATGGAGCAGTTTTAATAATAACATTATTATTAATATTATCAACATCTTTAGTTTTATTTTGAGAATCTATTTTAGAGATGATTTTATCAATTTTATCATGTAAAGAAATAATTTCTTCCCCAATAATAGAAAGAAAAAGATTACAAAAATTATTTTGCTCAATCATTTGATTAACATGTTTAACGGTAATTTGTAAAACATCATTTTCAATGATTCTGGAAAATGGAAGAAAATTAAATATTCTCCCACCTTTCTCAATTTGAAAAGGAACATAAGGAGGGTAAACAGATTTTTGTATTCCTCCAGATATTATTTTATAATCACGTTCAATAACTGAAATATAGTTAATATAAAAGGTTTTAATAAACCAAGGAACATAATAAGTAATTTCATTATACTTTTCACAGAATTTATAAAAATTGTTAACAATGTAATCTAAATCATCTTTTGAAAATGACTTAAAATACCAAATTCTAAAATTATCTCATTTAGGATCATTAAACTCATCATTAATATGAGCTCTCGTTGAGGAACCTTTAGAAAAATCTAAAAAGTTTGTAAAATCCATAAAATTATATTTTAAAGTTACAATCCGAAATTGTTTCGGGATCAAATCCATCTTTGTGGATAATATTGTTTTCATTAATAATTATTTTCTCATTATTATAATTATTAGTTTTACAATAAATATTTTCTCTATAAGAGGAAGTGGAAGCTCTAGATTCAGAAGGTAATTCTACCTCATAATCCGAAGGAGATATGAAAGAATGACTAGACATTGATCTAGAATGAGAAGTTGAATGTCTTTTTTGATTATTTTGAAAACCAATACTAATTTTACCATCATTACTTTGAGTAATATGTTTAAAATCACTATTAACAATAGGAATTTTAGGAACAAATTGTTCTATAATCTAATTTTCAGGAAAAACAATTTCTTCCCACTTAATGGATCTTCTGGTAGTAATGTTTGATTTACCAAAATTTGTTTAAATAAGAATAGTCTCATTATTATCTTTTTCAATTCTTTTACACATAGGATTTAGTGTAAATAAATGTTTATAATAAATACGATAACAGATACACATAACTTCAGTACCTGGTATGTAATTATAACCATGGGTTTTAACATTTAATGTTAAAGCTTCAAGAATATTACTATCAGATAAAGATAGAGATAAATTAGGATAAGTGTCAAAATAGACAGGTCCTAGAGCCAAGCTAAACTCTATAATTCCCATTAGAGATTGTGTCCAGTTAAGGTTTCTGCCATCTCTAAGAGAAGCAAGAAAGCTTTCTGGTAAGCCATTTAAGGTGAGCGGTCTAAAAGCGACCTGAACACAACCAATATGTAAGAACTTATGAGTTCTTTTGTAAGGTAAAATATCAATTTTACTAAGTAATTTAATAACCATCTCTTCTTCATGAAGAGGTATGGAAGATTCAGTCGTTTTAACAATTTGTTTAAAACCTAGCTTTTCAAAAGCACCTAATTTGTAAACCATTTTAGGTTCAATTCTAGGAATAGTCCATTTATTTAATAAATCAAGATTTTCAGGAATATCGTATTCCTGAGTAATACTGTTTTTGACAGTATCTTTCAATCGGAACAGATTCATAAGAATCTAAGATGTATTGAATCATTAATCATATAACCTAAATATACCCTACCTCTCATGGCTCTGATACCATATTAACATAAGGACCGTGCAAAGATCTATATCAATAGTATCCTCATCTTTTTAAATATATATATATATATATATATATATATATATATATATATATATATATATATATATATATTTGAATTGCATTCTAATTCATATTGTACCATCCCATATAAGAATTTATCATAATTTTCTGATCGCAACATGAACGAATTAATAGGGGTTAATTAATCCATATTAGTCAAGTGCTCTATTATCAAGAAAGAGACCTCACAGAGAACACACCATCATCTTTTAAAATACTAAAATACCAATTCCTTTTGTTACAAGAAATTATAGAAACTAAACAAAAAATAATTATTTGTAAGCTAATGAATTCGAATACTTAATTTATTTTTTTACAATCCCCAATATAATGGAATTTTAATTGCTGATGATCGTCTTCTCTTTAAGTTGGATGACGTGTCTTCTTCTCCTCAATTGTGTATGATATATCACATTTTTATAAGATATACGTTTACATGTCATTATGCATGGTATTAAGTGTCATCATAATTTTAAAGGAAAAATAAACTTATTCGAGGAATACTCAATTCTTAATTCTATTAATTCATAACTTTTAAAGAAAAATATTTGTATAAGGAAAAAAATTATTTAATACTCAATGTTTAATTCATAATTTAGTAAATATATAATTAAGTTTAATTAATTAATTTCAGGATATTATGAAATATAAAGCGTGTTCATATTATACATATAATGTACAAAAAAGTAGATACTATTTTTCTATCTATCTATACAAATCATTAATTATATATTATAAATATATAATATTTTTTATGTATAAAATATAATATTTAGAGTTGGTATTGTATGAAAATTTTCACGTGAAAATCCTTCACAATTGTGGTAACTCATAAATTTGCGGGTCAACTCATTATTAAAGGGTCAACCATTGTTTTTTCGGTGGTCACGTATTGAATAAATAATGGTCGGATAAATATTAATCAATGACTCAATGTGGCCTAGTGGTGAAGGCTGCTTGCTTGGACTTGTAAGTACTAGCTTCGACCATGCTGAACTCCATTTAGAAGTTAAAAACCTCAACTCTAAAATTTGACTCTGGTAAAATGAATTTATATTAGAATTAAGAAGACTCACCGTTACAATACATTAAATATTTTATTGAATATATATTAAATAAATTTCTTATTAATGAATTAATAATTTAATATTCTTTATTTTATCTAATTTAATTTAATTTTACAAACTATAATATTCGGGATTACGATCCTCGGCTTTCTCGAACTCATGCTTCCTTGGATTCGAGATTCTTGATTCAACCGAAACTTCTCTTGGTGGACCTTTCGATTAAAAATCTTGACACTCATCTTAACCGAGTTCGAACCTTCGACTTCAAACATCCTGACTCTCAGATCACTTGACTCAGGTTATCTGATCATCAGTATTCTGGTTCTCAGTGAACATGTCTTCAGATGACTTGTCTTCTGAGGACATCGATCAAGACTCTATTTCTTTCAAATTTTTCTTATTTGGTCGCAGAGATCTGATTTTTTTTTTTTCGATATATGTTTTCTGATTTCTTCTAGCCTGATCAGATCAGCACATCTTTAGGTCAGCATATCAGATTAGCTTCATCAGGGCATCTGCATCAGGTCATCTAATCTAATCTCAATCATGTTTGATCTCGATCTTCTGATCCCAGATCCATCTAATCAGGTCCTCTCCTGATTCTTCTGATCAGCTGGCTTAGCTTTTCTTCTATTCTGATTTTTCTCAGCTCATCAGTTTACTCGGAACTCATCCTATTCATCTGATCTCGATCAGCCTTGTCTGCAGCCTCATCTGATCTCGATCATCTTCGTCTGATTTCATGAGTTCCCCCTCAACTTGTTCTCTCGTTCCCCCTCAACTTGTTATCTGTAAATTAGCTTGAATAACACAAGTTGATAATGTTTTTGCATAATTCATCAAAACTAAAATATCCCAACAATAAGCAAAAATATAGCAATATTATAATATAAATAATAAAAATTAAGATAAGTTATGAAGGATATCTAATAAAAAAAAAACAATATTACATGTAAAACATAACATTATTGCAATAAAAAAATACGATTTTGAATGTATTATACATACAATTTATAAACAAAAATATTAATAAAAAAATATTTCTTTATATATTTGAATCCACAAGATAACTAGAGATACAATATATGTCTTCTTGTAACTTTAGTGAGATCTGAGTTCGATTACTCTAGATAATGGCTTCTTTTTTTTTTAAATATAACGAATTATTTTAATATAATATATGTTATATTATAAATGCATAGTAATAATAAGTAGTTGTAATGCAGTGGTAAGTATTCCTTTCTTCCACCTTTGATCCGTCAATTGGGTTCAACTCCCAGTGATAGCAGCATTTTTCTTTCTCACTTCTTGAGAGAGAGAAAACAATATTATAATAAATTATGTATTATTTTCTTTGTAACATTAAGTAATTATGGTGTAGTGGTAAGCAGGGTCGATCCTAGAAATTCTAGGGCCTGAGTCGATTTTAAAATAAAATTCGACCCCTAATTTTTATGTATATAAATTAAAATATTATACAAATTGATTGTATTTCACAATTTAAAAGTTGAATAATAATTGATGACATCTTAATATGAAATGAAGGATTTGCAAAGATTTTATTATGTGTATGCAATAGATTTCATCGTTTCACATTAATTGTTTGCCACTTTTGAGGTTTCTATAAAAATAAGATACATTAAATTTTGATAAATTTTTCTTCCAATAAAAATAAAAGAGAGGAGAGAGAGTTTATGAAGGAAAATGTATTTTTCATGATAAATTAATTTTTAGGGTAAAATTAATAATTGAGAATTGCGAAAATATAGCAAAAATGATGCTCCTTTTTCGAAATAAAATTTATTTGGCATATTTATACCAAAAAAATTAGGATAAATTTAATTATGTGCATGTCATATATTTAAAGAGTTAAACTAAAAAGTTATGGACTTGTTGTGCTTAAATTTTATTTTGGATAAAGGATGGACTCAAAAATAAATTAAGAATTTGCATAAGGTGAGACTCGAACCCTAGACAAAATAGAATAAAATACTTGCTCTTTCCACTAAGACATTTCACAATACATTACTAATTTTACAAATATAAATATATAATTTTGGGCCCCTAAAAAAATCGATAAAATTTTTTGGGCTTTGAATGAACGACTTCGTCCGACTCAAAAAGAAGAAGACGTCCCCGGTGGTAAGGTTTCTACTTGCTTACCCAAAGGACAAAGGTTTGAATCCTATAGACAACATTCTTTTTTTTTTTTTAATAAGTGAGCCGGGTCCAATCTGGGCGGGTCCAAAGGGGTCCAAAGGAGCGAGGCGGTTTCGGTCGAGGAAATTGATTTTTTTTCATGTATGCAAATTTTCATATTAGACTTTGTCTAATATTTATAATATAAAATTCGTGTAATGCATGAGGCTATGTTAATTAATTGGTCAATAAATAATTAGGGCATGAATATGACGTCAAAATCTGCATATTTACCTTTAGAAGAGTCAAAATGATAGTTTTCAAAAGTTTGGGACCTAAAACGCAATTCCAAACGCGTATAGGTTGATTTTAAAAGGTTTGAGATAAAAAAAATGGGGGTTAATTACTAAGGAGTACACAAAACCCCAAGTCACTTGCAACCCACTACAAATACCTTTTAAAATAAAGAATTAGGTACAAAAAGATTCCCATAATACCCCCAATTGGTTTTTATATAATTATATTTTAAAAAAAAGGACCCACACCAATTTATCAACCCCCCACTCATCCGGATTTCTATTTCTTCCTATTTCACTTCCCCACACACTCTCTCTCATCAATTTATGTCATTCAATCTCTCTCTCCATTTTAAAGGTGAATCTGAGGGCGCAATTTTTTCCGATCGGGGTTAACGGAGGCGGTGGCGGTTGGGTTAATAGGGAGGGCAAGGCGGTGGTGGTGGTTGTTTTTTAACGGTGTTGGCTGGGTTTTTAAGGTGGTGGTGGTGGTTTAATTTTTGAGCAGCGTCGATTTGTGGGGACAGACGGATCTGTCTGAATCCGCCATGGTGTTCAAGCGAGGCGTGGTTAGAGGTTTTGGTGGCGGCGATGGCGGATCTAGGGTTTGGTGGAATGGCGACGACGGATCTACAAATCTGACGTCGATGTTGGTGATCGATCACCGTGGTGGATAACGAATCTGCGAAATCGTGGCGATGTTAAGCGGATCTGCAAACCTTTCCGGTTGGTTTTTTCCAACCTGTTTTTTCTCCGACTTCGAACTGGAATCCAGCCACCATGAGCGTCGCCGTGGAGTTGGCGATGATGGCGGAGAAGAACAGGCTCTTGAAGGCTGAAGGCATTGGGAATTGGAGATGAACAATTTTACTTGCAATTTTATTCACTTGGTTATATTTTTAGGTGAGTTTCTTTTTGTTTGAGTTTGGTTATTTTTTTGGTGAGTTTTTTAGATGGAGAAGCAGATAGTTGTCTTGGTGATTTTTCCCATTTGTTTTCAAGAATCTCTATTTTGATGTTTGAGGAGGAGATAGAGCTTTTTGTGACTCTATTTTGGGTAAGCTTTAAAAATGGTTCAGGGATTTTTAGTGTTTCTGGGCACATATGCAATTGTATAAGTGTATACACAATATTTTATGCGTATATGCAATGTTTTACATGGGTATACAATGTTTGTTTGTGTATGCAATATTTTTTAGTATAAACGATGTTTCTTATGCAATTATTTTTTACACGTATATGCAATATTTTTTTACACGTATATGCAATGTTTTACATGGGTATACAATGTTTTTTTTGTGTATGCAATATTTTTTAGTGTACATAATGTAATTTAAGTATATTCAATGTAATTTTAATATATGCAACTTCTTTTATTTCCTGAACAATGCGTTTTTAATGCGTTTTTATAAGTACACGTATTTTTTATTTTGAAATTATTAAAAAGAAAAAATAATGAAATTCTAATGAAATTATTTTATTAATTTCTAATATGAAGAAGCATTTTTTTTTCAATTAAAAATAAAAATGATATATTAAATAAAGCTACACAATGTATTTTTATAGGTATATTCATTTTTAATTGATATTATTAAAAAAGAAGAAATAATTATATTTTTATTTAAAAAACTGTCAAATGTTTTTCGATTTTTTTCTATTTTTTTGTATGAAAATGAGATTAGAAAATATTTATTAATTAATGATTATTTAAATTAAAGGAAGAATTATTATTTAATAAAAGAAGTTTTGTATGTGTCAAAATATATATATATATATATATATATATATAAAAGTAGAGAGAAGTTGGATGAGACAACACTTTTGTAAGCTTTTTTGTACAAAAAGCATAAATAAAGCATAAATAAAGTTTGATGAGACAACATTGTCAGCCAAATTAACAAGAAAAACGAGAAACAGAAAAATTAAAGAAAGAAAATAAGGGTATAATAGAACAATCACGTGTATAAAAAATGTGTTTTGTCGTGGGTTGTAATTCTTGATTTTCAATTGTACTAGAATGTTATTGCCCCTAAAAAATGCAGTTTAATTTAATGGATTTCGTAACGAAATGACCAAAATTGCATGGAAAAATTCTTATTAAGACCAAAATCCTAAAGTCTTATGACCTGTGGGACCAAAAATATTTTTTCTCCATAGGATCGGACTCTGGACCGTCTCTTTAGTGATGCATAATACGATCTAATATTAAAATTGATAGTGTTTTATTAGTCATAATTTATATTATGTACTGACGGAGGCGGCACCATATATACAAAACTTCATTCTACATTAGATTTCTTTTATTAATGTAAATTTATGTAGGTCAAAGACTTTATTATATTAATTTTGATCATATTTCTTTTGTTTAGCTACCGACATAGACTGATACGACTGATCAACATCGTGTTCGGAAGTTTCGTCACAATATGACAACTACTTCCTCAATTAAATCTGGACCAAATAATTGAAATCTTGGCAATAATTAAAGAGTAACACTCCTGTAAATTATATCTATATATAAACTCTATCATTTTTATAGGTAAAAATTATTATTGTTGTGCACGTACAAAAACTTTCACTACTTGAAAATATAAAACATTTTCTAAATAGTGGTTGTTTTTTATGTATAACAGTGATAGTTTTTATGCATAACAGTGATACTAAAAAATCGAGTTCACGGTGAACTCGGGTTTACACAAGTTTTTTTCATAATTAAGATAAAGACTTGTGTGGATCTGAAATTCATAGTGATTTTTTTTTTTTTTTTAATATTATTGTTATGTATGTACAAAAGTTATCAATGTTATGCAAAAAAAAATTATTGTTTAAAAAATACAAAATATTTAAAAAATATATATAATTTATATATAATAATAATAATAATAATAATAATAATAATAATAATAATAATAATAATAATAATAATAATAATTGTATATAATAATGATATAGTTCATATATAAATCTAGTTTATAGGATTTTACTCGATAATTAATTATACAAGACCAGCTTATGCATGATATATTAATTATTGGCGAAGTACATGAATGGTAGGGTCTCCCAATTAAGGTTGGCTAGCTGTCCACATGGTCAGTCCTTCAACTCAAAATATTATTAATACTACTATTTAAAAATAAATCCTACGTTGATGTAACTTGATCATTAGGTGAAGAAATTGCACATGCAATTAATTTCATGTCATATAGTCCAATAATTGCACATGATCATCAGCCTATTATATATAAATATAGAGGGCATCATCTCTAAAATCACACACTTCTCTTTTCTCACACTTGAATTTTTCTTTTTCCATTTCTACAACATGGCTAACAACTTTGATCAGAGTTGCGATGATTTGAACGTTGATCACGAGTTGTCAAGTATTGACATCTCACTTGTTATGTCGTTACTTGACGACTCACAATTGGAAGGCGGTGGAGATGAAGAAACGGCGAGAATCATGATCCAGTCTCTTGCGAATCAAGATTCATGTTCGGAGAATTACTTCTCCGATTTTTCGGATATAGATCAACTGGAAAGCTGCAGCTCATCATCAATATTATCTCCCGATGATCATGTTAACTTTGAATGGATTGATGCTGATATAGAGATGGATTATTCATATCATGTAGAATTATCTAGGGTTGAACTTGAAGGGTTTCAGGATTATTCACAAGTTTGTTAAGGAATGGAATTGGCCATGGATGAGGATTATTGTAATATTGATTTGTGGCAGTAAATGTAAATGGATTATATCGACTATGAAATTAATGGGCTATATATATATATATATATATTATATATATATATATATATATAGGATTATTCATTTATTTTATGCATGGTCTAATTCTTTCCAATATTGCAATTACCTCTAATTAATTAGTATAGTTTTTCTCAATTGCGTACATGTTCGTTTGTACATCGATGATGTGAAGTAGCAAACTGAATCAAGGTATGATCAAACCACATAGCATAAACAATCCACAAGATGCTAACAAATTGTCTGATGTACCATTGATATACAATGAAACTAATGAGATATCTCATTAGGAAACTATATATATAAATGAATTAATTTCACACCGCTCTACAAGTTCGGACTTTTAGATGAGATGAAAATTCTTTTATGAGAACCACAAAGAGTTGGGTGTGGGAAAAATATCGAAGATTTTAGTATACCGCACTTATCAAACTGAGAAATACCGAAAATTTTAATTTTTTTGGGTATATCATGAACTTTGGTACAGTATGGTACTGTACAGTAAAATTTATGTAAGATAACGGTATATGTATATTTTAAAATTTTGGTATTTCGATTTTGACAAAAAATTGGTATTTCGGTATAAACAATCGGTATTACTGAAATTTAGGTGTGAAAAAGTGTATCAAAATTTCGGTATGGGACGGTATATACCGATATTGTTCGAAATTTTGGTATGTCAAAATTTCAATATGGTAATTAATGGTAAGTATTTTTCATTTCTTCGAATTTTTCAAGATGCCGAATTTTGATATACCGAAAAAATTTCAATATAATACCGATATTGATTTTCAATTACCGAAAATTTTTGATATCGTTATACGATATTCGATAGTTTTAGGTACATTGGTACAAGATCTAAAACCTCTGAAATAGTCGAGAGAAAACTAGATGGAGGAAGAGAAAAGTTGTCGAGGATGAAAAAGAGCCCGAGAAACGAGTCAAACGACTGATAAAGAACAGACAAAAATTATCCTATAAATTAGAAGAAAAAAAAGAGAAAGAGAAAGAGAAATGATAGATTGTTTAATTTAGCTTTGTTATGTAAGTGGTTGTGGAGATGGGTATTGGGGGAGAGGTCGTTGTGGGTTAAGGTCATTGAGTCTAGATAGGGGACATTTGGTAAGGTGTCGAGAGTGAGTGATGAGTCTAAGTCCTGGTCTTTATGGTGGAAGGATCTTTACAATCTTTGGTGGAGTCTGGTGGGTGGTATATTTCGAGATAATCTATCTTTCTCGATGGGTGATGGGAGTCAAGTTAGGTTTTGGTTGGATCTGTGGTTAGAGAGTAAGGTCTGTTTGAAAGATTGTTTCCCTAAGTTGTTCGCATTGTCGAGTCATAAAGATGGGTGTGTTTGGGATTTCTTCCCGGTAGTCGGGGGTCATGGTGTGTTTTAGTTGGGATAGATTTTTTTATATTAACAAAATTCATGAGTTTATGGATTTTTGGAGTTGTATATACAGGCATAAAATACGGGTGGAAGGGGAAGACTCCTGGAAACGGATTGGGTCTCAGGAGGGCGCTTTTTCAACAGCAAAAAAATGTATGATCACCTTTCTTCCGCTTTAGTCGAAGCTCCTTCATTGCAGTTTTCTTGGCCGGCTTTAAGGTGGAAGGATCTCGAAAAAAGTGTCAGCTTTTTCGTGGGAAGGCAATAAATGAAAGAATCTCTACGAAAATCTTATGAAACCTTATAACTATTAGATTGACGAATTTAGTTTGTACTATGATAAGTAGAAAATTTTACATACTTTTAGTTGTTTGGAGTGCAATTTATTGTACTTAATTGTGCTAGAATTGCATGTACTTGTCTATTTATGTGTGCTTTGGCGATGTGATTCTAGTATTCTATACTAATTTATTTATCATGTTCTTTTGTGATTTTAGGCATTTTTAGAGCATTGAATATGAATTTTAAGGGCCCATGTCACATCTCGATTTTTCGTAGGCCAAATATGCAAAATTTTTATAATAATTTACAGCGGAAAGCAGAAAAATAAATTAAATAAATAAGAATTTAAAGATTCAAAATTTCTCATGGAGATGTGACTAAAATTTAAAATACAATTTAAATTTAAATGCTAATACTAATAAATTAACATGAAAATAATTTTCCTCAAGATACATCCACCGTCCCTCCCTCCACCGCACTCTCTCTTAATCTATAAAATGTTAAATGTATGGTATGAGCAAACCACTAGCTCAGTGAGGTTACTTTGTCAAAACTAAATATAAGGTATAAATATGAATAGCCACAAACAATTCATGTCAATCAATCATGTATAAACTTTTCATCATGCTCTTTAATTTAGGTTACGCGGTTTTCTCAAGGATCTCTTGTCAATCCCACTGGGTCCTCCTCAAAGACCTTTTTTCAGTTTCGAGTTCGTGTCTTGTGCATGTCTTGCATAAATTTTCTTATAATACTTATTATTCTTTCATGTCATGTCATGTCATGCGCAGATAAACAAATCATTCATACAAAATATTCAGTATAGGGCAAAGTAAACCACACCTTAAATTCATGTCGTGGATGCAAACGATGCAATGAAATAACTCTAATCCTTGTTGAGAAAAATTCATGAGCTGTGAAAAGTATGAGATAATATTTTTCTACGTGTTTTGATTTCAAAAGAAGAGACCATTATTTATATGGGAGAAAATATATTTTCTTGTGGAATTGGGAAATATTAAATAATTGAAAATTTTCTTAGAAAAGTTTTTAAAAAAATATAATTACCTTGAAATTTTTGTAGTGTTACAGCCCATATACTTACAAAAGGAGTATGAGTCGTTTTGAGCTATTGTAGATGCAGAATCACATTGTGGGCCCAAATTTAGGAATTTAAATGTCAGTGGGTTTTAAATCCTTTCCAGCCATTATTCAAGTTCAAAAAATAAAGAACAACACGGAAATCAAATATATTAAGCGGCAGAAAAGAGAGAAGTTTGGAAAAGAAATTAAGTCAGATCATGAAAAACTTGGAGAATCGTGGAAGAAGAAGGTTCTTTAGAGTTTGATCTTGAGTTTTTATGTTTTCTCTCGTATACTTTCATGTTTTTGCTATACCTATGGACGGCTAAGGGCATTATTTCAAATTTCAGGAATTTTTTAACTTGTATTTTGATGATTAATGTTAATTGAATTTCGTATTGTTTGTGTTGCTTACTCAAGATTATTTATATCAGTTGTTTTCTTTTCTTTCATGCTTAAATATAAATTTTTTAATTTATATTGGTCACCTAAGTTATTTTGTTCTTACATACCTGCTAGTTCATATAGTGTAATCTGTAATTGTTGCTTATATATGACAGAAACTAGTAATATTTTGCTAGGGTGATATAAATCGAATTCTATCAAATCAATCGTGCATATTTAAGATTTTGTTTGACCTTTATCATGATTATTCATTTTACCAAATTAAATTTAGATCGTATCTACATTGTTTGGTTAAAAAGATTCACATGATGAACATATTTCAATGGAGCAAAATTAAGGAATAAAATCGGTAAACAACGCACTACAAAAAAACTGTCATTTAACGATGGTATTGCAAAATTTTCGCTTGTAGCAAGGGTCGAACCTGGGACCTCTTGTGGGCAAGTGAGCTAGCTTTGCCGTTAGGCTAGATGATTCATTTATTAAATACTCACTTTTAATAAACATATATCATACATTTTCCATATTTTTAACAAGGGAATTATGTCCTCGCTATTAGCGAGGGAACTATGCATTCACTATTAGCGAGGTCTATTAAGGGTTATTAATAAATCCGTGAGTAAAGTGGAGAAAACAAACATTCAATTAGCATAGCTAAAACTAAGGGATGAATGAACCGCGAATTGAAATCCTTTAATTGATTGAATTATTTTCCTTGATTACTTGTTTCTTTTGTGATAATTTATTGCATTACCTGTTTCTTTTGTGATAATTTATTATTTAGTAGTTCTTTGAAAATCCAACGAACTCTTACTTACCACTGCTATGAATTTGTAGGGTAGTTGATGATATTTATATTTATCGCACCTTGACAGTGTGGTCACACTGATACATTTGTTAATACAGAACAAATTTAGCAGATTACCTGTTTGATATTTTTAACATGCCCAATAATATTTTATGTTTTTGACTAGAGGATCGAGAGTTTAGTAACACGAGGACTTATTTTCAATCATTAAAACCTTTTTAGCTACAGAAATTTTAATAACATGATTATTAACATTAAATTTTTCTTCTTTTTTTAATAGTACGCGTCGATTTTCAGGTGGTGTATATATTCATCACTAAGCTTCTGAAATATTACAAATCAAAGAAAGATTACCAAACACCACTGGGTCATGATCGTAAGATTAAGTATATACCCACTAAAAACATTACACGTGGTAAAGCTCATCTTCTAACCGACAATATAATACTTGGCAAATTAGACTTAATTATTTCCATGAGATATCTGCTTATAATTAGATTAGGCTTTCAGACACATACGCCAAGAAAAAAAAAATCAATTACCATATCATGAAACCTTGATTAATAGTATAATTAATTTATATTGCTTCATGATACTAACCTGGAAAGTGATTTCACATGGGTCAGATCCTTGAATTCATTTGACTAATTATTATATAATGAATCACCAAATGCACTAACCTGCAGCTGGAAAGTCCTATCTCAATAAATAATAATTTAGAGTAAAACCTCTATAAATAATGCAGCAATTAATGCAGTAATTAATAATAGTACTACGATTCTGATTTATCATGGTTATAATTAATAATACAGTAAAACCTCTATAAATTAATAACCTTGAGACCATGAAATTTTATTAATTTAGAGAGATATAAATATATTGATAAATTAATATTTTATTAATTAAAAGAGAGACTTTTTAAATTCAGCAAATTTAGTACATATGTATTGAAAATAAATGAATTTATATATACATATGTATTGAAAATAAATGAATTCATATATGTTTCATTGATTATATTCGTGCATCAACCAATTCTTTGTAACTAATTAAATATATTCATGTGTAATATCAATTCATCGTATACAATTAATTATTATATTCATGGACGCATGTATCAATTCACAGGAATTACTTAAATATACATGTTTACATTAATTCGTTGCACTTAAATAACTATTATAGTCAATTAAATATATTCATGCATGATGATTGAAACATATACTATATAAATGTCAATATGGAAATAAAATAATTCATAACACCCAACCATTTCTTCTCATCTAAAAGACATCGCAAAATCATCCATGAATGATCAAATGCGTAAAGTATTATGTGAGTATAAGAGAGACCATCCCACATGCACTCAAAAAGATTTACAAGAGTGAGTTGATGAAAAATAACGTTTGAAAGTTAGTCAAGGTACAATATCAAACACTCTCAAGAGATCATCGGAGTACTTTTCAGCCAACTTTGAGAAGGGTGGGGATATTAAGCGACACAAATCGGCGAAATATCCAGATATAGAGAAGGTTCTTTATGAATGGTTTCTTCAGTACCAAGATCGAGTCAACATGACCGGAGAGCTTATTTTGGAGAAAACAAAGGATATAATGAAGCTTTTGTATCCTCAACACCCTCCTGTTGTTAGTATTATTGTCATAGAGACAATCATTTGTAAGGACACAATGCTCGATGATATTCAGATTGATTTAATATTATAGTTTAATATTAATGTATGACAATACACTTATTCGAATATTATGTTTGATTATTTGCATTTATTCTTATATGTGTTCCCATGAACCAATGTTGTCATTGAGGATGTGAGACCTCAAGATGACATAAGCATGATTCTCAAATAGCCTCGATCAAGGATCATCAAGAATTGGATATTGATGATGCAATTGAGATTGGTGTGCGATCTGCATCATACTCTTAGAGAGTGTAGTAAGATCTCACTTACTACGAGATACTAGGTATCTCATGATGGATGCATAGATACCTTAGAGGGTATTGGTATACCCATCTGAGAAACCGTTTGATGTAATTCAACAATATGTGTCTACGGGTGTCTCGGTTAGTGGGAGCGATGCGATACTCCTTTGACTTGAGGTCAATACGCACGACATGTGTGGAGTGATGAACTTTGACCATGACCGACGCTTGCACCATTTCATGGGTAGATATGGCTTGGATTGAGTTCATCACAAAGTGCATGTGCATGGTAGTTGAGCCAAGAACAGAATTCATCCCTCAAAGTGGATTTAGAGAGAATCCTCATCTTCTCATCATAATTGGATCTAAGTCATCGGCCGATGCACGTCAACTTAGACTTTGTGGCTAAGTCTGACATACATGATCAATTAGTGATTAGAGATAATATGATTAAGTTATTGAATAGACACTTCATCATGTTCAAGACTAATCGAGTATTCGTGAATGAAAGGAAGATATCGCAATAGCCTATGTTTCAGTTACAGGTAGTTGCATGTTTCTCGCAAAGTACCTCATATATTGAGAATGTCTGATTTATTGTCTAGGGTTCAATTAAGACCGTTAGTTTGACTAATCGCTCGATATATGAGGGCCTATGAGTCACATAACAAGTAATTCCCTTTTACGGATTATAGTTGGTTGATTAAATATTAAATTGGATTTAATATTTAATTTATGGAGAATTAATTAATAATATATTAATTTAGAATTAATTATTATTACTGTTTAATTAAATTAGATTTAATTAAATAGGAATCCAAAATAATATATGGAATATTATTGTAGGAAAATATATTTAGGAAAATCATATCTAGGAGATATGATTTGCAAGATTAGGAAATAATCTTCCTAATAAAGATTGTTTAATCTTTAAGCTGACTTCCCCTATATATATGAGATCCTCGTGATTCATTAAACACACAAGAAAACTAATTTCTCCATAAAATTTAAAGTTAGAACTTTCCTAGCAAATTCGTCTCGGGATTCAACGTTGGCGAATTTGTGCAAGTCTGTGAACGGGGATTAAGTGGATACTATAGTAGAGAAATCTGCCTACGAATTACTGTAATAATTCTCTTTATGTTTAACGTAATCGTATTATGCAATTAATTGTTCATTTTTCGTGAACTGTTTATTTCCGCTGCGCATGTATTACGTGTTTACGTGCCTCAAAATTCCAACATCCTGAACATCAATATTTTAGCAATAGATTCATATTTTAGAAAATTACCATAATATTTATAATTGTAATATTTATGAATTATTAATTTAGAGTTTTAATGGGACCTAATATTTATAAATTAAGGAATTTTTCAAAAAATTATTTTTTTATTATTTATTGAATTTGATGATCTTTTACAAAGCCCAAGTCGAGACCGGAAGATTTTATTATTTTAAAGAGTTTATTAATTTATAGAGGTTTTATTGTAGTACGATTTGAGTTATCAAGGTTGTAATTAAGTACAAAATAATTAAACGCAGATTATGTTTTCGAGTGTTTATGAGATCAATTCGATTTATAGATGACTAGTTTAATACTAATTGCTTAATTATGGGCTACCGACACAGCCCTCTTGAGTGTAGATATCATGTTGGGGAATTCCAAGACATGAATTAATGCTTTAACTCAAATGAATCAGGACCAAATAATTGAAATCTTGAATGATATTCATCCAAGATGAGTGTATTATTGGAGTTGTACGTGCATGTATGGTAGGCTTACTTAGGTTAAATGTGCACATGGCAATGCTACCTTCTTTACAAACAAGAAACTAATAGTAGTATTCTTGGCCAGGTCTTGTACCCATTCAGGTGCACACTACACTCATAATGTATTTTAGAGAACCATGCAATTTGTTATACTGAAAGATACAACTTATTTACACTTAATCGTGCAACTATTAACATTAAAAAATAATTGAACGGTTCAGTATAAATAAATTGCATGATTTTAAAATACAGTATTAGTGCACAGTACATCTGAATGGACATTAATGTAATGGTATAGTTGCACATCATCATCAAGACATCAACCTATAAATACATATAGCATTATTCATCTAAACACACATTTCAACAACATTTCTCTATTCCATATCTCTCCATCCATTCTATTCTTTCTCTTAATTTCATCTTCAAAGTAATCCCAATTAAGTTGTACAAAATGGCCAATGCTACAACAACTCAAAATTGGTTTCTTGCTGATCAAACTAATTATGATCATGATCATTTGGAGATGGATGAGTTTTCAAAAATCGACAGCTCACTTCTCATGTCTTTACTCGAAGATTCACAAGTCGACGAAGAAAAATTGAGGATCATGATTCAATCTATTGAGCCGCCTGAGGTTATGAATATTCAAGATTCAGAGTTTTTTGATTTAGATCAACTCGAAAGCTGTTGCTCTGCATCTCCAGATCATCATCTGGATTTTGAATGGTTGGATATGGAGATGCCTTATGATTCATATCCCAACGGCGAAATCATGACCGTTTATAATGTTATCAACAGTCATGATTTCGCAGAAGAAGAAATTAGCATGGTTGAAGGGTTACAAAATTATTCAGAGCTATGTTTGATGGAGGAAGATGATCACTACATTGGTTTGTGGCAATAGCTGCATGCCTTGAAACTTATTTGATGAATTATATATTTTTTATATTTATGTCAAATTAAGATCAAATTAGATCAATACTTTGTAAATCTCATTAGAGGGTGAAGGCGAAGAAATCTATGATGAATATGGTGATCATTTATTTGCAAGTCTTTAATTGGAAAATTTAATTATACAATATTCCTTACAATTTTCTATTTAACCGTCCCATTTTACCCTTAACGATGTTTCTTTTTATTTATTACTATGCCAATACCAATGCAATTTTACTTTTATTTTTTCAACAATACCCCTAATCATTAAACAATCAATTGTGAGTTTGACATATCTTGTAACTAATAAGGATATAAGAGTCTTTTGATATCTAATACATGAAATTTTTTTTGTGTGAATAGATAAAATGAAACAGATATTAATTAAAGAACGAATATATTTATATGACGGACTCTTTCTCATTCATCCTCATCATTACATATATCTGATGCCTGATGGACTCTCTCTCCTTCATCCTCATCATTACAATCTGGAGATTATTATCATTATAATATAATTAGTTGTCTTAATTTGCTTTTGGGTCTCCTATCTAATCAAACATTTGTTAATTCCTTTAAAAAAATCAAACATTTGTTAAGTTAATCGTCTATATTTTTGAGAGTATCAATTAAAGTGTCACATGGGTAGTGTAGAATTATGACTCTAGAGAGAGAAAGAGTGGGTGAGCGAGAGTTGAGTGGGGTGGGTAGACAACCTTCTTCCGAGTGGATTCCGGTGAGGCATAAAAGAAACCATAGGAACCCTAGCCACAGAGGAGATGTGTTTTCGATACCAAAGAGGAACGATTGGATTAGAGTTTGGGATTCAAGAGAGAGATGTGTAACCTTCTTCTTCAAGAATTTTCCTGACTCATGCAACTGGGATTTTTTATTCAGAAAGTTCAGTGAGTGTGACAAAGTGAGAGATCTTTTGTTCCCCAACAAGAGAGACAAGTTTGGGAATAAATATGGTTTCGTCCGGTTTGGTGAATCCCTTGAATCGAAGAATCTGGAATCAAGGCTTAATAACATTTGGATTGTTTCGTTCAAACTGAGAGCTAATCAATCGAAGTTTAATCGTCAATCTGGCAATAACAAATTGAGGGTGGAAAGAGCAGTTCCGATTACGGTGATCCGTTCGCAAGCATTGCGTAAGGAAAACATTTCATATATTGAAGCAACAAGAAGCAAAAGGGAGGCTGGTGAGGGCATGCTAAACCAAACCAGAACAAAATCGAAAATTGGCTTTTCTGGTTTTCAGTTCTATTCGGATGAAAAGGATAAGAAGTTTCTTAGAAGTTGTTTCACTGGATGCCTGAAGGAGGAGTTCATATGGTCTGATATTAGCTGCCCAATTAGCGAACTATGTGATGATATCTTGAAGGTTTCATTCCTTGGTGGAGACTTAGTCATCTTTCAACCATTGGATTCTTCTTTCTTCTCCATTCAGGAATTTGAGAGATTCTCGTTGTGGTTCGAATTCATCAGACCATGGCGTGAAGGGGATGTCAACAACCTTAGAGACGTTTGGACAAACTGGTTTGGGGTTCCACTTCATGCCTGGAACCCTAATTTTTTTAACATGCTCTCCTGCAAATTCGGTTCTCTCTTGCGTTTAGACGATGATACCCTCAACAAAAAAATCCTTCAAAGGGCCCGTGTTCTTATCAAGACTTCCTTACCGGAGATTCCCCGGAGCCCGGTGGCTGTCTCAATAGATGATATAGTCTACTATATCCGCATTAGGGAGGAAGATGTAGAAGTGTCCGACTATTTCGACGACTCAGAAGCAGATGATATTTGTGATCTGGAGGATGATAGAGAATACTGGGCTCAGAACGCGGGTTCGGTGTCTGCAGATGAGGACGATGCTCCTCCGATCATGTTTGCCGGCGGCAGGGCAACTGAAACAAACCCAAACCCTAATTCGTGTCTTGAGATTCGTGTTGAAGTACCCCAGGAGCAGCCAGACAAAAATCTCGACATCCCTTCCAATGCAATTATTAGAGGCGGCAGTTATTCTTCCAATGAAAAGTGTGCAAATTTGACGTTATCCAAAGCTAGGCATGCGGAAGTGGGGCGCGCGACTGTTGCGGTTATTTCTCCTGATGACACTCGGCCCAATAGATGTTGGGCCCAATTTGAATAAATCTTTGGATGTAGCAGGTGTTGGGTTTTCAGGCCCAAGTGCCCTTGTGGGCCATTCACAGTTGACTGGTTTAGTGCCTGGTGATGAATGTCCTAGCCCGATTCATACGGTGGTGAATGCAGATTTAATTGGTGAGGCCCATGTCGATAATCTCGTGAACTTTGCCGGTACTGGGCCAGTATTGTCTGATGGTCATCGCCCTACTGGGCCTCGAGGCAACATTTCAGAGTTGGCCCAAACTCAACCTCACCCTGGATCGGCCAAGTTACGTATCGATATTCCACCGTCCACTACTGATGAACGGGATTCTGTGTCGCCCATTCCTAATAAAGTTGGTGTGTTCGTTGGTCGGTCGCCGGTTTTGGACATGGATCTAGCTGAAATTTCCCCTGGGCGATATCTTCTTAAAAGGCCTCTAGATCTTAACAAAGCGGCATCGTCTAAAGGCAACCAGGCTTCTTCCTTCTCTTTTCCAATTCAAGTTGTGGAGCTGAAAACTAGGACGAATGCCTCGAGTGATATGGACACTGGTTCGTCGTCAAATTAGAAGGCTACTTGCGTCAATTTATCGGGCAATTCGCCCTCTCTACCTTTTCGCTGTAATAAGAATAAGAAGAAGAAAAGTTCGACCAAGAAGCCCAAATCGGTACGGTTTCAAAATTTACCCCTATCCAATTCTTACACCTGTTTCAAAGAGATTAGATGGACCAAGAAATCGGAGGAAAAAGCAATTTCGGATGAAGCTAGAAAGGCGTGGGAGGTGGCAAAAAAGTTAGGGCTCCTGGGAAAAAAATTAGATGAGGACTTGTTGAAGCAATTCACAATTTTGGAAAGGGAGGATCAACGAAGAATTAAGAAGATGAGACAAGCTGCCAACAGAGGCGTAGAATTGGTTCATCAATGAAAATCATCAGTTACAACATAAGAGGACTGGGAAAAAGAGCAAAGAGGAAGGAGATAAAGGGTCTGATCACTAAACATAGAATTGATTTCTGTTGTATACAGGAGACTAACATGGAAAGCATTGGGGACAACATCTGCAGGTCTATTTGGAGAGACGAAAATTACGAATGGGTCAGTAAGGAGGCAGTGGGAAACTCGGGAGGAATCCTATCAATTTGGAATAGGGAGACTTTTTGCAAAACCAGTTCGTGGTACTCCGATGGCTTTTTGGCTGTCAACGGATATTGGATTGCAGATGACCAACAGGTATGTATCTTTAATGTTTATGCTCCATGTGTATCAATTGATAGAAGGCGGATCTGGGATGTCATTGAAAGTGCTTTGGGGCAACAAAATGGGGAATGCATTTGTGTAGTAGGAGATTTTAACGATATTAGAACAGAACAAGAAAGAATGGGTAGAGGTGTAAATGTGGATTTTGGTGATATAAATGCTTTCGATAACTTTATCTTACGGTCTGGACTTACGGAGCTACCTCTTGTTGGGCGGAAATATACGTGTTATAGACCGGATGACACTTGTAAGAGTAAACGTGATAGATTTCTGGTGAATGATTAATGGTTAGACAAGTGGCCAGATTACTTACTTGATAGATTTCTGGTGAATGATTAATGGTTAGACAAGTGGCCAGATTACTCTCTGAAGGGTATTTGCAGGACTTTCTCAGATCACTGTCCTATTTACCTGGAATTGGCGAATAAAGACTGGGGTCCCAAACCTTTCAAATTCATCAATAGTTGGCTCTCACACCCGGAGTTCAGGAATTTCTTCTCGATATAATGTGACATAGGATGGGGTTTTGTACTCAGGAGAAACTCAAACTTCAAATCGGATCTAAAATCTTGGAACATTGAAGTTTTTGGGCATATGAATCAGTATTGAAAGGAAGAAAAAAAAAAAATCGAGGTTACGGATCGATTAGGCGACACGTTCGAATTTGGATCAAGAAGAGATTATCGGGAGAAATAAATCTTTGCGCGCAATTGACAAGAAATCTGATTTGGCAAGAACGGTTCTTATACCAAAAGGCTAAAGCCAATTGGCTAAGAGAAGGGGACGTAACCTCCCAGTTCTTTCATAGTTGGGTCAACAGAAGATTCAAGGAAAACGGTATTGAAGGTCTTCTTGTCAATAACACTGGATTGAGAATTTGTTGGAGGTGTTAAAAATGTTGTTTTTAACCATTTTAAACAACATTTCAAAGACCAAAAACGATTCCGCCCATCCATGCTTAGGAAGATATCTTCCACAAAAAATGGATCGTGTGACAATGAGTTTAAAGGCAATATTCACCATTGATTAGGTAAAAGCAAATTGTTTGGTCTTGTGATTCTTGAAAAGTCCGGGCCCCGATGGATTCTCTTTTGCCTTTTTTAAGGAAAATTGATAGTTTGAGCGTTGATATCATGCATGATGGAGGATTTTTTCATGGTAATGGAAGAATCGTTAAGGGTTTGAATGCATCATTTGTGGTGTTAATCCCAAAGAAAGATCAGAATCAAACACTCGATGATTACAGACTGATATCCCTGGTTAGCAGCCTTTACAAGATCATCTCGAAGGTGTTGGCTATCCGGTTGAGTAAAGTTTTGGACCCGTATATCTCGGAAAATTAATCATCCTTCATCGGGGGTAGACAAATTCTGGACGGGATTGTGGTCCTCAACGAATTGATTGATGAGGCTAAGAAAAAGAAACTGCAAAGATTCTTCTTTAAGGTGGACTTTGCCAAAGCTTATGACTCAATCGATTGGAATTTTTTGGATGATATGATGAGGGGGTTGAATTTTTGCTCCAAGTGGAGAAATTGGATGAAGGAATGTGTCTCATCTGCTTCGATCTCGATGATTTGTTAACAGAGTCCTACCGAAGATTTCAAAATGGAGAGAGGCATCCGGCAAAGTGACCCTCTTTCACCTTTCCTATTCCTCATTGCAGCGGAGGGGTTGAGCCTTCTTATCAAAAGAGCAAAAGAATCCGGAATCCTTAAGGCGGTGAAGGTTGGAAGAGCTAGATTATAGATCACCCATCTTCAATATGCAGATGACACAATCTTCACTTGCCCCGGTGAAGTGGAGAGCATGGTGGCAGTCAAACAGATCCTGAGATGCTATGAGGTAGTTTCTGGACTCAAAGTTAATTTTCACAAGTGCAGCCTATTGGGACTAAACTTAGACCCAACAGTGACATCAAACACGGCTGGTTATTTGGGTTGCGAGGTAAGTCAGACTCCTTTCTCTTATTTGGGGCTTAATGTTGGTATCAATC
Source organism: Stenogyne calaminthoides (assembly GCA_037126765.1). NCBI lineage: Eukaryota > Viridiplantae > Streptophyta > Magnoliopsida > Lamiales > Lamiaceae > Stenogyne > Stenogyne calaminthoides. The sequence continues at coordinate 8,963,200 of JBBCBC010000004.1, read as the reverse complement.
ACCGAGCACACACTTCCTGGTCTTCTTTAATTAATCGAGTTCAGAGTCGGCTAAATGCTTGGAATGGAAAGCACATATCTTTTGGGGGTCGCATTACTCTAATCCAATCTGTTCTGTCAGCGGTACCGATCTACTGTCTCTCTCTGTATTTACTACCGAGTAAGACTATCAAACAGCTCATTCAAGTGCAGAGGAATTTCCTTTGGGGTGGGTGTGAGGATAAAAGTTCTATTCCTTGGGTGAGGTGGGGTGAGATTTGTAAGGACAAAAAAGAGGGAGGGCTAGGGATTCGAAATCTGGAGAGTTTCAATGAAGCTCTTTTGAAAAAGTGGATCTGGAGATTGTTAAATGAACCAAATAGATTATGGGCCAGAGTTATAAGATCTAGATATGAGGATTTTCCTTTTGGGCATAGGGATGGGGGTAGGGTTGGGGGGAGAGGGAGACTTGCACAAGCTTTGGGGTGGTGGAAGGAGATTTGTAAGTTATATTGGGGTTCGGGGGGAGGGGGATGAATTCGGAACTGATGAGGGTGGTAGGGGACGGGAAAAAAACTGATTTTTGGGGGGATTGGTGGGTTAGGGAAGAAGTTTTAAAATCTAAATTTCCTACATTTTTTAGATTAAGTGCTCAAAAATCTGATTTCATTAGTGACGTGGGGTCTTGGGTCAATGGGGTTTGGGAATGGGATTTGAAATGGTGTAGACCTTTGAGGGAGAGGGAAGTTGTGAGACTTAATGAATTGCTTTCTTACATCAACAGGTACAAACTGAGAGCGGACGAAGAGGATACATAGAAATGGACCCAATCAACAAATGGTCTTTTTTCCACGAGTATAGCATACACAGTTGCGACAAAAACAGAGCCGGGCGGAAGAAATCAAGAGTCGGAGAAGGCATATAAGAGATTTTGGAGAACCTATGCACCGAGAAGAGTACAATAGATTGCTTGGAAGGTTTTGAAACAAAAGAATTCCGGCGAAGAAGAGTCTCCAAAAAGAGAGTACTACTTTCCCAAATGGTGATATTTAAATTGTGCTTTGTGTGGCTTACATGAGGAAAACGTAAAACATTTGTTTTTTGATTGTGAGTTCGCACGCAAGATTTGGAACGATTGCTATGCTTGGAGTAAATTACGTATGGTTCCACACTTCGATCCCATTCGTAATTTCCATCAACATGGTGATTTTTTCGACTCGGATTTGAAAGGACGAAAATCAGCCTCGTTGTGGACGTGTATTATTTGGGCAATTTGGAAGGCGAGAAATGATCAAGTTTTCAGTGATATAAAACCGAATTGTTCCAAAGTTACACAAGAAATCAAGGCAAAGGTATGGTTGTGGTTTGTGACAAAGAATGTGTTTGATGGGAATAAGAGTTTTGGAGCTTGGTTGAAAGATCCTAGGATATAATTTAAAAATTGGAGTCAGGTTGGAGTCGTTATATTTGTTTTTTATGATATGTAATTGTTTTTAAAATCTAAATTTTGTACGGGTTGGAGTACCCCTTGTTCTCTAGTTTTGTATAAAGTATTTCTTTTTGCCTGATAAAAAAAAATGTCACATGGGTGGTAATAGAAAGAACACCAAGATATCGAATCTTTTATATGGTCCATATAGCTACAAAAATCTCAATTTCAAGATCTATGATTGCTGTGACTTTTTCTTTAAAAAAGTTGATCTGAATACTTGCTTTTGCATATATTAAATCAGTGCTCTCCCACCAATCATATGTTTTGATTTCAACGTTGCCTTTTATGTATTTGCCAAGTAAGATGCAAAAGTTAACTAAACTGTGGTGGTTAATTGAGTGTGATGTAAATGTTCTAGGACAACGTGCAACTTGAATAAAAGGAAAACCAATGTTCATGTAGGCATTTTATGTATACTAGAAATTCTCATGTATAATGTGAAAGAATTATGTTGATTGCTAAAATAAATGGACTGATGGTATTTGATGTGGCATGAGGATTTTAGCAAACCAAATAATAATTGTGAGAAATAAATACCAAAAAGGTGAATGTAATGAAGAACAAATGGAACGTGCTTCACCAAATGTTGATAAACAGAATTAAATGCAAGAAGGCTTCGGCTTATTGAGCCTCTTTTGCTATGACTTGATGTAGTCTTTTTATTCAATATTTTCGGACCGTTTTATGAGGCATAAATGTTTTATTATTTATACTACATGAGTTACATTCAGCTTGCCAACTCGCATTTCGATCTCAACAAAGTATTTAATTCATCTCAGCTAAATTGGACTCTAAAGATCTACTTAGGTTAATCCTAACACATTTCCATCTTCTGAAGCGGTGGTTGCAGGAATTCCATCGAGATCTGCACCTAAGCTTTCCACTTCGGGTTCCTGCTGGTAGAACTAGCATCTGCTTCAAAGGATTTTTGCCCTATTGGGAATGATCTCCTAACTCGTGATTGTTGGTGTATCTAATTGAACAAAATCAGACCTTGTCAACTGGGAAACCTCTGACTTATTCTCCTTGGACAACCCAACTCGCTTCCCCGCAAATGACTCACGAAATAGTGAGTACGATGAAAGGCGAGTTGGCCGAGTTGAACGACTGTAGCGAATCAGATGAGTGCGACGAGCTAGGAGCCAGGACTTCAACTCTAACTCTTGAATTGGGCGAGCTCGCCTACAAATTTAATGAATAAAGAAATACTTCAAATCACAATAAAATTCAAATTTTAAATTTGATTTTCTTAAATATATGTAATATGAATAATATTAAATTAATTAGATTGCAAAAAATCTTTAATTTAATATATTATATGTTGAAAATGAACTAGGTAATATTATATGAAAAAAAGTAATGTCTCGTGGTATAGAGAAATATTTTGCGTCCCCTTGTGGTTTAAAAATTATAAAAAGTCCTACTGTAGTTTATAAAATAAAGAGAATTCTCCCCCCTTTTAAAAAGTTAGCTAACAATTTCATCTATTTTCAATATTTGTTGTATCTTGTTTTTTTAGAAGTTTTGAAAGTTTGATACTATTTAGGAAGGATATAAAATAAAGAGAATTCTCCCCCCTTTTAAACACATTATAAAATTGTTAACTCGTTTTACAAAAAAGGATTAATTCGTATAATTTATAAATTACAAGGGGGGGTTTTGTGCAATTTACAAATCACAACAAATTTTGTGCAACATTTCCAAATCATGAGGGAATTCCGTGCCAATAATTAGACATGCTCACGGTTCCGGAACCGCCGGTTCAGGTTCTGAACCGGCGGTTCCAAAATTCTGGGAGGGGGAACCGGAACAGAACCATGGCCAAGGCGGTTTCGGTTCGGTTCTCGAACCGGCGGGTTCCTGTTCCGAACCGCCGGTTCGGCCGGTTTTATTTATTTTTTCTTTTTTTTTTCATATATTTTTTCTTGTGTTTCTTAGTTTTTTGGATCTAAAATTTGAAGGAATGTATAGATAGATCATGAAATTGGACATTGTTATTGTTAATATGAGAATTTAAATTGAAGATTACATTAATAATTGAACTATTATAAATTAGTAGCTATTACAAAGTAACTGAACTATTACAAATTAGTAATTCTAACTTAAAATAAGCTAGTAATCTACTATTACAAATTAATTGAACTATTACAAATTTACAAATTACAAAGTGTACTATATCGAATTAGTAATTACAATTACAACTTAAAATTTTAAACTTTACAAAATAAATTTGGGGGAGAGGGGGATTTAAAGAAATTGGACTTGAGCTTAAATTTAAGAAATAAACTTAGAAATTCTAAGTTTGAAACTTTAAATTAAGTTGCCTACGTATCCAAATAGGAATCAAAGTCCACGTAGTTCTCTTACCTCAAACTTACCTCGTTGATTTGGATCGATTCGATTCTTCATGCATCACTTCCGGTGGTAGTTTCTTCGGAGCTATCTTGATCATCATTATCAATTAATTCTTGACTTCTCTTTTCGGCTCTTACCCAATAATCAAGCAAGCATTGGTTTTCCACGTTTTCAACGGTCATATTCGATCTCGTTGCATCCAAAGTGTAGCCTCCCAAACTAAAAGCTTGTTCAACGGCAACGGTTGAGGCGGGAGATGCAAAAATTTCTCTTGCTAGCATTGACAATATTGGATAGATATTTTTCATCCTCGACCACCACTTTAGTATTTTAAAAGTAGTGTTGTCTTCATCTTCATCAAGCCGAATAAATGTAGAGGATAAATAATGATCAAGTTCGTAATAAGGGTTAGAAGTAGACCTTGGACGTTTTTGAGAACGCTCATCATAAAAACCCGTTAATATATCTTCATATTGACTCATAGAAGAGTCACCACCAAAATTTGCTTCAAAACCGGGACCACTATATTCTCTAAATAAAGACATTAAAATAACTTTAATCCGATTACCAATCTCTTCCGGATTAGGATATACATCATCTTCACCCATGACCATGTGTCTATTAGGAAATAAATAATTATAATATATATTTAACAACATTATTAATCCATCCAATCTTACTCTAGGATCAAACACTTTAGCAACCAAGAATAGATCAGGAATATTTGTAAAATATTTTTTCCATTTTTGCATCATAGAGAAAGTAGCACCACTTAATAAAGGATTTGTAATATTTTCATTTAACACATGAGCAACTTTAATACAATAATCAAGCGCTAAATTACTAGTAGATTAATAAACACCGGATAACACTTTTGTGGAATCATTAAAAATTCTCAAAATTTTACACAAAGAAGTGCATGAATCCCAATATTGAGGATATAAACGAATACCACAATTTTCTTGAGTAAAAAATGTACATAAAGCGTCTTTATAATCCATAGACTCCTTTAACAATTTATACGTGGAATTCCAACGAGTTGACACATCAAGAGAAATTTTTTTGGGATGCATATTGTGTGTTCTACAAAAGACTTTCCATTTTTTCAATAATTTTGAATGTCTCGACATATAATAAATAGCGGATCTAATAGGACCAACTTGTTCTTTCAAAGCATCTAAACCATCTTGAACACATAAATTTAAAATATGACACATACATCTAACATGAAAAATTTTCCACCAAAATATGGTTGACAAATATTTCTAAGATCTTCAATAGTAGCCGTATTTGCACTAGCATTATCAAAACCAATAGAAAATATTTTTTTAGTAAGAGCATACTCATTTAAAATATCATGCAATTTATCTCTAATATTAACGACATTGTGTTCCATATCAAAATCTCTATAAGCAATCAATCTTTTGTTAAGAGTCCACGAATCATCAATCCAAGTGCATGTAACTCCTATATAACTATGCTTTTGAAAATTATCACTCCAAATATCCGCACATATACAAACTTTAACATTTAAGTCGACAAATAGATTAATCAAAGCAAATTTATACTCATAAACAACTTTAGCAACATCACGAGTAGTAGTATGACGTGAAACTTTTTTTGCCGCGGGTTGAAGACCAAGGTTAACAAAATCATTCCAAAAGGAATTATCGGCAAATTGAAAAGGAAGGTGTTGTGTGCACACAAATTTAGCTAACAATTTTCTATATTTCATTTGATCAAATGTAAATAGAGAAGTGGGGTTACTTACCTCGCCTTGAACTCCACCACCGCCACCGGTTGACGTAAATCCACGAAGTTGTGCTTGGTTTGAACTAATTCCAACTCTATCCGGGTGAATTTTTTTCAAATGCTTCTCGAATGTCCCATATCCCCCTCCTTTGACAAAAGAATATATTTTCTCACAATAGTTGCAATGAACTTTAATAGTACCATATTCGTTGATCACTTTTTTAAAGTGACGTGCAAAAATATCCGACTTAAGTTGGGCTCGACTTGGAGTTGGGGTTGGAGTTGGCTCGGCATTGGAGTCGGTTGGGTGGTTTTGACTTTCTTGAGTAGGACGTCGTGGTATAGCATCATCTTCAAGAGGATTCTCATAACCGGGACCAAGTGTGGCCTCAATATCATCTAACCTCCACTCGATCGGTACCGGTGGTTGTGGTCGTGGAAGACGAACGGAAGAGGTGGAAGAAGCTTTGCCTTTACCCTTGTTGCTTTGATGGCTTTCCATAATATGTAAGTGTATATGTAAATAATATATAGTGTAGTGTAATATACTAATATGTAGTAATGTAATATAGTGTAATATATAGTGTATATAATATATAGTGTAGTATAATATGTAGTGTAGTATAATATATAGTTTAGTGTAATATACTAATAAATAAATTATAGTGTAGTGTAGTGTATGTAATATGTAAGTAATGTAAATAATATGTAAATAATAAACTATGAGAATTGAGTGAGAGTTGAGAGAGATGAGAAGAAAGTAATGAGTTGAATCACTTTGGGGTGAATTTTGGAGTGGAATGAGGTGGTATTTATAAATGAAATCTTGAAAAAACTAAAAAAAAAAGGGGTCGAAAACCGCCGGTTCGAACCGGAACCGGCGGTTCCAGTAACGGCTGTTTAATCTCAGTCGTTGGATCTCAACGGCTCTTTAATCTGGGCCGTTGGATCTCAACGGCTAGAATTTTCAAATTGGAGGCGGTTTCCGGTTCGAACCGGTGGTTTCGGCGAATAACAGCCGGTTCCGGTTCGAACCAGCGGTTCCCGGTTCTGGTTTTGCTAGAATCGGAACCGAACCGTGGGTTTTACAGTTTCGGTTCGGTTCCGGAACGGGAACCGCGGAACCGACGGTTCCAAAACCGGCGGTTCCGGTTCGGTTTGAGCATGTCTACCAATAATCCTTTTGGAATTGTAGTTTTGGCGGGAAATATTATTTTTGTTTTTTTATAGACTATGGTGTTTATATATATATAAATACATATATCTAAAAATATTTTTAAGAAAAAAAACATATGAACATTGGGACAGGAAAAGCAACACAAATACCCAAAAAGCTAGCACATGAACAAGGAATTTTCTGAATGATTGATCACTGGCTTTTCCTTTCCCTTGCTCATTCTAATACTTACTATACAAACGAATTTTAGTAATAAGCGTTTTCTCAATCGTTCAGCTTGAGGGGTATTCGTAAAAATTTATGATTTTAAAGAAGTTATTAAAATTAATAATTATGAAAAAAATGATTAATAGTAGAAATTGATAGTGTTTGTAAAAAAAATTAAAGAAAAATTGATATTGTTTGCAAAAAAAGTTAAAAGTTTTTTAAAAATACTAATAAGATACTAAAATCACCCTGTTTGAAGTTTTTACCTTATAGCGTATGAGAACTTATTTAAGCTACTAAAAGATAAATAAAACACTCAAAATTGCTTCTGCACACAATCCTAGGTGACTATAATCACTTATAAGTTTTTGCAAACACCCCCTAACATCGACGGATCATGACATGACACGAGTGCACTACTGTGCAATTCAATTGTATTTTAAACGATATAAATTATTTTCATCGAACAATATTAATTGGTTAATAATTACTAAATAATATTAATTATTTTCGTTGAAATGTATCATTAGTATACAGTTACATCATAAAACTAGTGTACAAGAGACTTATTGCTACATGAAATTATCAGCTCTATCAATCCCTTTTGATATGATGATATTCTAATCACTTTCTTGGCAAGCTTTACATTTATTACTATCACATGACATTATGGATCAGTTCAGACTTTCTTTTCTTTTTAAGAAAAAATATATTTCATAATGTTCTATACACATATATATATATATCATTATATTGCCTAAACAATGAAAAAAAATACTTGATCTCACAAGAAATGTATTTTTTTTTTTTATAACGCGGTCCAGCCCAAAGATCGACTAATTTAGAGGATCAAAACCAACCATTGACTAACGTGAGCCCCACTTTAAGTCAAAACAGAGCTAAATATGGTATAAAATTGATCGTTGCTTGCCACCTACTACAAACTTAACCTCATCATCTTTCATATTCTTAGAGGGTAAGGAAGAAAATTTGGTCAAAAGAGTGAGCCACTTTTGTTTTTCATTCTATATACTACTAGCTGCTTTTTGACAAGGTGTACAAATCAGTGCATTTTAATTACAAACTTTTTTCTTGTTAAAGAAACCAATAGTTTGGAGTTTATAAACTTTTGGAAATAAAGTAGAAGACCCACAATCATGCAGGTTCCATTTTTTTTAATCAAGATAAAAGGTGTTTAATTTGTAATAAACCGAAAAAGGAGATTAAAAGCTTTTACCTAATAATGATTTGGCTAGTGAAAGTTATTGGTTTCTTATTGCTTAATCCCCTGCTTTGCTCACATATATATCTTGACAGAGTTTATCTATTTCTGCTTTCTTAATAAATAATTAACCTTCCTTAATCGAATGGTACACAACTTGCATCCACAATTATATTAATTTCGGAGATACAATAAAAAGAGCTCTTTACAGCAGAACAGTGCATGGAAGAAAAGTAGCTTTATGATGTTATTACAGTATTTTATAAGATCTGAAATATTTGTTCAAAACAAGAGAAACTATCAATTTTATTAAAACAATAAATATTTTTAGTCAAGCAACTATATTAAAAAAAGTAGGAATAATACGTTTTAGTAAAAGGATTCAAATTTAAAAAATAAATACACATAAATTGCATAATATTATTAATTTGTACCCTTTTTTTCCATTATAAAATGGAAGATAAAAATTATCACTTGCGAACATGTTATGGGATTTTCACTAGGACCTACTCTTTTTTTTTTCTCTTTCTAAGAACATATATAATGTGAGTAACTGAAAAATAATTAATAATGTTAAGTTAAAGTGAAAACAATTAACACTATTCGATAAAAAGGCAAAAACTTGTATGCAATATTGCACAGATATAAGATCCGTGCAATTTGCCCATACCCTACCCGTTTTTATAATTATATAAAAATCTGAATTTTTGTATTTTGTTCTTCTTGAATATTCAACGTCAACCCTAGCCCCATCCCCAGCCCCCAAATCACAGATCAACCTCTTACCTCTGCCTCCATCATTGAATCCACCGCCGGAGGGAGAGATCGATGTTGGCGTCGCGATCTATTTTGTTGAAGCGGGTGGAGAAGATGAGGAATCCTCCATTAGATTTATCGAATGATCAACCACTGCATAATTTTTCGATTTGTTCGTGTTATATCATCCAAAAAATTCAAGTAAGCTTTTGTCTAAATGTTGGAGTAATATACATAGCATCGAGAAACAGAGAAAAGAAATGAAAACTTGTATTCCTCATCAAATTCAAGGATTTCAAAGAGGTTGGAAAGAGAAAGATGTGAGAAGAAGAGAGAATATGTGTGTGGTGTTTGGATTACACCTCAACACAAAGTGTGTGCTGAAATTCAGATCCTTCTGCACTCTTTTCACGCTGTTCTTTATATCTGTAATTTTAGACTGATAATTTTTTTTCGCGTTTGTACTGATTTTGTTCAGGTAGTAACACTCTTTTGCTCATAGGGTAACACTCTTTTGTTCATGTAGTAACACATCAAGTTGTTATGTAAATCTGTAATTTTGGACTGGGAATTTCTTTTCCGTTTGTTCTGGTTTTGTTTATGTGTTTGTACTGATTTTTGTTCTTGTAGTAACACTCTTTTACTGATGATATTTTTCGTGTTTGTACTGGTTTTTGTTCATGTAGTAACACTCTTTTGCTCATAGGGTAACACTCTTTTGTTCATGTAGTAACACATCAAGTTGTTATGTAAATCTGTAATTTTTGACTGAGAATTTTTTTTCCGTTTGTTCTGATTTTGTTTATGCGTTTGTACTGGTTTTTGTTCATGTAGTAACACTATTTTGCTCATAGGGTAACACTCTTTTGTTCATGTAGTAACACATCAAGTTGTTATGTAAACCTGAACCCACTGCCCGCGCCCGACCCGCCGCCCTGACCCGTGAAATTTAGGCAACTTTTGTCTTATTTATGTTGTATTGCACATAACACTAGTGTGCAATATTTCACACAAGACTTTCTCCGATAAAAATAACTAATATTATTCAGTGAGAATAACTAATACTCCCTCTTTCCTACTATAAGTTTCTCTCTTTCCTTTTTCATCCGTCCCACAATAAGTTTCTGTTTCTATAAATGGAAAAAAGTAACTCCACTACTCATAATTTTTATCCTTACTTTTCACACAATATTACAAAGAATGTCACTCACAACTCCACTCATTACACTACATACATTTTTCCTCTCTCCCAATACCCACAACTACCCTTCATTTTTATTATTTTATTATTATTCCTTAAACAAAACAACAAAAAGAAACAGGAAATTTATACCTGGACGAATGAAATACTATTTAAAAATACATTTAAGTTACACAGTTATTCTATCAAATGAATATGTGATATTATAATGTAAGAAATTAGAGTGGATCTCATGTGCATCCAGATGCACTGTATATTCATAGTGCATTTTAGAACCATTCAACTTATTATATTAAAATATGTCACTCCGTGCAACTATTTTTCCATATTAATAGTCGTACGGTGCAGTGTAAACAAATTGCATGGTTCTAAAATATATTATGAATGCACAGTGTACCTAAATGATTACAAGACTTACCCAAGAAATTTTCATTTTCTTCAAGACTTTCATTTATTCAGAAATTTTAAATTATTTAATTTATTTTTTTTTAAATTTTGGCGCCAACTTTTTTCTTGCGTGCGGTCCACACGGCCAAAAAAGAGTTCATTCCAATTTTCGTTTCTTCACTCACTCACCTGTTCCTGATTTCACCAAAGCAAAAGCGAAAAAGATTACACCCCATAACCAAAAAGCACTCTGCAAAAGCCAAAAATCCCCAATACTAAATTACCCTAAATCCCCCATGCATATACACTCAAGATTCCACCATATATACACCCTTTCCCCCATGCAATCCCCCTCTTCTTCACTCCCAAAATTTCCCCCAAAATGTCAGAAATTATTGCCGCAGATCCCATTGACGATGACCAAAATCGAGCAAGTAGCAGCAATAGAAGGCCGTACACTACAGCCCAGTCAAGGCTCACTTCGGGCCGCGAGAATATCCCCGAGCCCTTTGATAGTGAGAAATTGCCGGTTACATTGGTTTCTGAGATCCAGAGATTTCTTCGTGTGGCCAATTTGATTGAGATTGATGAGCCCCGTTTTGCGTATCTTTGTGAGTCTTGATGCAATTACTAAGTTTTTTGTGTTCTAGCTGTTGATTAGAGACCTCAATTGTAATTTCGAGTTAGGATTGTGGGTTTTCTGGGGTTTGATTCTGGGGTTTTATTGAGTTAGGTTTGTTTTGAATTTATATTGTTGTAGATTGATTATGCAATTTTTCTGATATTTCATGAAATAAACACAGTGATATATTTTTAGCCGTTGAGGGAAAAAAAAAGAGTATAAATATCATTTGAATTGTTCTAGCATCTGTTCTAGCAAAAAGCAAGTGAAAGAAAGTGCATTCCTAGATATGGAAAGGGATAGTAGTGAAGTTTTAAGGCATATTACTTGTGAAATTATTTCCACAATCTAAGCAATTGCAGCGTTATTGTCTTTCTGTTTAGTTCGGAGACTTCAATCTTTTGTTTGTTTGATTATATGTGTGTGTTTTGAGGGCTGGTTCGCTTATGCTAATTGATTGAGTGTGGTTAGGCCGTTTTCATGCCTTTGAAGTAGCACATAACTTGGACAGAAATTCATGTGGACGCGGGGTTCGACAGTTCAAAACTTCTCTTCTTCAGCGTCTAAAACAGGTAGATTTTTATTTTTCAACTGATACTGAAATGTTACTTAAATGATAAATATCTCATTATTACTCTTTATTACTTGTGAAATACATGGATGAATGAAATTTTTTAGTAACCAATTAAGCATGCACAGTCTCACTATTTGCTTTATATGGTAGTCTTTTGTGAAGTGCAAATTTGGTGCTGACTATAGTCTAGCTCGTAAATGTGTCTCTGTTTGTATTCCTCTGTTTAGATTGTGATCCGATGTCCTCAGAGTACAACCATTTACATTTCAATTTTTCATGTATATAAACACACATATATTCATATATTTTCATTTGTATTTCCTACAATATCCATTGTGATTCTTGATGCTGTTAAAACTCATTTTTAGTTAGTAATGATAAATACCCTCTCTGTTTTTTTTTTTTTTTTTTTTGTGTTGCTATAATTGCACTGTTAATCAGTAAGAAGTTCCAGTACAGATGATGCATGTCTTCAACACTATGAAAACAGCTAATGTACTCTGTAGAAGGGGCTTTCTTGTCTTTTTCGAAAAGTGAGGATCTCTGTCTATTTATTTAATTATTTCTGCTCTCTCCAGTTACCAAAAATCAGTCTCTTGATTATGTTTATGCCTCTGCTAAGTTAATGTCAACAACATGAAAGGCAAAAGTATGTCCTCAAAAGCCTTCCACACTGTGGAATAGACATTTCAACTTAGAACACATCATAAAATTCTATTATACTTTGACAAAGTTTTGTATGCACCAGCTGCACCGTGCAACTCAAGTGCATTTTAAAACGATATTAGTTGTTTTCACTGAATAGTATTACTTGGTCAATATTAGTTGCTTGTTTCACTTAATATTATTAGTTGTTTTTTACTGAAAAATATTAGTTGTGTACAACTGGTGTACTAGAACTCACTCTTGTACTTTTGTTTCTTAGGATGAAGACCTCACAATTATGAAACGGAAGGAAAAGAGTGATTTACGCGAACTCCAGCGTGTATATCGTCAGTACAAGGACTACATAATCAAACATGGAGCAGATTATACGTTGGAGAATAGGTAAACTAGTCCAACTTTAGTAGACACCAAATTCTTCCTCTAAAGACTAAAGAAATAGATTATCTAGAAATGTATACTCATTGGCATGTGTATTTCTTTCAGAGAGAAGTTGACGAAAGCACGAGCAATTGCATCTGTTTTGTTTGAAGTACTAAATACTGTTACTTCTGCAGCAGGTTCCCAGGTTTTCTTCCACCAAACCCACTTTACACTCACAATACCCCTCTATCAAACCCACTTTACCAACTATACACCATTTAATACTATTATTTTCCATTTTTTCTTAATCTCTGTGTCTACAATATTTAGCCAATTAAAATCAAGACGGAGGGAGTAATAAATAACTTTCACATTGAAATCTGTATCGGAATAAAATGGGTAAACTAGTATGAGACGAACAAGTACTACTTATGACATGCATGGTAACTTGATTAAATTTTAAAGATAAAATTATTTGACATGTGAATATATATTGTTAGATTGAGGTGCAATGATGCTGAGGAGAGAGAATGTCGGAAAGAAAACAGAGGTTGCCCAAGAGTTCCAAGATGTGCTGGTTGCGAGCAATGTGTGTGTTTAGGTTGTGATATGTGTCGTTTTCAAACATGTGTCTGCCCAACTTGTGTTGAATTTGTTATGAATATGTAACCTATTTCCTTTTTATAGTATGAACCTTCACTTTGATTTTTTTTACGTTTCATTAATTAACATGGCATAGAATAGTGTATTAGGAGTATTTATATATATGTGATTCTTGTATGTTGTACTTATCCCACATTGGGTTAGACTAGACATGCTCTTATATTTTACTTGTATATATTCCTCCAAGTCTATTAAATAAAATATTTCTTGACCAATTCCCAACATGGTAATCAGAGCCTAATTGGCTAATGCCTTTTTTTTTCAATCTCTCGATCCTCTCAATCAGCCTATCAAATCCAGCAAATTAATTTTTCTTATTATTGGTCAACTCTTCCCTCTAATGCCATAGCTATTTTATTGGTATCCAAAAATTCACACCACCATATTGCATTTGTTGGCCTCATGCCGCTGCAAACAAGCTCTCTATTATGTTCTCATCTCTTCCACTCACCATGTCAGACTCTCAATCGCCTCCTCGTCATTCTTTTCACCCTGCATATTCATCTCCCTCTGTTCATATTGCTGCGTCTACTCCGTCACAATCAGGTTGGATTTTGGACTCGGGTGCTTCGCATCACATCACCTCTAATTTGGCAAATTTGTCTTTGCATACTCCATATGATGGAACTGAAGGTGTAGTCGTTGGTGATGGTAACAAATTGAATATTACACATACTGGGCACTTGGAATTTTCTGGTCTATTATCTCTCAAATTTTCGAATGCTTTACTTGTTCCTGTCATGTCGAAAAACTTGGTATCTGTTTCCCAGTTGTGCCAGCAGAATAACGTTGCTGTTGAATTTTGTGCCTTTAATTTTCAGGTGAAGGACTTTCGTAGTCAAGGTCCACCCATTAATGGACTGTATGTCTGGCCAGTTGGTGTTCATGCCTCTATCTCTCCTTCTGCTCACCCCTATGGTTAGGCAATCACCCACTTTGTGGCATGCTCGACTTGGTCATCTTCTGCTAAAATTTTGAGTCATACTTTATCCAGTCATTTTCTTTCTTCTTCACATAAAACAATTGATTTTAGTTGTGATTCTTATAAGTGCATTAAGAGTCACAAATTACGTTTTACTGAGTCTTCCTTGACTTCTTGTATGCCACTTCAGTTAATTTTTTCTGATGTTTGGACATCATCTATTTTATCTTGTGATGGTTTTAAATACTACGTCATATTTGTTGACCATTTTACAAAATATGTCTGGTTGTATCCCTTAAAAAGGAAGTCCGATGTTTTACCTACATTCATAGCCTATAAAAGCATTGGTTGAAAACTACCTTAAAACTAAAATCACAACCCTTTACTATGATAATGGAGGAGAATATTTAGCTTTTCGTCCATTCTTAACTACTCATGGCATCACTCATCTTACCACACGACCTCACAGAATAGAACACAATGGTGCTTTTGAGCGTCACCATCGTCATATTGTTGATACTGGTTTAGCTCTTCTTCATCAAGCTTCTATGCCTCTCGAGTATTGGCCTCATGTTATATCCACTGCCACATATCTTATAAACTGTCTCCCCAATGTTGACCTTAATATGGTCTCCTCCTTTAAGAAACTCTTCCAGCATACTCCAAATCTATCAAAACTCCGAGTGTTCTTCCAATAAGATCTTTACTTCTCGACATGTTGAGTTTGTTGAACATATTTTTCCATTCTCTATTCCACGCCACCAACTGTGCCAGTGCTACCTCCACTGCTGCTTACACCCTCGCCCCCTCGACAGACTCTTTCACCGTTATCTCCTCATCTGACTCCACTAGCCCGTCATCAGATGGTCACTCGGTCTCGAAACAATATCACAAATCCAAACCGAGTTATGGTCTTACATCTATTGTTGTTACTGATGTTGAACCCTCTATTGTATCACAGGCCCTCTCTGATCCTCGATGGCGTGAAGCCATTTCTTCTGAGTTTAATGCCTTACTCAGAAATGGTACGTGGGATCTTGTCCCCTCAACTCCGTCTCAAAATATTATTGGAAGCAAATGGGTCTTTCGTGTTAAACGAATGCGTGATGCGTCAATTGACAAGTATAAAGTCCGTATTGTTGCTAAGAGATTTCATCAACGCCCTGGAATTGGCTTCTTTGAAACATTCAGTCATGTTGTCAAACCTGCCACAGTTCGCATTGTCCTCAGCATTGCGGTTTCTCGTAATTGGCCCTTACGTCAGTTCAATGTAAACAATGTCTTCCTTCATGGTTCCCTTACTGATGAGGTATATATGGCTCAACCTCCTGGTTTCTCGGATCAAAATCACCCTGATTTTATCTGTTGTCTTCGCAAATATATTCATGGTTTGAAATAGGTGCCACACACTTGGTACAATGCACTTCGTTCCTTCTTGATTCTATTGGGTTTGTTTGCACCAAGTCCAACGAATCTCTGTTTGTGTATAATCATCAGGGTTAATTGCAATAGTGGTCCCAAGAGAATATACCCTCATGAAAATGGTCCTTTTTTCGACAAAAATAGTCCCATACGAATTTTCCGTCTAAAACTAACGGTTTAACACGCGTGCACCCCACGCGCCCGTTAACTCTCCAAAATCTCGGATATCAAAATAAGAAATCGGTTTGCATTCTCTCTTCACTCAAATCATCTTCGATTCCAAACCAAAAGCACGACATCCTCTTCAATCCACACTCAAATCGACTCTGAAATCATGATGAACCACACAAACCCCACATAACCCATACGATTTTGCCCGCAAAAACCGTATCTAGAAAATCTTAAAAAATTGCAATCGCTCAAGCTCACTGAAAATGGAGAAATCGGCAAGAAAATGTTGCGATGAGGGAAAGAGAAAGTTGCAGACCCTTCTCCACATCGTAAGTTTCGACGACTTAGGGTTTTTTCCTCAAATAGTTATACATGGGGGTTTTCCAAAATGTTACAATTTTAGGGTTTTATGATTGCAATGTGGTTTCAATATGCGGTTTGGCGAATATATAGCTAAGGGGAACATTAATAGAGAGTTGGGCGAATAAACAGAAAGATGAGAACATTTATCTCTTAAGGTTCACATGTTTGTACGAAAAGGGATAATACTTTATGGTGTTTTGGATGCTTGTTATATTTTATTTCCTTGTTAGGGTAGTGGGGAACATATGGGTTTGCTTTATGGAAAAAAATCAAATTTGGTCCACCATTGTTAAATGCTTACTGTTGGATTCAATTGATGTGGTCCTTTGCATTTAATATCTTGCCTTATTTGTCTTTTATAGGTGGAAAGTAGGTATTTTACACCTTTCACATGCATCACGGGGGAACAGTAACTGGGGAGGCTGAAAGCATTAAATATGAAGGGGGCACAGTAAGCACATTTGACAATGTTAATGTCAAAGAGCTTTCAATTGAACTACTTGATGGGTTAGCTGCACAATTAGGGCTAAGTAGGCTGAAAAAAAAGTATTACAAGATTAATTCACTTGATCAACTAAGTCCACTTTATCTAAGATGTGAATTGTATTTAAGTTTTGATACTAAGGCACTTGAGGTTCATATATATGTTGTGACAGAGGATGAGGAGTCTAGGAAAGGGGAGGCTGCTGATGATGTTAGATCTAGGAAAGAGAATCTCATTGATAAGGGAAAGGTTGCTATTGATGTTAGGGGAAAAGGGAAACTCACTGATAAGGGAAAAAGAAAGCTTGTTGATGAGCCTGATGATGCCATTATTGATGATTTAGGTAATTATGAGTGGGAGGAGGTAGAATATGGGGTTAGAAGTGAGGAGGGGCATAATATGGAGTGGGGGCAAAATATGAGGGGGAGGCAGATTATGAGGATAGTGAATTTGTGATGGAATCTGATGATGGATTTAGTGACTTGGATGATGTATTATTTGATAAGAATATTGATAAGGAGGTTGAGTGGTCTGGTTTAAGTAAGGAAGTTGAAAAAAGTGAAGAAGAAACAGAGTCTTCTACTGATGAGTTGGAGAGTAGTGAAGATGAGGATTTTTCAAGTGATTTGGGTTCTAATGATGAAAATATTGAAAGGGTGTTGAATAATAGCTTTAAAAGCTCTACTGTATTCAAATCTGGCTTCTTTATTGGGAAAATTTCAGTGGTAAGCAGTTGTTTAAGGATACAGTGAGGTCTCATGGTGTTGTTCACAAAAGAAATGTCAAAATAACAAAAAATGACACAAGGAGAATTTATGCCAGGTGTTTAAAATGTGATTGGTTTATAAATGCTCTAAAGGTTAAGGATGAAGAGTCTTTCCAGATCAGGAAGTTACATGATCAACACATTTGTCCAGTTGCTTTCCATGTGAGAAGTTTGAACTCCACTTGGATGTCAAAGAAATATATTGAAGACTTTAGGTCAGATCCCAAGAAGGATGTAGATGGCTTTAGAAACACTGTTTCAAGAGAAACTCAAATTCATGTCTCAAGGCACCAACCATATAGAGCTAAGTCACTAATTGAAGGTAGCTTTGAGAAGCAATATGACATGCTTTGGGATTATGCAAATGCTCTTAAGGCTAGGAATCCAGGGTCAACTATTAAAATTTGTGTTGATCAAGGGTCTGATGGCAAAAACAGATTCAGTAAGCTATATGTGTGCTTCCAAGCAGTGAAACTGGGGTTTCTGTCTGGGTGTAGACCTTTTGTTGGTGTGGATGAGACCTTTCTGAAAGGCTTGTATGGTAGAGTGTTATTAACAGCTGTTGGTGTTGATCCAAATGACCAGATCTATCCAATTGCCTATGCAGTTGTGACTACTGAAAACATAGAAAATTGGACATGGTTTTTGGGATTGTTGAGAGAAGATCTTAACATTGTGAAAGAAAATCGTTGGACCTTCATGTCTGATAGACAAAAAGGTTTGCTAGCTGCATTTGAGACAGTAATGCCTGGTTGTGAAAACAGATTTTGTGTGAAGCACATGCATGGAAATATGAAACAAGCTGGTTTCAGGGGCACTGCTTTCAAAAATGCATTGTGGAAATGTGCTAGAACTACAACAGTACCTCAGTTTGCACAAGGAATGGAGGAAATAGGACAGCTTGATCAGAAATGTTTAGAGTGGTTACAAAAAATACCTACAAGAGCTTGGTCTAAGTCACACTTTGAACCATTTCCCAGGTGTGACCTACAACTAAACAACATATGTGAGTCATGGAATGGGGCACTACTGGAAGCTAGAAAGAAGACAATCATCACAATGTTGGAGTGGATAAGACAGAGATTAATGAAAAAGTTGCAAGAGAACAAAGATAAGTGTGAGAGGCTATGGGATGGCTTTCTAATTTGCCCAACCATCAAGAAAAAGTTGACTAGGAGGTTGGCAAAAGCTGTTGAGTCTACAGCAATCAAGTCAAACTCTGTGTTGTATGAGATTGATTGTTTTGCTGGAGGGAAGTTTTTAGTGGATCTACAAGAAAAAAATTGCAGTTGTAGAGTGTGGGATCTTACAGAAGTGCCATGTAGGTAGAGATGTTAATCCGGGCCGGGCTAAACGGGCCGGCCCGTTTAAACCTATTATATGCAGGGTTATGGCCGAGCAATGTGAGACCCGTTTAAAATCGGGCCTTTTTGGCCCGAACCGATTAGCCCTCGTGCTAAACGGGCTAGCCCGCGGGTTAACCGGGCCAGCCCGTTTAGCCCGTTTATATTTATATATACTCAAATTTTTTATTTTATTTTTATTTTCTAATTTTTCAATTAATTTTTTTTAAAAGTTTTTTCACAAATTTAAATAAGGCAAAAATCAATTATGGCCAATCAATTAAAATTAAATATTTCTATTTGATTTAGTCAATTAATAATTAATCCTCTCCAATTTAATATTTTTTAGCAGTTTTGAATTTCTATTGAATTGAATAAATAAGTAAAATATTAATTCAATATAAAATAATAATATAATATTTTTATAAATTCTATTATGAAATATGTTCATAATATAAAACTGATATCATTATAATTATAAATTAATATTATGGTGTTAATTTATAAATGTGATGATACAAATTTTATATTATTAACTAATTTCATAGGAACTTTGCTCAATTATGTTATTTAAGATGATGAGAACTAATTTTATATTTTGAACATTTGTTATTAAAGATGATGGGGCAGTCTGGATCGAATTTTTGTCATTATGTAATGTTAATGTTTGAACATTTTTTTTAATTTTTTTCGGAGCCCGTTAGGTGGCCCGTTCAGCCCGTAACCCGCTAGGGTTAGGGTTAGGGTTAGGTCTCAACTATTAGAGGCCCATTTAAAATGAACCGCTTAAGGCCCGGGACCGTTTAGTCCGTAGCCCTATAGGGCTGGCCCTAATGGGTTAGGGCCGACCCGTTTAACATCTCTACATGTAGGCATGCAATGGCTATACTATTGAGACCTACAACAGAGTGTATATGTCAGCTATGAAACCAATGGTTGGAGTTGACATGTGGGAGAAGACTGGGTACATACCACCTCTCCCACCACATTTTGGGAAGAGAAAAAAAGGTAGGCCAGCAAGAGCAAGAAGAAGGGGACCAGATGAAGAACCATCTAGTGGAAGAGGAAGAAGGAAGAAAAAAGAAAAAGAGATGCTGCCTAGACAACCATTCAAAGTGAAATGCAGCTTTTGTGGTCAGCCAAGCCATAATGAAAGGACATGTAAATGGAAAAAGTTTGCTGAAGAGTTTACTCTTGATGTGAGTTTTATTCATAATCTGTAATTCATTTTTTTTTCTGATTATACAGAGTGTTACTAATATTCAATTTATCTGATTTTTAGGATGAAATGTCTGTACAAGCTGATGACATTCCCACTGTCACTCAAGAATCACAACCTGGTGTAATGCAAGTGTGTACTCTTTCTTTGTCCAATTGAACAAGCTGGTTTATTAACATTCTATTATTTTTTAGGAAAATCAACCAATTGAGGAGGATATTGCACAAGCTGGGGAAGAAATGACACAAGCTGATGACATTCCTCCATTAACTCAAGAGTCACAACTTGTACCTACAGTGAGTTTACTTGCACTTTTCATATGAAGTTCACACACTTCTTCAATCTGTAATTTTTATCTTTCACTTTTCATTAGGAAATTCTACCTAGGACAGAAACACTGTTGTTCAGGACAATCCCTTACCTAATGTAGTTGAAAATCTGGAGCAAGTGAGTAATTTACAATTGTTTAATTGTTGTTCAATTGTTTTCCTAATGTAATTGTTCTTTGTAATGACATTTTATTCTTAATTATAGGAAAACAGAGCAATTGAAAGTTATTTTATAGCAACCAACCCTTTCAAACCACCAAGACCAGTTGGACAAAATCAGAGCTCCAGCTCCAGCTTTCCTTCAAGGTTTGGGCCCAACATCAGAGCACCAACTCCCATGACTTTCCACCTTAATGAGAATATGCACCCTCAAGAGGTAGTGGGCCATCTGTTCCTATTCCAGTGATAAAGATTGGAGGGAAAAAATATGTTACCATGAAAAATTTGGAGGCTTCAGTGGCTGAAGGGTCCAAGAAGAAGAACAAGAAGAAACCTGGAAAAAAGTAATTATTTGTCTCTGTTTTCATTCAGTACTTTTGGAACTTTGGGAATTCTACTTTTGTTTTGTGTTAGACAGAAAACAATGATGCCTCCTTTGTGCCCTTTTTGTGCTGTTTGAGGTAGGTGATTCTGTCTTAGATGAAACAATGCCTTTTGTGCTATTTAGGTTGTTTTTTGACTGCAGAATGCCGTGTTCTTTTCACTGCAGAATGTCGTGTTCTTTTGATTGTCCAGATGCATGGGTATTTGGTGATAGCCAGCAAAAGCATCCATGAAGGTCATGATCTCATGGCCTGCTGTATTATCGACCAAATAATTGATATGCGGCATCGGGAAATTATCTTTCGGGCATGCCTTATTTAAATCAGTGAAATCAATACATAGTCTCCAAGATCCATTAGACTTGCAGACGAGCACAGGGTTCGCAAGCCATCTTGGGCATTTTACTTCTCGAATCAGTTTATTGCCGAGCAACTTTTTGATTTCACTATTCATGGCCGCATATTTCTCCGGACTGAACTTTCTGCGCTTCTGGATAACTGGAGTCTGTGTTGGATCAAGGTTGAGGGAGTGACATGCATGTTTTGGATTAATGCCAACCATGTCCTCGTGCGACCAGGCGAACACATCCAAGTTTGCTTGAAGATAAGCAATCAATACTGTTCGAATTGGTTCAG
Organism: Stenogyne calaminthoides; assembly: GCA_037126765.1. NCBI lineage: Eukaryota > Viridiplantae > Streptophyta > Magnoliopsida > Lamiales > Lamiaceae > Stenogyne > Stenogyne calaminthoides. Next base: position 8,941,591 of record JBBCBC010000004.1, on the reverse strand, counting down.
GTAATTCCGAACCAATGAACACTTCTAACTCAGGTCTGTTCGGGTCAATGTTGATAGACTCCAGTTGTTCGACAGGTGTTGCTCGCTTTCTTTTTTGTTTCCACTGAGGATCTTGGATCGACCCCCGGTGTTCGTCATCAACCTCCACAGGTTCAAATCCTATGCGAGGTTCTAGGTCTGATAGCTCATTTGGCTAATCAATATTCATTAGATCTGGGAGATCTGGGACATGAGTTGCCATCCCGTATTCTGTGATTGCGCGTTTTATGTTCGCGCAGGGATCCGTGCTCGTCAAACTTGTGTTCGACAAAGGACATTTTGGCAGCGTATTTGCTCGTTGGCTTGACTCTCCGATCTCCCATGTTTGCTCCATCATGTTAACGATATTTTGCTTTTCTGGTGCACATGATAGCAAACAATCTCGAGCTTTCTTCTGATCTCCTTTTACACTACCTGTTCCATCTTGTGTTGGAAATTTAACACAGTAGTAATACGTAGAACAGGCCGCTTTAAATTCCTGAATAAACGGGCGACCTAGAAACCCGTTATAAGTAGACAGAGCATCGACGATTATAAAATCTAGCATTCTAGTTCGTCGGATCTCTGGATTTATAGTTGATTCTAAATCGACTCCTAACCTAATCATACCATAAGGTCGGGTTACAGATTCCCCAAAACCCATAATGGTATGATCACATGGTTCAATATAACTGCTCAAATCCCCAACTTGCTTTTCCATTTGGTGCAGAGTGTTGACGAACAAAATATTCGCATAAGCTCCGGTATCAACCAGGAGGCGGTGCACCTTCAACCCGAGGAGACGAGCACTGATGGTTAAGGAGTCATTGTGAGGAGTGATTATTTTGTCGAGATCGTCTTCTGAAAACATAATTTGGTGAGAGGGTGGCGTGCTAGCTGATGTGCTCCCCACCTTCACCTGATGAATGCTTTGCAAGGCACGCATCTCCATTTTCTTACGTCTGTTCGATAATGTTGGTGCCTGGTAACATCCACCCACTGGACCATATTCAGGACGTATCATGTGGATCTCTTGACTTTCTCGACCTCTACCCACAGTAGGAGGCCCTCTTTTGGGTAATTCAGACCTCTTACGTGATTCTTTGGGATCACTGTCAGATGTTTGTTCGGCTTTACGCTTACCCCTTTGGTCTTCAGTTTTTTCTGTTCGGGAGCTTCTGTTCGCCGGCTTTTTTAGGAATTGGGTAAGAAGATTATCTTCGTATAGCTTCCAAAGTTGGTGAAGTAAATCGCGACAAACTTTTGTATTGCGCACGATGTACTCGTGATAATTACAATATTTGGAAGCATTAAGCTGATGCTTGTCCATTATGATTCTTCGAGTTCTATCTAACATGTCCCGATCTTTGATTTGGTTAAAAATTGTTTCTGCTGAAACGCCCAAAAAGACTTCGTAGGGCCTTTGCTTCTGCTCTTTCTTCGAAAGGTTTGAAAGAGCCTGGGGGTTTGTACCCCCCTTCATTCATCACTTTCTTCCCAAAAACTTTCTTAGTTGTAGATTCCTGACCCAATCGTGATTGGGCGAACAAATCTTGCATGGCTATGATTTTGGCCGCTCGCTCTCGGAATTCTGAATATGTGTTCGGCCAGTCTTGATGCATGGCTTTCCACATGTCAGTATTCAGGGTCAGGCCCCCGACCACCGCGAGGATCTTGGCATCCTCTTCAACTGGGGCCCCATCATACAAACATTTATCAAATCTTTCGATGTATGCTCGGTCAGACTCACCCCTTAGTTGGGAAAAGTGAGCCAACCTTTGTTTTGGCGCTGGGCGAGCACACATGGAGGAGAAGTGGGATAGGAATTGTTGTCCCAATTGAGCAAAAGATGTGATGGACGCAGAGGGCAAAGTAGAGAACCATCTATGTGCCCGATCACCCAAAGTCATGGGGAATGATCGGCACTGCGTCGCGTCTATGGCACCCATGGCAATCATAAAGTCTTATTTGCTGAGATGGACATGTGGGTCTGACTCAACATCGAATATGGGGATTGGTGGTCACTTTCTCTTGTGGGCCACTTTCTCTTGTATTTCAGCCGTCATGATTGCCGGTGATAGTGGCGAGCAGGGTATTGTGCTCGCCTGAGGGTGTCCTTTGGTCGCGGCCAGGTAGGCCTGTAAACCCTCGATGGCTTTTTGCATTTCCGCAAATTTGGTGGAACTGACAGACTTGGATCGGGGTTGTTTCCCATCACGAGGACCTAGTGGGTCATGGTCATGATGGGGCAGTCCCCCTTTCCAAGTTCGTGCTTGACTACCCAATCGATGATGGATAGATAATTTTGTTCCAGCCGATTTTTGTTCGGCATGCGGGTGATCATGGTGATCTGAATGAGCGGGCTTGTTTATCGGTTGTTCCTTCCCTGGATCTTGTCACCTATTATTGCCAATTCGGTCTTTGGCGGAGAGCCTCAAACGTCCAAACGCTGATGGTCTGGACCCCTGAGGTTGTTCGTCATCAGACGTATCGTCAGCTTTTTTGTTAGCCCGTTTCACAGTTTTCATTTTAACTTGCTCGCTATCAGGTGTACGCGAGCGTAGTTCTTCATCTTCTTGAGTTTTTAACTTAGCCAACTCTTTTTCAGCCCTCTCTTTCTGTGCTCGTAGCAAGAAAGTGATGGCTTTTCGTTAATAACCACGGGATCATTGGCTATATCCTCAAGATTAATAGTCTCCACTGTCTGATCTTTGTGAGACTGGCCCTGAGCCTCTTTCCGGTCGTGAGGTCGACTTTGTCCCGACCTCTCTGTTTGTGTGTTCCTAGATTGAGACATTATATTTCTTTTTTTTTCGGCTAACTACGGGTTTGTGTATGGGTTGGTTTTTTGGTACCTCCTTCTAAGACCAAATTATCGCGAAGTCGTTTTATATGGAGATTATTATGTGGCTAATTTGGTAACAACTCACAAAAAAACATGCACGTGTAAACTAAATCAGAATAAGATGAATATGTTGACCCGGTTAAAAAATGATATACTCCTGGGGGCATACCAAGCCGGGGATGTGGTGCTTAGCGAGTTTTACCGCGTCAATATTTGATACATCTCATGAAGATGAATCGTTATGGATGAAGATGGTTTGGAAAGTTGGTATATTAGGGTTTTTCGTGTGCATGGATGATCTCTCGAATTTTTTGTAAGCCTTCCTCTCTGGGAAATTCCTGAACCCTTATCTTATTCTTTTTTCTTCTATTTATAGTAATTCGACAAGCATGAGCTGGTTGGGCAAGCATGAGTTGGAGACTTCGAGCCATGAGGGCGCTCGAGCTAGATAGTTGATCGAGCAGAACCGCTCGACCAAATGCCCTGGTCGAGCGGTTCGGGAGCCGAGATCTTGGATTAGGGCTTCGCCCAATTTCATCTTTAGGGTTTAGGTTTTTATATATAAATACCCCCCTGACTCCCCTATTGTATCTTGCACTACTTGCACTATCTTATACGATATAGTAGATCTCTCCTGGCTTGGTAGTGCCCCCAGACGTAGTCATTCCTGAAGAACTGGGTAACCAAATTGTTTGTTCCTTAATTCGTTGTTTCCATTATTTTCACCATAATTGCTTGTTTAATTCCTAAAACATACCCCAAATCCGAGGCATCAGTTTCAACTATTTTTTCCCATGGGGGATTAGAAAGCATAAGATAAGGAATATTCTTGACCTTATCTTTAATTCTAATAACAACCTTAGTATGAGTATCATTCCAAGGAGAAGGATTCTTTTTAAGCCTATCATATAAGATAACGGAATCTTCAGCAAGATTTTTAATGTAAGAAGACACATAATTAAGACTTCCTAAAAATCTTTGTAACTGAGTTTTATCAGTTATAATATCAGGAAATTTATTACCGAATTCAATACTACGTTGAATAGGAATAATATTACCTTTATCAATAATATGACCAAGAAATTTAACTTTGGTTTGGAATAAAAGCATTTTAGGTTTTGAAATGACTAAACCATTTTTAATAACTAAGTTTTTAAACATATCAAGATGTTTAAAATGTATTTCAATATTTTTAGAAAATACAAGGATGTCATCAATATAGACAATAATAAAATCACTATAGGGATTAAAAATGTCATTCATAATTAGCTGAAATTCTGAAGGAGTATTCTTCAGACCAAAAGACATAACAGTCCATTCGTAATGACCAAATGGAACATTGAAGGCAGTTTTATACCTATCAGGTTGATTAATCTGAATTTGCCAAAAACCTGATTTTAAATCAAATTTAGAGAATACAAGAGCATTGACTAATCTGTCAAGAAGATCTTTCTTATTAGGAATAGGATGTCTAATCCATTTTAAAACCTTATTAAGAGGTTTATAGTTAATAACTAATCTAGGAACTCCGCGTTCCTATTCAGAATGTTTATTAACATAGAAAGCAGTACAAGACCAAGGGATTTAGAAGGAGTAATAAACTTTTTCGTAATAAGGAAGATATTTCATTCTTGCATAACTCTAAATATTCGAGTTCATTTGACAAGGTCTAGACTTAGTTGGTATTTTATTTTCTTTGAAATCCTCCTCATAAGGAAGAGAAACTATATGTTTCTTTCTATCCCAAAAAGCATTAGGAAAATCATTACAAATTTCAATAGAAAATTTGTTATTAAAAATTTTATTTTATCCTGAAGTTTAGGATTCTTTAATCTATCATCAATAGTAATAGAATTAATCCCCTCTTTAAGAAAATTGATTTGACAATTTTTATTGTTAATTTGATCTTGAATAGGTTTAGTAATAAATTTAAAAGTAATAGGTTTACCATTATAGGTACATGTAATTCCTCATTCACTAACAAAAGTAAGAGGATATATTTTAAATAAAAAATGAAGGCCAATAATCATTTGACTAGTAATGTCTTCAGCAATAAGAAAGTCATTGGAAATACAACAACCATCAACACAAATATAAGCATTTTTGAGTTTGTAATTAATCTTTAAAGAACCTCCACCTGCATGAGAAAGTGAGTGAGTAGTTTTTTCAAAGAACTTAGTAGGAATTATTCCTAGTTGTATGACACTTAAGTCAGCACCACTATCAATTATAGCGATGAAATCTTTCTTATAGGAGTTATTTATAAGAAGAGAAATCTTAGTATACCATTTCTGGGATATAATCATATTAATAGTAGATAAATGATTTTTATCAATATTTACATTATGACTATTATCAAAAAATTGTGAAAAGAGCATTAGAAATTTGTTTCACCATCATCAATTTTTCCTTTACCTTTCTCAATTAAGGAAAGACGCGAACGCAAAGATTAGAATTTCGATTTTGAAGAATCTTAACATCGGTTTTAAGATTATTAATCTAAATGAACTAAATCATTTATAGTTCTGAGGATTATTTTTAATATTCTTAAGGCGAAGAAGTTTTTCTAATTCACCCATATTATAATAATTACTATCAATCTTATTAGAAAGACTAGTTTTAGTTTTATTATTATCCTCATTTTTATAAGAGGAATCATGTAATTGCTCAATAATTTTGCCTCTTAAGTCAAAATCTTTAATCTGTTTAAGAAATTCTAAAATATTATTATTAGTCAAGACACTAATATTCATATCTTGAAATTGACTCATGAGTTTATAAAACTCATTATCAGTATTATTAGTATTATCGACATTCGATACAATTAAGACAAGGTTTTCCAAGTATACAATCATTGCATTTTTCCTTGTCAAACTTAACAGAGTCTTCATCATCAGATGTAGATTCAATAGAAGAGCAGTAATTATAAGACTTTTCTGATTCTGAATTAGTATTAGGATTCATAACAATTTTAAAAAGAGTTTCGTTGAGTTCTTCATTAATATAAAGATTTTTAATCTTGTCTTTAGCATAGCACTGATTAGCATAATGATCAGGCCTATTACATTTTTTACAAATAATTGTATTATATTTTTTCTTTTTAAAAGATTTTCTTTTATTTTTATCATTTTCATGATCTTTTTCCTTCTGCTTATTAGAAGAATGATGTTTTCTTCTTTTATAATTAGATTTATGTTTAAAATCTCTTTTATTAGTCTTAGACAAACTATTTTTAGAATTAGGATTATCTAATCCAATTGATCACAGAATTGACCCAACTGTTTTCTTTCCATAAGATTGCATTTTTTAATTTGATTTTTTAATTTGAGTTCATTACAAAGATTTAATCTTTCCTGAACACAAACACTAATGATTTGACCAAAAGTATAAGACTCATAATGGATTGAATTAGAATCCTTTCTAAGAGTTTTCTTAACTCTCCAGCAAATAAATTAGGAAGACCATCCACAAATTTATTCTTCCAAATATCCTGATTACAATCTGGGATCTCATAAATACGAGACAAGAAATTATCTTTGTACCATCTGAAATCAGTAAGAGTTTTACACTTCATATTTAAAAGAAGAGTTCTAGTATTTTCATATTTATTGGTATATTGACTAGTAAAATGTTCCAAAATAGTAAGAATCAAAGAATAAACAACATTGGTTTTAGTCTCACCATTTTCAATTTTAATAGAATTAAATTTTTCCATTTTATTTTGGGGAGTCAAATAATTATCCCACCAACCTTTAAGTTCTACCAATAAACCCCGAGAATAATAGCATGCGAAGATAATATCACTATTACCACAAGTTTGACAAGCAGAACTATACATAAGCATACGATGACATTGAGTAAAAATATGATTATCACTCCCACCATCAATATTCCATTCATAAATACATTTTCCAGAATAAAAATTACTGAAAAAGTTTTTCTGTTCTTCATTAAGAACATCCATAGGAGTAGGTCTCTTATAATAATAAGTAGACATGGTAGGTCTATCAGCCCATTTCCTTTTATTAGTACTATCAGTATTACTAGAACCACCAATATTATTGGGTTGAATAGTATGACTTTCATCTAAGTCATCATCTAAAGCTGAAATATTAAGATTACCAAATTTTTCATTAATAATTAGAGGCTTCAGATTTAAAATCTTTTATCTCAATAGGAGATTGAATAGATGGAGCAGTTTTAATAATAACATTATTATTAATATTATCAACATCTTTAGTTTTATTTTGAGAATCTATTTTAGAGATGATTTTATCAATTTTATCATGTAAAGAAATAATTTCTTCCCCAATAATAGAAAGAAAAAGATTACAAAAATTATTTTGCTCAATCATTTGATTAACATGTTTAACGGTAATTTGTAAAACATCATTTTCAATGATTCTGGAAAATGGAAGAAAATTAAATATTCTCCCACCTTTCTCAATTTGAAAAGGAACATAAGGAGGGTAAACAGATTTTTGTATTCCTCCAGATATTATTTTATAATCACGTTCAATAACTGAAATATAGTTAATATAAAAGGTTTTAATAAACCAAGGAACATAATAAGTAATTTCATTATACTTTTCACAGAATTTATAAAAATTGTTAACAATGTAATCTAAATCATCTTTTGAAAATGACTTAAAATACCAAATTCTAAAATTATCTCATTTAGGATCATTAAACTCATCATTAATATGAGCTCTCGTTGAGGAACCTTTAGAAAAATCTAAAAAGTTTGTAAAATCCATAAAATTATATTTTAAAGTTACAATCCGAAATTGTTTCGGGATCAAATCCATCTTTGTGGATAATATTGTTTTCATTAATAATTATTTTCTCATTATTATAATTATTAGTTTTACAATAAATATTTTCTCTATAAGAGGAAGTGGAAGCTCTAGATTCAGAAGGTAATTCTACCTCATAATCCGAAGGAGATATGAAAGAATGACTAGACATTGATCTAGAATGAGAAGTTGAATGTCTTTTTTGATTATTTTGAAAACCAATACTAATTTTACCATCATTACTTTGAGTAATATGTTTAAAATCACTATTAACAATAGGAATTTTAGGAACAAATTGTTCTATAATCTAATTTTCAGGAAAAACAATTTCTTCCCACTTAATGGATCTTCTGGTAGTAATGTTTGATTTACCAAAATTTGTTTAAATAAGAATAGTCTCATTATTATCTTTTTCAATTCTTTTACACATAGGATTTAGTGTAAATAAATGTTTATAATAAATACGATAACAGATACACATAACTTCAGTACCTGGTATGTAATTATAACCATGGGTTTTAACATTTAATGTTAAAGCTCCAAGAATATTACTATCAGATAAAGATAGAGATAAATTAGGATAAGTGTCAAAATAGACAGGTCCTAGAGCCAAGCTAAACTCTATAATTCCCATTAGAGATTGTGTCCAGTTAAGGTTTCTGCCATCTCTAAGAGAAGCAAGAAAGCTTTCTGGTAAGCCATTTAAGGTGAGCGGTCTAAAAGCGACCTGAACACAACCAATATGTAAGAACTTATGAGTTCTTTTGTAAGGTAAAATATCAATTTTACTAAGTAATTTAATAACCATCTCTTCTTCATGAAGAGGTATGGAAGATTCAGTCGTTTTAACAATTTGTTTAAAACCTAGCTTTTCAAAAGCACCTAATTTGTAAACCATTTTAGGTTCAATTCTAGGAATAGTCCATTTATTTAATAAATCAAGATTTTCAGGAATATCGTATTCCTGAGTAATACTGTTTTTGACAGTATCTTTCAATCGGAACAGATTCATAAGAATCTAAGATGTATTGAATCATTAATCATATAACCTAAATATACCCTACCTCTCATGGCTCTGATACCATATTAACATAAGGACCGTGCAAAGATCTATATCAATAGTATCCTGTGGATCTTTTACAATATATATATATATATATATATATATATATATATATATATATATATATATATATTTGAATTGCATTCTAATTCATATTGTACCATCCCATATAAGAATTTATCATAATTTTCTGATCGCAACATGAACGAATTAATAGGGGTTAATTAATCCATATTAGTCAAGTGCTCTATTATCAAGAAAGAGACCTCACAGAGAACACACCATCATCTTTTAAAATACTAAAATACCAATTCCTTTTGTTACAAGAAATTATAGAAACTAAACAAAAAATAATTATTTGTAAGCTAATGAATTCGAATACTTAATTTATTTTTTACAATCCCCAATATAATGGAATTTTAATTGCTGATGATCGTCTTCTCTTTAAGTTGGATGACGTGTCTTCTTCTCCTCAATTGTGTATGATATATCACATTTTTATAAGATATACGTTTACATGTCATTATGCATGGTATTAAGTGTCATCATAATTTTAAAGGAAAAATAGCTTATTCGAGGAATACTCAATTCTTAATTCTATTAATTCATAACTTTTAAAGAAAAATATTTGTATAAGGAAAAAAATTATTTAATACTCAATGTTTAATTCATAATTTAGTAAATATATAATTAAGTTTAATTAATTAATTTCAGGATATTATGAAATATAAAGCGTGTTCATATTATACATATAATGTACAAAAGTAGATACTATTTTTCTATCTATCTATACAAATCATTAATTATATATTATAAATATATAATATTTTTTATGTATAAAATATAATATTTAGAGTTGGTATTGTATGAAAATTTTCACGTGAAAATCCTTCACAATTGTGGTAACTCATAAATTTGCGGGTCAACTCATTATTAAAGGGTCAACCATTGTTTTTTCGGTGGTCACGTATTGAATAAATAATGGTCGGATAAATATTAATCAATGACTCAATGTGGCCTAGTGGTGAAGGCTGCTTGCTTGGACTTGTAAGTACTAGCTTCGACCATGCTGAACTCCATTTAGAAGTTAAAAACCTCAACTCTAAAATTTGACTCTGGTAAAATGAATTTATATTAGAATTAAGAAGACTCACCGTTACAATACATTAAATATTTTATTGAATATATATTAAATAAATTTCTTATTAATGAATTAATAATTTAATATTCTTTATTTTATCTAATTTAATTTAATTTTACAGCTATAATATTCAGGATTCTGATCCTCAGCTTTCTCGAACTCATGCTTCCTTGGATTCAGGATTCTTGATTCAACCGACTTCTCTTCAGCGGACCTTGTCTGATCAGGCATACTGACACTCATGCTAACTGAGTTCAGCTTCTTCTGACTTCAAACATCCTGACTCTCAGATCACTTGACTCAGGTTATCTGATCATCAGTATTCTGGTTCTCAGTGAACATGTCTTCAGATGACTTGTCTTCTGAGGACATCAGATCAGTACGCCTGTTTTACTGTTCAGCTCTTCTTATTTGGTCGCCTGTATACAGATTTTTTGTTTTCTGATATATGTTTTCTGATTTCTTCTAGCCTGATCAGATCAGCACATCTTTAGGTCAGCATATCAGATTAGCTTCATCAGGGCATCTGCATCAGGTCATCTAATCTAATCTCAATCATGTTTGATCTCGATCTTCTGATCCCAGATCCATCTAATCAGGTCCTCTCCTGATTCTTCTGATCAGCTGGCTTAGCTTTTCTTCTATTCTGATTTTTCTCAGCTCATCAGTTTACTCGGAACTCATCCTATTCATCTGATCTCGATCAGCCTTGTCTGCAGCCTCATCTGATCTCGATCATCTTCGTCTGATTTCATGAGTTCCCCCTCAACTTGTTCTCTCGTTCCCCCTCAACTTGTTATCTGTAAATTAGCTTGAATAACACAAGTTGATAATGTTTTTGCATAATTCATCAAAACTAAAATATCCCAACAATAAGCAAAAATATAGCAATATTATAATATAAATAATAAAAATTAAGATAAGTTATGAAGGATATCTAATCAAAACAAAACAATATTACATGTAAAACATAACATTATTGCAATAAAAAAATACGATTTTGAATGTATTATACATACAATTTATAAACAAAAATATTAATAAAAAAATATTTCTTTATATATTTGAATCCACAAGATAACTAGAGATACAATATATGTCTTCTTGTAACTGTTGAGATACAGGTTCGATTACTCTAGATAATGGCTTCTTTTTTTTTTAAATATAACGAATTATTTTAATATAATATATGTTATATTATAAATGCATAGTAATAATAAGTAGTTGTAATGCAGTGGTAAGTATTCCTTTCTTCCACCTTTGATCCGTCAATTGGGTTCAACTCCCAGTGACAGCAGCATTTTTCTTTCTCACTTCTTGAGAGAGAGAAAACAATATTATAATAAATTATGTATTATTTTCTTTGTAACATTAAGTAATTATGGTGTAGTGGTAAGCAGGGTCGATCCTAGAAATTCTAGGGCCTGAGTCGATTTTAAAATAAAATTCGACCCCTCATAATTTTTATGTATATAAATTAAAATATTATACAAATTGATTGTATTTCACAATTTAAAAGTTGAATAATAATTGATGACATCTTAATATGAAATGAAGGATTTGCAAAGATTTTATTATGTGTATGCAATAGATTTCATCGTTTCACATTAATTGTTTGCCACTTTTGAGGTTTCTATAAAAATAAGATACATAAAATTTTGATAAATTTTTCTTCCAATAAAAATAAAAGAGAGGAGAGAGAGTTTATGAAGGAAAATGTATTTTTCATGATAAATTAATTTTTAGGGTAAAATTAATAATTGAGAATTGCGAAAATATAGCAAAAATGATGCTCCTTTTTCGAAATAAAATTTATTTGGCATATTTTATACCAAAAAAATTAGGATAAATTTAATTATGTGCATGTCATATATTTAAAGAGTTAAACTAAAAAGTTATGGACTTGTTGTGCTTAAATTTTATTTTGGATAAAGGATGGACTCAAAAATAAATTAAGAATTTGCATAAGGTGAGACTCGAACCCTAGACAAAATAGAATAAAATACTTGCTCTTTCCACTAAGACATTTCACAATACATTACTAATTTTACAAATATAAATATATAATTTTGGGCCCCTAAAAATCGATAAAATTTTTGGGCCTGAGTCGGACGACTCGTCCGACTCAAAAGAAGCACGTCCCTGGTGGTAAGGTTTCTACTTGCTTACCCAGTGGACAAAGGTTTGAATCCTATAGACAACATTCTTTTTTTTTTTTAATAAGTGAGCGGGTCCAACGGGGCGGGTCCAGTGGGTCCAAAGGAGCAGGCAGGTTCGGTCAAGGGAAATTGATTTTTTTTCATGTATGCAAATTTTCATATTAGACTTTGTCTAATATTTATAATGTAAAATTCGTGTAATGCATGAGGCTATGTTAATTAATTGGTCAATAAATAATTAGGGCATGAATATGACGTCAAAATCTGCATATTTACCTTTAGAAGAGTCAAAATGATAGTTTTCAAAAGTTTGGGACCGAAACTGCAATTCCAAACGCGTATAGGTTGATTTTAAAAGGTTTGAGATAAAAAAATGGGGGTTAATTACTAAGGAGTACACAAAACCCCAAGTCACTTGCAACCCACTACAAATACCTTTTAAAATAGCAACTAGGTACAAAAAGATTCCCATAATACCCCCAATTGGTTTTTATATAATTATATTTTAAAAAAAAGGACCCACACCAATTTATCAACCCCCCACTCATCCGGATTTCTATTTCTTCCTATTTCACTTCCCCACACACTCTCTCTCATCAATTTATGTCATTCAATCTCTCTCTCCATTTTAAAGGTGAATCTGAGGGCGGCAATTTTTTCCGATCGGGGGTTAACGGAGGCGGTGGCGGTTGGGTTAATAGGGAGGGCAAGGCGGTGGTGGTGGTTGTTTTTTAACGGTGTTGGCTGGGTTTTTAAGGTGGTGGTGGTGGTTTATTTTTTGAGCGCGTCGACTGTGGGGACGGCGGATCTGTACAGATCCGCCGCGGGTGTTGGGCAGAGGCAGAAGTGGTTAGAGGTTTTTGGTGGCGGCGGGGATGGCGGATCTAGGGTTTGGTGGAATGGCGACGGCGGATCTACAAATACGACGTCGATGTTGGCTGATCAGCCGTGGTGGGTAACGAATCTGCGAAATGCAGCGGCGATGTTGGCGGATCTGCAAACCTTTCCGGTTGGTTTTTTCCAACCTGTTTTTTCTCCGACTTCGAACTGGAATCCAGCCACCATGAGCGTCGCCGTGGAGTTGGCGATGATGGCGGAGAAGAACAGGCTCTTGAAGGCTGAAGGCATTGGGAATTGGAGATGAACAATTTTACTTGCAATTTTATTCACTTGGTTATATTTTTAGGTGAGTTTCTTTTTGTTTGAGTTTGGTTATTTTTTTGGTGAGTTTTTTAGATGGAGAAGCAGATAGTTGTCTTGGTGATTTTTCCCATTTGTTTTCAAGAATCTCTATTTTGATGTTTGAGGAGGAGATAGAGCTTTTTGTGACTCTATTTTGGGTAAGCTTTAAAAATGGTTCAGGGATTTTTAGTGTTTCTGGGCACATATGCAATTGTATAAGTGTATACACAATATTTTATGCGTATATGCAATGTTTTACATGGGTATACAATGTTTGTTTGTGTATGCAATATTTTTTAGTATAAACGATGTTTCTTATGCAATTATTTTTTACACGTATATCAATATTTTTTTTACACGTATATGCAATGTTTTACATGGGTATACAATGTTTTTTTTGTGTATGCAATATTTTTTAGTGTACATAATGTAATTTAAGTATATTCAATGTAATTTTAATATATGCAACTTCTTTTATTTCCTGAACAATGCGTTTTTAATGCGTTTTTATAAGTACACGTATTTTTTATTTTGAAATTATTAAAAAGAAAAAATAATGAAATTCTAATGAAATTATTTTATTAATTTCTAATATGAAGAAGCATTTTTTTTTCAATTAAAAATAAAGATGATATATTAAATAAAGCTACACAATGTATTTTTATAGGTATATTCATTTTTAATTGATATTATTAAAAAAGAAGAAATAATTATATTTTTATTTAAAAAACTGTCAAATGTTTTTCGATTTTTTTCTATTTTTTTGTATGAAAATGAGATTAGAAAATATTTATTAATTAATGATTATTTAAATTAAAGGAAGAATTATTATTTAATAAAAGAAGTTTTGTATGTGTCAAAATATATATATATATATATATATATATATATATATATATATATATATATATATATATAATAAAGTAGAGAGAAGTTGGATGAGACAACACTTTTGTAAGCTTTTTTGTACAAAAAGCATAAATAAAGCATAAATAAAGTTTGATGAGACAACATTGTCAGCCAAATTAACAAGAAAAAAAACGAAAAAGTAAAAAATTAAAGAAAGAAAATAAGGGTATAATAGAACAATCACGTGTATAAAAAATGTGTTTTGTCGTGGGTTGTAATTCTTGATTTTCAATTGTACTAGAATGTTATTGCCCCTAAAAAATGCAGTTTAATTTAATGGATTTCGTAACGAAATTACCAAAATTGCATGGAAAAATTCTTATTAAGACCAAAATCCTAAAGTCTTATGACCTGTGGGAACAAAAATAATTTTTCTCCATAGGATCGGACTCTGGACCGTCTCTTTAGTGATGCATAATACGATCTAATATTAAAATTGATAGTGTTTTATTAGTCATAATTTATATTATGTACTGACGGAGGCGGCACCATATATACAAAACTTCATTCTACATTAGATTTCTTTTATTAATGTAAATTTATGTAGGTCAAAGACTTTATTATATTAATTTTGATCATATTTCTTTTGTTTAGCTACCGACATAGACTGATACGACTGATCAACATCGTGTTCGGAAGTTTCGTCACAATATGACAACTACTTCCTCAATTAAATCTGGACCAAATAATTGAAATCTTGGCAATAATTAAAGAGTAACACTCCTGTAAATTATATCTATATATAAACTCTATCATTTTTATAGGTAAAAATTATTATTGTTGTGCACGTACAAAAACTTTCACTACTTGAAAATATAAAACATTTTCTAAATAGTGGTTGTTTTTTATGTATAACAGTGATAGTTTTTATGCATAACAGTGATACTAAAAAATCGAGTTCACGGTGAACTCGGGTTTACACAAGTTTTTTTCATAATTAAGATAAAGACTTGTGTGGATCTGAGTTCATAGTGATTTTTTTTTATTTTTTTTAATATTATTGTTATGTATGTACAAAAGTTATCAATGTTATGCAAAAAAAAATTATTGTTTAAAAAATACAAAATATTTAAAATATATATATAATTTATATATAATAATAATAATAATAATAATAATAATAATTGTATATAATAATGATATAGTTCATATATAAATCTAGTTTATAGGATTTTACTCGATAATTAATTATACAAGACCAGCTTATGCATGATATATTAATTATTGGCGAAGTACATGAATGGTAGGGTCTCCCAATTAAGGTTGGCTAGCTGTCCACATGGTCAGTCCTTCAACTCAAAATATTATTAATACTACTATTTAAAAATAAATCCTACGTTGATGTAACTTGATCATTAGGTGAAGAAATTGCACATGCAATTAATTTCATGTCATATAGTCCAATAATTGCACATGATCATCAGCCTATTATATATAAATATAGAGGGCATCATCTCTAAAATCACACACTTCTCTTTTCTCACACTTGAATTTTTCTTTTTCCATTTCTACAACATGGCTAACAACTTTGATCAGAGTTGCGATGATTTGAACGTTGATCACGAGTTGTCAAGTATTGACATCTCACTTGTTATGTCGTTACTTGACGACTCACAATTGGAAGGCGGTGGAGATGAAGAAACGGCGAGAATCATGATCCAGTCTCTTGCGAATCAAGATTCATGTTCGGAGAATTACTTCTCCGATTTTTCGGATATAGATCAACTGGAAAGCTGCAGCTCATCATCAATATTATCTCCCGATGATCATGTTAACTTTGAATGGATTGATGCTGATATAGAGATGGATTATTCATATCATGTAGAATTATCTAGGGTTGAACTTGAAGGGTTTCAGGATTATTCACAAGTTTGTTAAGGAATGGAATTGGCCATGGATGAGGATTATTGTAATATTGATTTGTGGCAGTAAATGTAAATGGATTATATCGACTATGAAATTAATGGGCTATATATATATATATAGGATTATTCATTTATTTTATGCATGGTCTAATTCTTTCCAATATTGCAATTACCTCTAATTAATTAGTATAGTTTTTCTCAATTGCGTACATGTTCGTTTGTACATCGATGATGTGAAGTAGCAAACTGAATCAAGGTATGATCAAACCACATAGCATAAACAATCCACAAGATGCTAACAAATTGTCTGATGTACCATTGATATACAATGAAACTAATGAGATATCTCATTAGGAAACTATATATATAAATGAATTAATTTCACACCGCTCTACAAGTTCGGACTTTTAGATGAGATGGAAATTCTTTTATGAGAACCACAAAGAGTTAGGTGTGGGAAAAATATCGAAGATTTTAGTATACCGCACTTATCAAACTGAGAAATACCGAAAATTTTAATTTTTTTGGGTATATCATGAACTTTGGTACAGTATGGTACTGTACAGTAAAATTTATGTAAGATAACGGTATATGTATATTTTAAAATTTTGGTATTTCGATTTTGCCAAAAAATTGGTATTTCGGTATAAACAATTGGTATTACTGAAATTTAGGTGTGAAAAAGTGTATCAAAATTTCGGTATGGGACGGTATATACCGATATTGTTCAAAATTTTGGTATGTCAAAATTTCAATATGGTAATTAATGGTAAGTATTTTTCATTTACTGAAATTTTCAGTATGCCGAATTTTGATATACCGAAAATTTCAATATAGTACCGATATTGATTTTCAATTACCGAAAATTTTGATACGTTATACGATATTCGATAGTTTCGGTACATTGGTACAAGATGCGAAACCTACGAAATAGTCGAGAGAGAAACTAGATGGAGGAAGAGAGAAAGTTGTCGAGGATGAAAAAGAGCCCGAGAAACGAGTCAAACGACTGATAAAGAACAGACAAAAATTATCCTATAAATTAGAAGAAAAAAAAGAGAAAGAGAAAGAGAAAGGATAGATTGTTTAATTTAGCTTTGTTATGTAAGTGGTTGTGGAGATGGGTATTGGGGGAGAGGTCGTTGTGGGTTAAGATCATTGAGTCTAGATAGGGGACATTTGGTAAGGTGTCGAGAGTGAGTGATGAGTCTAAGTCCTGGTCTTTATGGTGGAAGGATCTTTACAATCTTTGGTGGAGTCTGGTGGGTGGTATATTTCGAGATAATCTATCTTTCTCGATGGGTGATGGGAGTCAAGTTAGGTTTTGGTTGGATCTGTGGTTAGAGAGTAAGGTCTGTTTGAAAGATTGTTTCCCTAAGTTGTTCGCATTGTCGAGTCATAAAGATGGGTGTGTTTGGGATTTCTTCCCGGTAGTCGGGGGTCATGGTGTGTTTTAGTTGGGATAGATTTTTTTATATTAACAAAATTCATGAGTTTATGGATTTTTGGAGTTGTATATACAGGCATAAAATACGGGTGGAAGGGGAAGACTCCTGGAAACGGATTGGGTCTCAGGAGGGCGCTTTTTCAACAGCAAAAAAATGTATGATCACCTTTCTTCCGCTTTAGTCGAAGCTCCTTCATTGCAGTTTTCTTGGCCGGCTTTAAGGAGGAAGGATCCCGAAAAAAGTGTCAGCTTTTTCGTGGGAAGGCAATAAATGAAAGAATCTCTACGAAAATCTTATGAAACCTTATAACTATTAGATTGACGAATTTAGTTTGTACTATGATAAGTAGAAAATTTTACATACTTTTAGTTGTTTGGAGTGCAATTTATTGTACTTAATTGTGCTAGAATTGCATGTACTTGTCTATTTATGTGTGCTTTGGCGATGTGATTCTAGTATTCTATACTAATTTATTTATCATGTTCTTTTGTGATTTTAGGCATTTTTAGAGCATTGAATATGAATTTTAAGGGCCCATGTCACATCTCGATTTTTCGTAGGCCAAATATGCAAAAATTTTATAATAATTTACAGCGGAAAGCAGAAAAATAAATTAAATAAATAAGAATTTAAAGATTCAAAATTTCTCATGGAGATGTGACTAAAATTTAAAATACAATTTAAATTTAAATGCTAATACTAATAAATTAACATGAAAATAATTTTCCTCAAGATACATCCACCGTCCCTCCCTCCACCGCACTCTCTCTTAATCTATAAAATGTTAAATGTATGGTATGAGCAAACCACTAGCTCAGTGAGGTTACTTTGTCAAAACTAAATATAAGGTATAAATATGAATAGCCACAAACAATTCATGTCAATCAATCATGTATAAACTTTTCATCATGCTCTTTAATTTAGGTTACGCGGTTTTCTCAAGGATCTCTTGTCAATCCCACTGGGTCCTCCTCAAAGACCTTTTTTCAGTTTCGAGTTCGTGTCTTGTGCATGTCTTGCATAAATTTTCTTATAATACTTATTATTCTTTCATGTCATGTCATGTCATGCGCAGATAAACAAATCATTCATACAAAATATTCAGTATAGGGCAAAGTAAACCACACCTTAAATTCATGTCGTGGATGCAAACGATGCAATGAAATAACTCTAATCCTTGTTGAGAAAAATTCATGAGCTGTGAAAAGTATGAGATAATATTTTTCTACGTGTTTTGATTTCAAAAGAAGAGACCATTATTTATATGGGAGAAAATATATTTTCTTGTGGAATTGGGAAATATTAAATAATTGAAAATTTTCTTAGAAAAGTTTTTAAAAAAATATAATTACCTTGAAATTTTTGTAGTGTTACAGCCCATATACTTACAAAAGGAGTATGAGTCGTTTTGAGCTATTGTAGATGCAGAATCACATTGTGGGCCCAAATTTAGGAATTTAAATGTCAGTGGGTTTTAAATCCTTTCCAGCCATTATTCAAGTTCAAAAAATAAAGAACAACAAGGAAATCAAATATATTAAGCGGCAGAAAAGAGAGAAGTTTGGAAAAGAAATTAAGTCAGATCATGAAAAACTTGGAGAATCGTGGAAGAAGAAGGTTCTTTAGAGTTTGATCTTGAGTTTTTATGTTTTCTCTCGTATACTTTCATGTTTTTGCTATACCTATGGACGGCTAAGGGCCTTATTTCAAATTTCAGGAATTTTTTAACTTGTATTTTGATGATTAATGTTAATTGAATTTCGTATTGTTTGTGTTGCTTACTCAAGATTATTTATATCTGTTGTTTTCTTTTCTTTCATGCTTAAATATAAATTTTTTAATTTATATTGGTCACCTAAGTTATTTTGTTCTTACATACCGCTTTCATGTTTTTTATATAGTGTAATCTGTAATTGTTGCTTATATATCAGGAATTTTTAACTAGTAATATTTTGCTAGGGTGATATAAATCGAATTCTATCGAATCAATCGTGCATATTTAAGATTTTGTTTGACCTTTATCATGATTATTCATTTTACCAAATTAAATTTATATCGTATCTACATTGTTTGGTTAAAAAGATTCACATGATGAACATATTTCAATGGAGCAAAATTAAGGAATAAAATCGGTAAACAACGACTACAAAAAAAAAATCATTTAACGATGGTATTGCAAAATTTTCGCTTGTAGCAAGGGTCGAACCTGGGACCTCTTGTGGGCAAGTGAGCTAGCATTGCCGTTAGGCTAGATGATTCATTTATTAAATACTCACTTTTAATAAATATATATCATATATTTTCCATATTTTTAACAAGGGAATTATGTCCTCGCTATTAGCGAGGGAACTATGCATTCACTATTAGCGAGGTCTATTAAGGGTTATTAATAAATCCGTGAGTAAAGTGGAGAAAACAAACATTCAATTAGCATAGCTAAAACTAAGGGATGAATGAACCGCGAATTGAAATCCTTTAATTGATTGAATTATTTTCCTTGATTACTTGTTTCTTTTGTGATAATTTATTGTTTAGTAGTTCTTTGAAAATCCAACGAACTCTTACTTACCACTGCTATGAATTTGTAGGGTAGTTGATGATATTTATATTTATCGTACCTTGACAGTGCGGTCACACTGATACATTTGTTAATACAGAACAAATTTAGCAGATTACCTATTTGATATTTTTAACATGCCCAATAATATTTTATGTTTTTGACTAGAGGATCGAGAGTTTAGTAACACGAGGTCTTTCAGGATCATTAAAGACTTATTTTCAATCATTAAAACCTTTTTAGCTACAGAAATTTTAATAACATGATTATTAACATTAAATTTTTCTTCTTTTTTTAATAGTACGCGTCGATTTTCAGGTGGTGTATATATTCATCACTAAGCTTCTGAAATATTACAAATCAAAGAAAGATTACCAAACACCACTGGGTCATGATCGTAAGATTAAGTATATACCCACTAAAAACATTACACGTGGTAAAGCTCATCTTCTAACCGACAATATAATACTTGGCAATAAATTAGACTTAATTATTTCCATGAGATATCTGCTTATAATTAGATTAGGCTTTCAGACACATACGCCAAAAAAAAAAAAAATCAATTACCATATCATGACACCTTGATTAATAGTATAATTAATTTATATTGCTTCATGATACTAACCTGGAAAGTGATTTCACATGGGTCAGATCCTTGAATTCATTTGACTAATTATTATATAATGAATCACCAAATGCACTAACCTGCAGCTGGAAAGTCATATCTCAATAAATAATAATTTAGAGTAAAACCTCTATAAATAATGCAGTAATTAATAATAGTACTACGATTCTGATTTATCATGGTTATAATTAATAATACAGTAAAACTTTTATAAATTAATAACCTTGAGACCATGAAATTTTATTAATTTAGAGAGATATAAATATATTGATAAATTAATATTTTATTAATTAAAAGAGAGACTTTTTAAATTCAGCAAATTTAGTACATATGTATTGAAAATAAATGAATTTATATATACATATGTATTGAAAATAAATGAATTCATATATGTTTCATTGATTATATTCGTGCATCAACCAATTATTTGTAACTAATTAAATATATTCATGTGTAATATCAATTCATTGTATACAATTAACTATTATATTCATGGACGCATGTATCAATTCACAGGAATTACTTAAATATACATGTTTACATTAATTCGTTGCACTTAAATAACTATTATAGCCAATTAAATATATTCATGCATGATGAATGAAACATATACTATATAAATGTCAATATGGAAATAAAATAATTCATAACACCCAACCATGTCTTCTCATCTAAAAGACATCGCAAAATCATCCATGAATGATCAAATGCGTAAAGTATTATGTGAGTATAAGAGAGACCATCCCACATGCACTCAAAAAGATTTACAAGAGTGAGTTGATGAAAAATATCGTTTGAAAGTTAGTCAAGGTACAATATCAAACACTCTCAAGAGATCATCGGAGTACTTTTCAGCCAACTTTGAGAAGGGTGGGGATATTAAGCGACACAAATCGGCGAAATATCCAGATATGGAGAAGGTTCTTTATGAATGGTTTCTTTAGTACAAAGATCGAGTCAACATGACCGGAGAGCTTATTTTGGAGAAAACAAAGGATATAATGAAGCTTTTGTATCCTCAACACCCTCCTGTTGTTAGTACAATCATTTGTAAGGACACAATGCTCGATGATATTCAGATTTATTTAATATTATAGTTCATTTAATATTAATGAATGGCAATACACTTATTCGAATATAATGTTTGATTGTTTGCATTTATTCTTATATGTGTTCCCATGAACCAATGTTGTCATTGAGGATGTGAGACCTCAAGATGACATAAGCATGGTTCTCAAATAGCCTCGATCAAGGATCATCAAGAATGGGATATTGATTATGCAATTGAGATTGGTGTGCGATCTGCATCATACTCTTAGAGAGTGTAGTAAGATCTCACTTACTACGAGATACTAGGTATCTCATGATGGATGCACAGATACCTTAGAGGGTATTGGTATACCCATCTGAGAAACCGTTTGATGTAATTCAACAATATGTGTCTACGGGTGTCTCGGTTAGTGGGAGCGATACGATACTCCTTTGACTTGAGGTCAATACGCACGACATGTGTGGAGTGATGAACTTTGACCATGACCGACGCTTGCACCCTTCCATGGGTAGATATGGCTTGAATTGAGTTCATCACAAAGTGCATGTGCGTGGTAGTTGAGCCAAGAACAGAATTCATTCCTCAAAGTGGATTTAGAGAGAATCCTCATCTTCTCATCATAATTGGATCTAAGTCATCGGCCGATGCACGTCAACTTAGACTTTGTGGCTAAGTGTGACATACATGATCAATTAGTGACTAGAGATAATATGATTAAGTTATTGAATAGACACTTCATCATGTTCAAGACTAATCGAGTATTCGTGAATGAAAGGAAGATATCGCAATAGCTTATGTTTCAGTTACATGTAGTTGCATGTTTCTCGCAACGTATCTCATATACTGAGAATGTCTGATTTATTGTCTAGGGTTCAATTAAGACCATTAGTTTGACTAATCGCTCGATATATGAGGGCCTATGGGTCACATAACAAGTAATTCCCTTTTACGGATTATAGTTGGTTGATTAAATATTAAATTGGATTTAATATTTAATTTATGGAGAATTAATTAATAATATATTAATTTGGAATTAATTATTATTACTGTTTAATTAAATTAGATTTAATTAAATAGAAATCCAAAATAATATATGGAATATTATTGTAGGAAAATATATTTAGGAAAATCATATCTAGGATATATGATTTGCAAGATTAGGAAATAATTTTCCTAATAAAGATTGTTTAATCTTTAAGCTGACTTCCCCTATATATATGAGATCCTAGTGATTCATTAAACACACAAGAAAACTAATTTCTCCATAAAATTTAGAGTTAGAATTTTCCTAGCAAATTCGTCTCGGGATTCAACGTTGGCGAATTTGTGCAAGTCTGTGAACGGGGATTACGTGGATACTATAGTAGAGACATCTACCTACGAATTACTGTAATAATTCTCTTTATGTTTAACGTAATCGTATTATGCAATTAATTGTTCGTTGTTCGTGAACTGTTTATTTCCGCTACGTATGTATTACGTGTTTACGTGCCTCAAAATTCCAACATCCTGAACATCAATATTTTAGCAATAGATTCATATTTTAGCAAATTACCATAATATTTATAATTGTAATATTTATGAATTATTAATTTAGAGTTTTAATGGGACCTAATATTTATAAATTAAGGAATTTTTCGAAAAATTATTTTTTTATTATTTATTGAATTTGATGATCTTTTACAAAGGTCCAAGTCGGGACCGGAAGATTTTATTATTTTAAAGAGTTTATTAATTTATAGAGGTTTTATTGTAGTACGATTTGAGTTATCATGGTTGTAATTAAGTACAAAATAATTAAACGCAGATTATGTTTTCGAGTGTTTATGAGATCAATTTGATTTAAAGATGACTAGTTTAATACTAATTGCTTAATTATGGGCTACCGACACAGCCCTCTTGAGTGTAGATATCATGTTGGGGAATTCCAAGACATGAATTAATGCTTTAACTCAAATGAATCAGGACCAAATAATTGAAATCTTGAATGATATTCATCCAAGATGAGTGTATTATTGGAGTTGTACGTGCATGTATGGTAGGCTTACTTAGGTTAAATGTGCACATGGCAATGCTACCTTCTTTACAAACAAGAAACTAATAGTAGTATTCTTGGCCAGGTCTTGTACCCATTCAGGTGCACACTACACTCATAATGTATTTTAGAGAACCATGCAATTTGTTATACTGAAAGATACAACTTATTTACACTTAATCGTGCAACTATTAACATTAAAAAATAATTGCGCGATTCAGTGTAAATAAATTGCATGATTTTAAAATACAGTATTAGTGTACAGTACATCTGAATGGACATTAATGTAATGGTATAGTTGCACATCATCATCAAGACATCAACCTATAAATACATGTAGCATTATTCATCTAAACACACATTTCAACAACATTTCTCTATTCCATATCTCTCCATCCATTCTACTCTTTCTCTTAATTTCATCTTCAAAGTAATCCCAATTAAGTTGTACAAAATGGCCAATGCTACAACAACTCAAAATTGGTTTCTTGCTGATCAAACTAATTATGATCATGAACATTTGGAGATGGATGAGTTTTCAAAAATCGACAGCTCACTTCTCATGTCTTTACTCGAAGATTCACAAGTCGACGAAGAAACATTGAGGATCATGATTCAATCTATTGAGCCGCCTGAGGTTATGAATATTCAAGATTCGGAGTTTTTTTATTTAGATCAACTCGAAAGCTGTTGCTCTGCATCTCCAGATCATCATCTGGATTTTGAATGGTTGGATATGGAGATGCCTTATGATTCATATCCCAACGGCGAAATCATGACCGTTTATAATGTTATCAACGGTCATGATTTCACAGAAGAAGAAATTAGCATGGTTGAAGGGTTACAAAATTATTCAGAGCTATGTTTGATGGAGGAAGATGATCACTACATTGGTTTGTGGCAATAGCTGCATGCCTTGAAACTTATTTGATGAATTATATATTTTTTATATTTATGTCAAATTAAGATCAAATTAGATCAATACTTTGTAAATCTCATTAGAGGGTGAAGGCGAAGAAATCTATGATGAATATGGTGATCATTTATTTGCAAGTCTTTAATTGGAAAATTTAATTATACAACATTCCTTACAATTTTCTATTTAACCGTCCCATTTTACCCTTAACGCTGTTTCTTTATATTTATTACTATGCCAATACCAATGCAATTTTACTTTTATTTTTTCAACAATACCCCTAATCATTAAACAATCAATTGTGAGTTTGATATATCTTGTAATTAATAAGGATATAAGAGTCTTTTGATATCTAATACATGAATTTTTTTTTGTGTGAATAGATAAAATGAAACAGATATTAATTAAAGAACGAATATATTTATATGACGGACTCTCTCTCATTCATCCTCATCATTACATATATCTGATGCCTGATGGACTCTCTCTCCTTCATCCTCATCATTACAATCTGGAGATTATTATCATTATAATATAATTAGTTGTCTTAATTTGCTTTTGGGTCTCCTATCTAATCAAACATTTGTTAATTCCTTTAAAAAAAATCAAACATTTGTTAAGTTAATCGTCTATATTTTTGAGAGTATCAATTAAAGTGTCACATGGGTAGTGTAGAATTATGACTCTAGAGAGAGAAAGAGTGGGTGAGCGAGAGTTGAGTGGGGTGGGTAGACAACCTTCTTCCGAGTGGATTCCGGTGAGTCATAAGAGAAACCATAGGAACCCTGGCCACAGAGGAGATGTGTTTTCGATACCAAAGAGGAACAGTTGGATTAGAGTTTGGGATTCAAGAGAGAGATGTGTAACCTTCTTCTTCAAGAATTTTCCTGACTCATGCAATTGGGATTTTTTATTCAGAAAGTTCAGTGAGTGTGGCAAAGTGAGAGATCTTTTGTTCCCCAACAAGAGAGGCAAGTTTGGGAATAGATATGGTTTAAATCCGGGTTTGGTGAATCCTTGAATCAAGAATCGGAATCAAGGCTTAATAACATTTGGATTGTTTCGCTTCAAACCGAGAGCTAATCAATCGAAGTTTAATCGTCAATCTGCAATAACAAATTGAGGGTGGAAAGAGCGATTAGATTCACGGTGATCCGCTTCAAAACATTTCGTAAGGAAAAACATTTCATATATTGAAGCAACAAGAAGCAAAAGGGAGGCTGGTGAGGGCATGCTAAACCAAACCAGAACAAAATCGAAAACTGGCTTTTCTGGTTTTCAGTTCTATTTAGGATGAAAAGGATAAGGAGTTTCTTAGAAGTTGTTTCACTGGATGCCTGAAGGAGGAGTTCATATGGTCTGATATTAGCTGCCCAATTAGCGAACTATGTGATGATATCTTGAAGGTTTCATTCCTTGGTGGAGACTTAGTCCTCTTTCAACCATTGGATTCTTCTTTCTTCTCCATTCAGGAATTTGAGAGATTCTCGTTGTGGTTCGAATTCATCAGACCATGGCGTGAAGAGGATGTCAACAACCGTAGAGACGTTTGGACAAACTGGTTTGGGGTTCCACTTCATGCCTGGAACCCTAAATTTTTTAACCTGCTCTCCTGCAAATTCGGTTCTCTCTTGCGTTTAGACGATGATACCCTCAACAAAAAAATCCTTCAAAGGGCCCGTGTTCTTATCAAGACTTCCTTCTTAGGAGATTCCCGGAGCCCCGGTGGTCGTATCTCAATAGATGATATAGTCTACTATATCCGCATTAGGGAGGAAGATGTAGAAGTGTCCGACGATTTCGACGACTCGGAAGCAGATGATATTTGTGATCTGGAGGATGATAGAGAATACTGGGCTCAGGACGCGGGTTCGGTGTCTGCAGATGAGGACGATGCTCCTCCGATCATGTTTGTCGGTGGCAGGGCAACTGAAACAAACCCAAACCCTAATTTGTGTCTTGAGATTCGTGTTGCAGTACCCCAGAGCAGCCAGACAAAAATCTCGACATCCCTTCCAATGCAATTATTAGAGGCGGCGGTTATTCTTCCAATGAAAAGTGTGCAGATTTGACGTTATCCAAAGCTAGGCATGCGGAAGTGGGGCACACGACTGTTGCGGTTATTTCTCCTGATGACACTCGGTCCTCTATTGGGCCGGATGTTGGGCCCAATTTGAATAAATCTTTGGATGTAGCAGGTGTTGGGTTTTCAGGCCCAAGTGCCCTTGTGGGCCATTCACAGTTGACTGGTTTAGTGCCTGGTGATGAATGTCCTAGCCCGGTTCATACGGTGGTGAATGCAGATTTAATTGGTGAGGCCCATGTCGATAATCTCGTGAACTCTGCCGGTACTGGGCCAGTATTGTCTGATGGCCATCGCCCTACTGGGCCTCGAGGCAACATTTCAGAGTTGGCCCAAACTCAACCTCACCCTGGATCGGCCAAGTTACGTATCGATATTCCACCGTCCACTACTGATGAACGCGATTCTATGTCACCCATTCCTAATAAAGTTGGTGTGTTCGTTGGTCGATCGCCGGTTTTGGACATGGATCTAGCTGAAATTTCCCCTGGGCGATATCTTCTTAAACAACCTCTAGATCTTAACAAAGCGGCATCGTCTGAAGGCAATCAGGCTTCTTCCTTCTCTTTTCCAATTCAAGTTGCGGAGCTGAAAACTAGGACGAATGCCTCGAGTGATATGGACACTGGTTCGTCGTCAAATTAGAAGGCTACTTGCGTCAATTTATCGGGCAATTCGCCCTCTCTACCTTTTCGCTGTAATAAGAATAAGAAGAAGAAAAGTTCGACCAAGAAGCCCAAATCGGTACGGTTTCAAAATTTACCCCTATCCAATTCTTACACCTGTTTCAAAGAGATTAGATGGACCAAGAAATCGGAGGAAAAAGCAATTTCGGATGAAGCTAGAAAGGCGTGGGAGGTGGCAAAAAAGTTAGGGCTCCTGGGAAAAAAATTAGATGAGGACTTGTTGAAGCAATTCACAATTTTGGAAAGGGAGGATCAACTAAGAATTAAGAAGATGAGACAAGCTGCCAACAGAGGCGTAGAATTGGTTCATCAATGAAAATCATCAGTTACAACATAAGAGGACTGGGAAAAAGAGCAAAGAGGAAGGAGATAAAGGGTCTGATCACTAAACATAGAATTGATTTACATTGTATCAGGAGACTAACATGGAAAGCATTGGGGACAACATCTGCAGGTCTATTTGGAGAGACAAAAATTACGAATGGGTCAGTAAGGAGGCAGTGGGAAACTCGGGAGGAATCCTATCAATTTGGAATAGGGAGACTTTTTGCAAAACCAGTTCGTGGTACTCCGATGGCTTTTTGGTTGTCAACGGATATTGGATTGCAGATGGCCAACATGTATGTATCTTTAATGTTTATGCTCCATGTGTATCAATTGATAGAAGGCGGATTTGGGATGTCATTGAAAATGCTTTGGGGCAACAAAATGGGGAATGCATTTGTGTAGTAGGAGATTTTAACGATATTAGAACAGAACGAGAAAGAATGGGTAGAGGTGTAAATGTGGATTTTGGTGATATAAATGCTTTCGATAACTTTATCTTACGGTCTGGACTTACGGAGCTACCTCTTGTTGGGCGGAAATATACGTGTTATAGACCGGATGACACTTGTAAGATGGATAGATTTATAATGATTAAACTTGATAGATTTTACTTGATAGATTTCTGGTGAATGATTAATGGTTAGACAAGTGGCCAGATTACTCTCTGAAGGGTATTTGCAGGACTTTCTCAGATCACTGTCCTATTTACCTGGAATTGGCGAATAAAGACTGGGGTCCCAAACCTTTCAAATTCATCAATAGTTGGCTCTCACACCCGGAGTTCAGGAATTTCTTCTCAGAAAAATGGAGCAACTATAATGTGACAGGATGGGCGGGTTTTGTACTCAAGGAGAAACTCAAACTTCTGAAATCGGATCTAAAATCTTGGAACATTGAAGTTTTTGGGCATATGAATACGAGTATTGAAAGGAAGAAAAAAGAGATCGAGGTTCTGGATCGATTAGACGACACGTTTGGGCTGGATCAAGAAGAGATTATCAGGAGAAATAAATGCTGCGCATAATTGACAAGAAATCTGATTTGGCAAGAACGGTTCTTATACCAAAAGGCTAAAGCCAATTGGCTAAGAGAAGGGGACGTAACCTCCCAGTTCTTTCATAGTTGGGTCAACAGAAGATTCAAGGAAAACGGTATTGAAGGTCTTCTTGTCAATAACACCTGGATTGAGACTGTTGGAGGTGTTAAAAATGTTGTTTTTAACCATTTTAAACAACATTTCAGCACCAAAAATAGTTCCCGCCCATCCATGCCGGAAGATATCTTCCACAAAAAACTGGATACGTGTGACAATGAGTTTCTGAAGGCAATATTCACCATTGATTAGGTAAAAGCAGCTGTTTGGTCTTGTGATTCTTCGAAAAGTCCGGGCCCCGATGGATTCTCTTTTGCCTTTTTTAAGGAAAATTGGGATAGTTTGAGCGTTGATATCATGCGTATGATGGAGGATTTTCATGGTAATGGAAGAATCGTTAAGGGTTTGAATGCATCATTTGTGGTGTTAATCCCAAAGAAAGATCAGAATCAAACACTCGATGATTACAGACTGATATCCCTGGTTAGCAGCCTTTACAAGATCATCTCGAAGGTGTTGGCTATCCGGTTGAGTAAAGTTTTGGACCCGTATATCTCGGAAAATTAATCATCCTTCATCGGGGGTAGACAAATTCTGGACGGGATTGTGGTCCTCAACGAATTGATTGATGAGGCTAAGAAAAAGAAACTGCAAAGATTCTTCTTTAAGGTGGACTTTGCCAAAGCTTATGACTCAATCGATTGGAATTTTTTGGATGATATGATGAGGGGGTTGAATTTTTGCTCCAAGTGGAGAAATTGGATGAAGGAATGTGTCTCATCTGCTTCGATCTCAGTACTTGTTAACGGGAGTCCTACCGGAGATTTCAAAATGGAGAGAGGCATCCGGCAAAGTGACCCTCTTTCACCTTTCCTATTCCTCATTGCAGCGGAGGGGTTGAGCCTTCTTATCAAAAGAGCAAAAGAATCCGGAATCCTTAAGGCGGTGAAGGTTGGAAGAGCTAGATTATAGATCACCCATCTTCAATATGCAGATGACACAATCTTCACTTGCCCCGGTGAAGTGGAGAGCATGGTGGCAGTCAAACAGATCCTGAGATGCTATGAGGTAGTTTCTGGACTCAAAGTTAATTTTCACAAGTGCAGCCTATTGGGACTAAACTTAGACCCAACAGTGACATCAAACACGGCTGGTTATTTGGGTTGCGAGGTAAGTCAGACTCCTTTCTCTTATTTGGGGCTTAATGTTGGTATCAATCACCGAGCACACACTTCCTGGTCTTCTTTAATTAATCGAGTTCAGAGTCGGCTAAATGCTTGGAATGGAAAGCACATATCTTTTGGGGGTCGCATTACTCTAATCCAATCTGTTCTGTCATTGGTACCGATCTACTGTCTCTCTCTGTATTTACTACCGAGTAAGACTATCAAACAACTCATTCAAGTCTTGAGGAATTTTCTTTTGGGGTGGGTGTGAGGATAAAAGTTCTATTCCTTGGGTGAGGTGGGGTGAGATTTGTAAGGACAAAAAAAGGGAGGGCTAGGGATTCAAATCCGGAGAGTTTTGAATGAAGCTCTTTTGAAAAAGTGGATCTGGAGATTGTTAAATGAACCAAATAGATTATGGGCCAGAGTTATAAGATCTAGATATGGGGATTTTCCTTTTGGGCATAGGGATGGGGGTAGGGTTGGGGGGAGAGGGAGACTTGCACAAGCTTTGGGGTGGTGGAAGGAGATTTGTAAGTTATATTGGGGTTCGGGGAGGGGGATGAATTCGGAACTGATGAGGGTGGTAGGGGACGGGAAAAAAACTGATTTTTGGGGGGATTGGTGGGTTAGGGAAGAAGTTTTAAAATCTAAATTTCCTACATTTTTTAGATTAAGTGCTCAAAAATCTGATTTCATTAGTGACGTGGGGTCTTGGGTCAATGGGGTTTGGGAATGGGATTTGAAATGGTGTAGACCTTTGAGGGAGAGGGAAGTTGTGAGACTTAATGAATTGCTTTCTTACATCAACAGGTACAAACTGAGAGCGGACGAAGAGGATACATAGAAATGGACCCAATCAACAAATGGTCTTTTTTCCACGAGTATAGCATACACAGTTGCGACAAAAACAGAGCCGGGCGGAAGAAATCAAGAGTCGGAGAAGGCATATAAGAGATTTTGGAGAACCTATGCACCGAGAAGAGTACAATAGATTGCTTGGAAGGTTTTGAAACAAAGAATTCCGACGAAGAAGAGTCTCCAAAAGAGAGGTACTACTTTCCCAAA
Organism: Stenogyne calaminthoides; assembly: GCA_037126765.1. Classification (NCBI taxonomy): domain Eukaryota; kingdom Viridiplantae; phylum Streptophyta; class Magnoliopsida; order Lamiales; family Lamiaceae; genus Stenogyne; species Stenogyne calaminthoides. The sequence continues at coordinate 8,910,558 of JBBCBC010000004.1, read as the reverse complement.
TGGTGATATTTCGTGTGCTTTGTGTGGCTTACATGAGGAAAACGTAAAACATTTGTTTTTTGATTGTGAGTTCGCACGCAAGATTTGGAACGATTGCTATGCTTGGAGTAAATTACGTATGGTTCCACACTTCGATCCCATTCGTAATTTCCATCAACATGGTGATTTTTTCGACTCGGATTTGAAAGGACGAAAATCAGCCTCGTTGTGGACGTGTATTATTTGGGCAATTTGGAAGGCGAGAAATGATCAAGTTTTCAGTGATATAAAACCGAATTGTTCCAAAGTTACACAAGAAATCAAGGCAAAGGTATGGTTGTGGTTTGTGACAAAGAATGTGTTTGATGGGAATAAGAGTTTTGGAGCTTGGTTGAAAGATCCTAGGATATAATTTAAAAATTGGAGTCAGGTTGGAGTCGTTATATTTGTTTTTTATGATATGTAATTGTTTTTAAAATCTAAATTTTGTACGGGTTGGAGTACCCCTTGTTCTCTAATTTTGTATAAAGTATTTCTTTTTGCCTGATAAAAAAAAAGTGTCACATGGGTGGTAATAGAAAGAACACCAAGATATCGAATCTTTTATATGGTCCATATAGCTACAAAAATCTCAATTTCAAGATCTATGATTGGTGTGACTTTTTCTTTAAAAAGTTGATCTGAATACTTGCTTTTGCATATATTAAATCAGTGCTCTCCCACCAATTATATGTTTTGATTTCAACGTTGCCTTTTATGTATTTGCCAAGTAAGATGCGAAAGTTAACTAAACTGTGGTGGTTAATTGAGTGTGATGTAAATATTCTAGGACAACGTGCAACTTGAATAAAAGGAAAACCAATGTTCATGTAGGCATTTTATGTGTACTAGAAATTCTCATGTATAATGTGAAAGAATTATGTTGATTGCTAAAATAAATGGACTGATGGTATTTAATGTGGCATGAGGATTTTAGCAAACCAAATAATAATTGTGAGAAATAAATACCAAAAAGGTGAATGTAATGAAGAACAAATGGAACGTGCTTCACCAAATGTTGATAAACAGAATTAAATGCAAGAAGGCTTCGGCTTATTGAGCCTCTTTTGCTATGACTTGATGTAGTCTTTTTATTCAATATTTTCGGACCGTTTTATGAGGCATAAATGCTTTATTATTTATACTACAAGAGTTACATTCAGCTTGCCAACTCGCATTTCGATCTCAACAAAGTATTTAATTCATCTCAGCTAAATTGGACTCTAAAGATCTACTTAGGTTAATCCTAACACATTTCCATCTTCTGAAGCGGTGGTTGCAGGAATTCCATCGAGATCTGCACCTAAGCTTTCCACTTCGGGTTCCTGCTGGTAGAACTAGCATCTGCTTCAAAGGATTTTTGCCCTATTGGGAATGATCTCCTAACTCGTGATTGTTGGTGTATCTAATTGAACAAAATCAGACCTTGTCAACTGGGAAACCTCTGACTTATTCTCCTTGGATAACCCAACTCGCTTCCCCGCAAATGACTCACGAAATAGTGAGTACGATGAAAGGCGAGTTGGCCGAGTTGAACGACTGTAGCGAATTAGATGAGTGCGACGAGCTAGGAGCCAGGACTTCAACTCTAACTCTTGAATTGGGCGAGCTCGCCTACAAATTTAATGAATAAAGAAATACTTCAAATCACAATAAAATTCAAATTTTAAATTTGATTTTCTTAAATTTATGTAATATGAATAATATTAAATTAATTAGATTGCAAAAAATCTTTAATTTAATATATTATATGTTGAAAATGAACTAGATAATATTATATGAAAAAAAGTAAAAATGTCTCGTGGTATAGAGAAATATTTTGCGTCCCCTTGTGGTTTAAAAATTGTAAAAAGTCCTATTGTAGTTTATAAAATAAAGAAAATTCTCCCCCCTTTTAAAAAGTTAGCTAACAATTTCATCTATTTTCAATATTTGTTGTATCTTGTTTTTTTAGAAGTTTTGAAAGTTTGATACTATATTAGGAAGGATATAGCGGGAAATATAAAAAAACACATTATAAAATTGTTAACTCGTTTTACAAAAAAGGATTAATTCGTATAATTTATAAATTACAAGGGGGTTTTTGTGCAATTTACAAATCACAATCAAATTTTGTGCAACATTTCCAAACCATGAGGGAGTTCCGTGCCAATAATTAGACATGCTCACGGTTCCGGAACCGCCGGTTCCAAATTCCACCCGGGTTCCAAAATTTCGGGGGGGAACCGGAATAGAACCATGGCCAAGGCGGTTTCGGTTCGGTTCTCGAACCGGCGGGTTCCTGTTCCGAACCGCCGGTTCGGCCGGTTTTATTTATTTTTTCTTTTTTTTTTCATATATTTTTTCTTGTGTTTCTTAGTTTTTTGGATCTAAAATTTGAAGGAATGTATAGATAGATCATGAAATTGGACATTGTTATTGTTAATATGAGAATTTAAATTGAAGATTACATTAATAATTGAACTATTATAAATTAGTAGCTATTACAAAGTAACTGAACTATTACAAATTAGTAATTCTAACTTAAAATAAGCTAGTAATCTACTATTACAAATTAATTGAACTATTACAAATTTACAAATTACAAAGTGTACTATATCGAATTAGTAATTACAATTACAACTTAAAATTTTAAACTTTACAAAATAAATTTGGGGGGGGGGGGATTTAAAGAAATTGGACTTGAGCTTAAATTTAAGAAATAAACTTAGAAATTCTAAGTTTGAAACTTTAAATTAAGTTGCCTACGTATCCAAATAGGAATCAAAGTCCACGTAGTTCTCTTACCTCAAACTTACCTCGTTGATTTGGATCGATTTGATTCTTCATGCATCACTTCCGGTGGTAGTTTCTTCGGAGCTATCTTGATCATCATTATCAATTAATTCTTGACTTCTCTTTTTTCGCTCTTACCCAATCATCAAGCAAGCATTGGTTTTCCACGTTTTCAACGGTCATATTCGATCTCGTTGCATCCAAAGTGTAGCCTCCCAAACTAAAAAAAAAAAAGCTTGTTCAACGGCAACGGTTGAGGGGGAGATGCAAAAAAAAATCTCTTGCTAGCATTGACAATATTGGATAGATATTTTTCATCCTCGACCACCACTTTAGTATTTTAAAAGTAGTGTTGTCTTCATCTTCATCAAGCCGAATAAATGTAGAGGATAAATAATGATCAAGTTCGTAATAAGGGTTAGAAGTAGACCTTGGACGTTTTTGAGAACGCTCATCATAAAAACCCGTTAATATATCTTCATATTGACTCATAGAAGAGTCACCACCAAAATTTTTGCTCCAAAACCGGGACCACTATATTCTCTAAATAAAGACATTAAAATAACTTTAATCCGATTACCAATCTCTTCCTGGATTAGGATATACATCATCTTCACCCATGACCATATGTCTATTAGGAAATAAATAATTATAATATATATTTAACAACATTATTAATCCATCCAATCTTACTCTAGGATCAAACACTTTAGCAACCAAGAATAGATCAGGAATATTTGTAAAATATTTTTTCCATTTTTTTTCATCATAGAAAAGTAGCACCACTTAATAAAGGATTTGTAATATTTTCATTTAACACATGAGCAACTTTAATACAATAATCAAGCGCTAAATTACTAGTAGGATAATAAACACCGGATAACACTTTTGTGGAATCATTAAAAATTCTCAAAATTTTACACAAAGAAGTGCATGAATCCCAATATTGAGGATATAAACGAATACCACAATTTTTTTGAGTAAAAAATGTACATAAAACGTCTTTATATTCCATAGACTCCTTTAACAATTTATATGTGGAATTCCAACGAGTTGACACATCAAGAGAAATTTTTTTGGGATGCATATTGTATGTTCTACAAAAAACTTTCCATTTTTTCAACAATTTTGAATGTCTCGACATATAATAAATAGCGGATCTAATAGGACCAACTTGTTCTTTCAAAGCATCTAAACCATCTTGAACACATAAATTTAAAATATGACACATACATCTAACATGAATTTTTTTTCCACCAAGATATGGTTGACAAATATTTCTAAGATCTTCAATAGTAGCCGTATTTGCACTAGCATTATCAAAACCAATAGAAAATATTTTTTTAGTAAGAGCATACTCATTTAAAATATCATGCAATTTATCTCTAATATTAACGGCATTGTGTTCCGTATCAAAATCTCTATAAGCAATCAATCTTTTGTTAAGAGTCAACGAATCATCAATCCAAGTGCATGTAACTCCTATATAACTATGCTTTTGAAAATTATCACTCCAAATATCCGCACATATACAAAATTTAACATTTAAATCGGCAAATAGATTAATCAAAGTAAATTTATACTCATAAACAACTTTAGCAACATCACGAGTAGTAGTATGACATGAAACTTTTTTTACCGATGGTTGAAGACCAAGGTTAACAAAATCATTCCAAAAGGAATTATCGGCAAATTGAAAAGGAAGGTGTTGTGTGCACACAAATTTAGCTAACAATTTTCTATATTTCATTTGATCAAATGTAAATAGAGAAGTGGGGTTACTTACCTCGCCTTGAACTCCACCACCGCCACCGGTTGACGTAAATCCACGAAGTTGTGCTTGGTTTGAACTAATTCCAACTCTATCCGGGTGAATTTTTTTCAAATGCTTCTCGAATGTCCCATATCCCCCTCCTTTGACAAAAGAATATATTTTCCCACAATAGTTGCAATGAACTTTAATAGTACCATCCTCGTTGATCACTTTTTTAAAGTGACGTGCAAAAATATCCGACTTAAGTTGAGCTCGACTTGGAGTTGGCTCGGCATTGGAGTCGGTTGGGTGGTTTTGACTTTCTTGAGTAGGACGTCGTGGTATAGCATCATCTTCAAGAGGATTCTCATAACCGGGACCAAGTGTGGCCTCAATATCATCTAACCTCCACTCGATCGGTCGGTGGCGGTGGTTGTGGTCGTGGAAGACGAACGGAAGAGGTGGAAGAAGCTTTGCCTTTACCCTTGTTGCTTTGATGGCTTTCCATAATATGTAAGTGTATATGTAAATAATATATAGTGTAGTGTAATATACTAATATGTAGTAATGTAATATAGTGTAATATATAGTGTATATAATATATAGTGTAGTATAATATGTAGTGTAGTATAATATATAGTTTAGTGTAATATACTAATAAATAAATTATAGTGTAGTGTAGTGTATGTAATATGTAAGTAATGTAAATAATATGTAAATAATAAACTTTGAGAATTGAGTGAGAGTTGAGAGAGATGAGAAGAAAGTAATGAGTTGAATCACTTTGGGGTGAATTTTGGAGTGGAATGAGGTGGTATTTATAGATGAAATCTTGAAAAAACTAAAAAAAAAAAAAAAACCGTTGAAAACCGGCGGTTCCACGATTCGAACCGGCGGTTCCAGTAACGGCTATTTAATCTCAGCCGTTGGATCTCAACGACTCTTTAATCTGGGCCGTTGGATCTCAACGGCTAGAATTTTCAAATTGGAGGCGGTTTCCGGTTTGAACCGGTGGTTTTCGGCCGAATAACCGTTGTTCGAATCGAACCAGTTTCCGATTCTAGTTTTGCTATAACCGAAACTGAACCGTGGGTTTTACGGTTTTGGTTCGGTTCCGAAACCGGAACCGTGGAACCGGCGGTTCCAAAACCGACGGTTCCGGTTTGAACCGGCGGTTCCGGTTCGGTTTGAGCATGTCTACCAATAATCCTTTTGGAATTGTAGTTTTGGCGGGAAATATTATTTTTGTTTTTTTATAGACTATGGTGTTTTATATATATATAAATAAATATATATCTAAAAATATTTTTAAGAAAAAAAACATATGAACATTGGGACAGGAAAAGCAACACAAATACCCAAAAAGCTAGCACATGAACAAGGAATTTTCTGAATGATTGATCACTGACTTTTCCTTTCCCTTGCTCATTCTAATACTTTCTATACAAACGAATTTTAGTAATAAGCGTTTTCTCAATCGTTCAGCTTGAGGGGTATTCGTAAAAATTTATGATTTTAAAGAAGTTATTAAAATTAATAATTATGAAAAAAATGATTAATAGTAGAAATTGATAGTGTTTGTAAAAAAATTTAAAGAAAAGTTGATAGTGTTTGCAAAAAAAGTTAAAAGTTTTTTAAAAATACTAATAAGATACTAAAATCACCTTGTTTGAAGTTTTTACCTTATAGCGTATGAGAACTTATTTAAGCTACTAAAAGATAAATAAAACACTCAAAATTGATTCTGCACACAATCCTAGGTGACTATAATCACTTATAAGTTTTTGCAAACACCCCCTAACATCGACGGATCATGACATGACACGAGTGCACTACTGTGCAATTCAATTGTATTTTAAACGATATAAATTATTTTCATCGAACAATATTAATTGGTTAATAATTACTAAATAATATTAATTATTTTCGTTGAAATGTATCATTAGTATACAGTTACATCATAAAACTAGTGTACAAGAGACTTATTGCTACATGAAATTATCAGCTCTATCAATCCCTTTTGATATGATGATATTCTAATCACTTTCTTGGCAAGCTTTACATTTATTACTATCACATGACATTATGGATCAGTTTAGACTTTCTTTTCTTTTTAAGAAAAAATATATTTCATTATGTTCTATATATATATATATATATATATATCATTATATTGCCTAAACAATGAAAAAAAATACTTGATCTCACAAGAAATGTATTATTTTTTTTTTTTTTAATATTCAAAATTCAAAGATCAAAGATCGACTAATAATTTAGAGGATCAAAACCAACCATTGACTAACGTGAGCCCCACTTTAAGTCAAAAAAACAAAGCTACATATGGTATAAAATTGATCGTTGCTTGCCACCTACTACAAACTTAACCTCATCATCTTTCATATTCTTAGAGGGTAAGGAAGAAAATTTGGTCAAAAGAGTGAGCCACTTTTGTTTTTCATTCTATATACTACTAGCTGCTTTTTTTGACAAGGTGTACAAATCAGTGCATTTTAATTACAAACTTTTTTTCTTGTTAAAGAAACCAATAGTTTGGAGTTTATAAACTTTTGAAAATAAAGTAGAAGACCCACAATCATGCAGGTTCCATTTTTTTTTAATCAAGATAAAAGGTGTTTAATTTGTAATAAACCGAAAAAAGGAGATTAAAAGCTTTTACCTAATAATGATTTGGCTAGTGAAAGTTATTGGTTTCTTATTGCTTAATCCCCTGCTTTGCTCACATATATATCTTGACAGAGTTTATCTATTTCTGCTTTCTTAATAAATAATTAACCTTCCTTAATCGAATGGTACACAACTTGCATCCACAATTATATTAATTTCGGAGATACAATAAAAAGAGCTCTTTACAGCAGAACAGTGCATGGAAGAAAAGTAGCTTTATGATGTTATTACAGTATTTTATAAGATCTGAAATATTTGTTCAAAACAAGAGAAACTATCAATTTTATTAAAACAATAAATATTTTTAGTCAAGCAACTATATTAAAAAAAGTAGGAATAATACGTTTTAGTAAAAGGATTCAAATTTAAAAAATAAATACACATAAATTGCATAATATTATTAATTTGTACCCTTTTTTTTTCCATTATAAAATGGAAGATAAAAATTATCACTTGCGAACATGTTATGGGATTTTCACTAGGACCTACTCTTTTTTTTTTTCTCTTTCTAAGAACATATATAATGTGAGTAACTGAAAAATAATTAATAATGTTAAGTTAAAGTGAAAACAATTAACACTATTCGATAAAAAGGCAAAAACTTGTATGCAATATTGCACAGATATAAGATCCGTGCAATTTGCCCATACCCTACCCGTTTTTATAATTATATAAAAATCTGAATTTTTGTATTTTGTTCTTCTTGAATATTCAACGTCAACCCTAGCCCCATCCCCAGCCCCCAAATCACAGATCAACCTCTTACCTCTGCCTCCATCATTGAATCCACCGCCGGAGGGAGAGATCGATGTTGGCGTCGCGATCTATTTTGTTGAAGCGGGTGGAGAAGATGAGGAATCCTCCATTAGATTTATCGAATGATCAACCACTGCATAATTTTTCGATTTGTTCGTGTTATATCATCCAAAAAATTCAAGTAAGCTTTTGTCTAAATGTTGGAGTAATATACATAGCATCGAGAAACAGAGAAAAGAAATGAAAACTTGTATTCCTCATCAAATTCAAGGATTTCAAAGAGGTTGGAAAGAGAAAGATGCGAGAAGAAGAGAGAATATGTGTGTGGTGTTTGGATTACACCTCAACACAAAGTGTGTCTTTGAAATTCGAGATCATTCGCACTCTTTTTTCACGCCGTTTTTATATCTGTAATTTTAGATGATAATTTTTTTTTTTCGCGTTTACCTTGATTTTGTTCGTAGTAAACACTCTTTTTGCTCATAGGGTAACACTCTTTTTTGTTCATGTAGTAACACATCAAGTTGTTATGTAAATCTGTAATTTTGGACTGGGAATTTCTTTTCCGTTTGTTCTGGTTTTGTTTATGTGTTTGTACTTATTTTTGTTCTTGTAGTAACACTCTTTTACTGATGATATTTTTCGTGTTTGTCTTGGTTTTTGTTCATGTAAACAAGAGCTCAACTAACAATTTTTTGTTCAAAACAATAAATATTTTTATGTAAATCTGCAATTTTTTTTTTCCGTTTGAATAATATTTTTTAGTAAAAGAATTCACATTTAAAAAATGTATAACATTATTTTGCTTTATTATAACACTTTTTTTTCCATTATAAAATGGAAGATAAAAATTATCACTTGCGAACATGTTATGGGATTTTCACTAGGACCTACTCTTTTTTTTTTTTCTTTCTAAGAACATATAATGTGAGTAACTGAAAAATAATTAATAACGTTAAGTTAAAGTGAAAACAATTAACACTATTCGATAAAAATAACTAATATTATTCAGTGAGAATAACTAATACTCCATCTGTCCTACTATAAGTTTATCTCTTTCCTTTTTCATCCGTCCCACAATAAGTTTTCTGTTTCTATAAATGGAAAAAGTAACTCCACTACTTATAATTTTTATCCTTACTTTTCACACAATATTACAAAGAATGTCACTCACAACTCCACTCATTACACTACATACATTTTTTCTCTCTCCCAATACCCACAAATACCCTTCATTTTTATTATTTTATTATTATTCCTTAAACAAAACAACAAAAAGAAACAGAAAACTTATACCGGGACGAATGAAGTACTATTTAAAAATACATTTAAGTTACACAATTATTCTATCAAATGAATATATGATATTATAATGTAAGAAATTAGAGTGGATCTCATGTGCATCCAGATGCACTGTATATTCATAGTGCATTTTAGAACCATATAACTTATTATATTGAAATATGTCACTCCGTGCAACTATTTTTCCATATTAATAGTCGTACGGTTCAGTGTAAATAAATTGCATGATTCTAAAATGTATTATGAATGCATAGTGTACCTAAATGCTTACAAGACTTACCCAAGAAATTTTCATTTTCTTCAAGACTTTCATTTATTCAGAAATTTTAAATTATTTAATTTATTTTTTTTTTTAAATTTTGGCGCCAACTTTTTTCTTGCGTGCGGTCCACACGGCCAAAAAAGAGTTCATTCCAATTTTCGTTTCTTCACTCACTCACCTGTTCCTGATTTCACCAAAGCAAAAGCGAAAAAGATTACACCCCATAACCAAAAAGCACTCTGCAAAAGCCAAAAATCCGCAATACTAAATTACCCTAAATCCCCCATGCATATACACTCAAGATTCCACCATATATACACCCTTTCCCCCATGCAATCTCCCTCTTCTTCACTCCCAAAATTTCCCCCAAAATGTCAGAAATTATTGTCGCAGATCCCATTGACGATGACCAAAATCGAGCAAGTAGCAGCAATAGAAGGCCGTACACTACAGCCCAGTCAAGGCTCACTTCGGGCCGCGAGAATATCCCCGAGCCCTTTGATAGTGAGAAATTGCCGGTTACATTGGTTTCTGAGATCCAGAGATTTCTTCGTGTGGCCAATTTGATTGAGATTGATGAGCCCCGTGTTGCGTATCTTTGTGAGTCTTGATGCAATTACTAAGTTTTTTGTGTTCTAGCTGTTGATTAGAGACCTCAATTGTAATTTCGAGTTAGGATTGTGGGTTTTCTGGGGTTTGATTCTGGGGTTTTATTGAGTTAGGTTTGTTTTGAATTTATATTGTTGTAGATTGATTATGCAATTTTTCTGATATTTCATGAAATAAACACAGTGATATATTTTTAGCCGTTGAGGGAAAAAAAAAAAGTATAAATATCATTTGAATTGTTCTAGCATCTGTTCTAGCAAAAAGCAAGTGAAAGAAAGTGCATTTCTAGATATGGAAAGGGATAGTAGTGAAGTTTTAAGGCATATTACTTGTGAAATTATTTCCACAATCTAAGCAATTGCAGCGTTATTATCTTTCTGTTTAGTTCGGAGACTTCAATCTTTTGTTTGTTTGATTATATGTGTGTGTTTTGAGGGCTGGTTCGCTTATGCTAATTGATTGAGTGTGGTTAGGCCGTTTTCATGCCTTTGAAGTAGCACATAACTTGGACAGAAATTCATGTGGACGCGGGGTTCGACAGTTCAAAACTTCTCTTCTTCAGCGTCTCGAACAGGTAGATTTTTATTTTTCAACTGATACTGAAATGTTACTTAAATGATAAATATCTCATTATTACTCTTTATTACTTGTGAAATACATGGATGAATGAAATTTTTTAGTAACCAATTAAGCATGCACAGTCTCACTATTTGCTTTATATGGTAGTCTTTTGTGAAGTGCAAATTTGGTGCTGACTATAGTCTAGCTCGTAAATGTGTCTCTGTTTAGATTGTGATCCGATGTCCTCAGAGTACAACCATTTACATTTCAATTTTTCATGTATTTAAACACACATATATTCATATATTTTCATTTGTATTTCCTACAATATCCATTGTGATTCTTGATGCTGTTAAAACTCATTTTTAGTTAGTAATGATAAATACCCTCTGTTTTTTTTTTTTTTTTTTTTTTGTGTTGCTATAATTGCACTGTTAATCAGTAAGAAGTTCCAGTACAGATGATGCATGTCTTCAACACTATGAAAACAGCTAATGTACTCTGTAGAAGGGGCTTTCTTGTCTTTTTCGAAAAGTGAGGATCTCTGTCTATTTATTTAATTATTTCTGCTCTCTCCAGTTACCAAAAATCAGTCTCTTGATTATGTTTATGCCTCTGCTAAGTTAATGTCAACAACATGAAAGGCAAAAATATGTCCTCAAAAGCCTTCCACACTGTGGAATAGACATTTCAACTTAAAACACATCATAAAATTCTATTATACTTTGACAAAGTTTTGTATGCACCAGCTGCACCGTGCAACTCAAGTGCATTTTAAAACGATATTAGTTGTTTTCACTGAATAGTATTACTTGGTCAATATTAGTTGCTTGTTTCACTTAATATTATTAGTTGTTTTTTACTGAAAAATATTAGTTGTGTACAACTGGTGTACTAGAACTCACTCTTGTACTTTTGTTTCTTAGGATGAAGACCTCACAATTATGAAACGGAAGGAAAAGAGTGATTTACGCGAACTCCAGCGTGTATATCGTCAGTACAAGGACTACATAATCAAACATGGAGCAGATTATACGTTGGAGAATAGGTAAACTAGTCCAACTTTAGTAGACACCAAATTCTTCCTCTAAAGACTAAAGAAATAGATTATCTAGAAATGTATACTCATTGGCATGTGTATTTCTTTCAGAGAGAAGTTGACGAAAGCACGAGCAATTGCATCTGTTTTGTTTGAAGTACTAAATACTGTTACTTCTGCAGCAGGTTCCCAGGTTTTCTTGTCTATCTTTTTCCTCCCCCCCTTTTTTTCAATTGCTCCATGATTTATCTGTATTTGTATTTTGATAGCTGTTCAGCTCTTTAATGACTTCAATAACCCCTTCTACGTACAATATATTGACTCGTATTGTTACTTCTAATAGGCCCTTGCAGACCCTGACCAATCAAGATCTGAATTTTATGTGCCTTACAACATTCTCCCTCTTGATCAAGGTGGTGTTCATCATGCAATAATGCAACTTCCTGAGGTCTGATGCTCTTTAAAGTAGGAACTAATCTAGCACACGAATTTTTCAGAGAGCTAAATTTTTTTGGTCTAATAACTTATCTAATGTCAATTTTGGTCACAAAAGGAACACCTTTTCTATTTAGTCCCCGTACTGAACAAAAAATCTAATTTTGGCCCCAAAATCGGCCAAAAACTGAAAACAGCATCTCACTCGAGGATTTAATTTGGGCCAAAGTTGGATAGTAGACAAGTTATGAGGCCAAAATTGGACATTCCATTGACATAAAAAGACACTGTTTCAATTTTCCAGCGAGTTTGAGCAAAAATTGGACAATATTTTGAAAATATGGACTAAATCGAAAAGGATAACTTTTGTGGGACCAAAATTAGACAGTAGACAAGTTACGAGACCAAAAAATATCTTAACTCAGTTTTCACATTTCCATCAAAATTCCAGTCATCAAGTGCTAAATTCTCTAACTTGTTCGTCTAGTTTAACATGATCAGTAAGTGTTGTCGATGAGAGATGTTATCGTAAATGATATTTTTTGATAAACTATAGAACTATACAGATCAAAATTGCAATAGCTGCTATTCGCAATGCTCGAGGTTTGCCTATCTTGGAAGATTTTAAAAGGCGAATGCCACACACGGATTTGCTCGATTGGCTTCAGTTTTCCTTTGGGTTTCAGGTGCCATTCTTTTCTCTATATTTTCGTCTTCTGATTATATAGATCAATATCTTTAGATTAGCTTGATGACATATTAGTATAATAGATACGAAGCTGTAACGCTTTATGGCATTTCAGACTTTTATGATCAATAAGAAGCAGATTTGTTTTCTCTCCTTTTAACTTGCCTTGTTTTGTCAACTTTCATTAGAAAGGAAATGTTGCCAACCAGAGAGAGCATTTAATCCTTCTGCTTGCCAATTCCCATGTTCGACACACTCATAAACAAGCACCAAAGGTGTGCCTTCAATTCTACCATTTATTTGGATCTCTCTCTCTCTCTCTCTCATCATGAGGAATAACTTCATTTTTGGCTGTTAGTTAGAAGATGGAGATGTGGATGAACTGATGAAGAAATTCTTCAAAAACTATACAGAGTGGTGCAAGTTTCTAGGCAGAAAAAGCAACATTCGGTTAGCATAAATTTTGATATTTTGATATTTATTTAAAAAGTTAACTAGAATAACACCAATGTTTACTATATTTCTTATTCAGGTTGCCATATTTAAAACAGGAGGCCCAACAGTATAAACTTTTGTACATAGCACTTTATTTATTAATATGGGGAGAGGCAGCAAACTTAAGGTTTATGCCAGAATGTCTCTGCTATATATTTCATCATGTAAGTATGTCTCCTCTTACCCAGTATTCCACCCGATACTTCAGTTTTTCAATAACCCCACTAAAGAAAATTCAGCTAGTAATTTCATAAATATGTGTCATACCGAATCAGCAGAAGCATGTTTTGAAACAAAATTTAGAAATTTCCATGGACATCCCAAAGTTGGATTGACAAACTGAAGTTATCTTTTCAAACTGGTGAATTCATAAAATAGTACATTGATTCTCAATTTTAAGTTTATTTTAGGATGTTTTCCATTTTCATATCCTCCATATTCTTCTCTCTCCAACTGTTCATCAGGGAGAATCCCTTGCCCAGTGCATAAGATATATCTTTTTTAAAATAATGAAGACAACCCAGTCTCATTTAACTAAACAGATGTTAACTAACACACAATCCAGATATCTAGAATTAGTCAAAGCTTACAAGAAAATGTAAAAAACTCGTTTCTTCTAGAGCTGTGTCATAATTTTTATTTATGTTGCAACAAAAACCCAACTTACGATTTTTTCCCCGTTATTAGACCGTGATTTCATAAATTTTCTTTATATCTGTTTAAGTTTTCAACTTCTGATAGATATCATCAAAGTTATTTGAGTATTTCCTGATTGAGATTCAAAATCCTCATAAACCAAATAATATGAATATCATATATATATTTACATACAAAAAAATGTTAAAAAAATTGGGCAAATACTGAGGAGCATCAACCTACTTGCAGTGGCATCCATATAAGCTACTTCCTCCGTTCCCTATCTGTCTGATTTTATATTCACACAAACCAATTTTTCGTTAATTAGGATATCAAAAGACTGATATATACCCTTATTTATTACTACTTGCTGATAACATAGACCATAACTAATTACAAGAAGTTATTTAAAATTTATTAGGGGTATTAGTGGAAAAAAAGGGCAAATTGTTGTTAACATAGTGACAAATAATTAGGAACACCATTTTGGATAGAATCAGACACATAATTAGGAACGGAGGGAGTATAACATTATCAAGATACTTTTCAATTATTATGAAATTGTGTGCGTTCTCTTTCAGATGGCGAGTGAATTGCATGGCATGTTGACTGGTGCAGTAAGTCTAACAACTGGAGAAATGGTCATGCCAGCATATGGAGGAGCATATGAGGCCTTTCTCAACAAAGTTGTTTTTCCAATATATGAGGTTATACATAAGGTATTTGAATCTTAACATTGTGGACTTGCGCATCCTTTTTTTTTTTAGCATATTTCTAATTTTTCAACCAATTTACTGAAGGAAGCTATGAAAAGCAAAAATGGAACAGCTGATCATTCCACTTGGAGGAACTATGATGACTTGAATGAGTTTTTCTGGTAAGATATAAACCTCCTCCATTGATGGGAAGTTTATTATGGCTAATGTTGCTAATTCATCATTTTTTTAAAGTTGTTGAGATGCCCACTGATTAAATTTCAGGTCTCCAGATTGCTTTGAGATAGGTTGGCCCATGCGTCTAGAACATGATTTCTTTTGCATCGAACCTTCTAAAGTTTCCAAAAAGAAAAAGTCCCGGATATCAGTCAAGACTCGTCAAGAAGAAAAAAGTGATATCAACGAGGATGAAGAAATGGGAGTAAGCTAACTTCTAAATTTACATGTAGATACTGCGATAAAACAAAGAGTTGGTCTTATTTAAAACTGTTTTACCGTGCAACTAGTTTGCAACTAATAGTTTATAGTGTAACAACGTATACTTTTCAATAAAACAACTAATATTGTTAAACTAATACCTTTTAATGAAACAACTAATACTGTTTAAAAATATGTACCAAATGCAAACTAGTTGCACGATAAAACTGGTTTACACTAGAGTTTTCCTTAAACGAACTTACTGTGGTGTCACTTATATGTTCATATATTTGCTGCCACTGATTATGTTATTGTGATCAGCAGGCCACAGTAGATGAAGTGAGGGAACCCCAGTGGTTGGGGAAGACAAATTTTGCAGAAATTCGTTCATTTTGGCAGATTTTCAGAAGCTTTGATAGACTCTGGAGTTTTCTTATTTTATCACTTCAGGTGATTTTTGGAGTAACCCTCCTCTTATGGTTTCCAGAAAATTGTGCATCTCTGAAATCTTAACTGTAAATTTCTCCTAGGCGATGATAATTATGGCGTCCCATGATCTAGAATCTCCTTTACAGTTGTTTGAAGCTGCAGTTCTTGAGGATGTTATGAGCGTTTTCATCACATCAGCAGTTCTTAAACTCGTCCAAGGTATGTAACTTTATACCTAATTTATAATACAGGAAACTGTTTTTTTTTAGTCCAGTAAGTTATTTATTTTGATTTTAGTCCTGTCAGCTTTCATAAATTGAAAATAGTCCCATAACTTTCAGTTTTTTGACATTTTTGTTCGGTGACCGGCTGTAAGAGGTGAAACATCAAGTTGACCAATCAAACTTTTCCATGTGGACAAATTGGACTTTGCCACTTCAGTGTCAACCAGATGTTTTAACTCCTACAGCCGGTTACCGGACTAAAATGACAAAAATTGGAAGTTACAGGACTATTTTCAGTTCGTGTAAGCCGAAAGGATTGAAACCAAAATTGGGATAACTTACCAGACTTACAAATCTGTTTTCCCTTTATAATAACCAGTTTTTTTATATTAAATACGAATTGATTCAGATCTACTTCTTCTAAAGGTTTAAATCAATCTGACCATTCGATGTGCAGCTATTCTTGATGTCGTTTTTACGTGGAGAGCTAGATGTACAATGGACCCTCATCATCGTCGAAAAGATGTTATCAAGATACTGGTGGCAATGATATGGACAATTCTTCTTCCTATATTCTATTCTAGTTCTAGAAGAAAATATACTTGTTATTCTACTCAAGAAGGCAGGTGGCTTGGAGAGTGGTGTTATTCTTCTTACATGGTGGCAGTTGCATTATACTTGATTACTAATGGAGTAAACATGGTCCTCTTTTTGGTGCCTGCTGTTGGAAAATATATTGAGACATCAAATACTCGAATATGTACAGTATTGTCTTGGTGGACACAGGTAAGAGTTTCTTGTTTCTTGTATTTATTTCTGCTGTATAATAATTTAAAATGGTTATCAAAGTCTGATTCTTGGACAGTCTATTGATACTTCATTTTACTATGCCCAGAATGCTTTAGAAATAATATAGTGAACTTTAAATAGTTGTTATAAGTTTTCTAGTATGTTTCATTCATTAAAGGTAAAATCATGAAACTCAATTTTTCTACTGTATTTTTCTACTTGCTCATATATATGTTTCTGAACTATTTAATTCTAGTGAACCCTTGGATACTTGTTTAATCTTATGATAAATATATAAAAAATTGTTATCTTTTAATTTGTCTGAGAAATATGTAGCAAATTAAACGTGGCTATCGTATACATGACTTTGATTACATTTTGAATGTTTAACTCATTTTTTAGCCTAGATTATACATCGGAAGAGGAATGCAAGAGAGCCAAATGTCTCTGCTGAAGTAATTTTAAAATCTCTTGGCTACTTCTTTTTGGTGGATGTGGTTTTCTATTTTTAACCGGTTGCTGTGTTTGGTGTTGCTTTAGGTACACATTTTTTTGGGTGTTGTTACTACTAAGCAAATTTTCGTTCAGCTATACATTTGAGGTATATATTATTTTCTTTTGTAGTTTTGCTCATCTCTTTCCACAGAGCACACTGTAAGGATTATTTATGGCGTAGGCACGGTAAACTCTGACTAAGGACAAATAGGCTGCAATACAATATATATTTATTGAGATGAATATACATATTAAATTCTTGGAATTGTATATATTACGTATAAATTACATGATGTGGAGTAAGCTAATGAAATCTCCAATATTTTAATTCTGTCATTTGCAGATAAAACCACTTATAGCACCAACAAGACAGATCATGAGTGTTGGGGTTAAAAACTATGACTGGCATGAGCTTTTCCCTAGAGGTAATTCAGCACTTAAAAAAAAAAAATTCAATTTAAGTTATGTATATAATTTGACATGAGCTTCCCACATATAGTCAAGAGTAATGCGGGTGCCATTGCAGCTATTTGGTCTCCTATTGTCCTTGTAAGTATTTAAAAACCAGAAATTTATGATTATATAAAGATGAAGTATAATACCAAACTTGATTGCAATGAATTATTAATCGTTATTTTATTTAAGATAGTAAATTTTTGTTATTCAGGTGTATTTCATGGATACACAAATATGGTATTCTGTTTACTGCGCTGTCTTTGGTGGAGTTTACGGGATTCTGCACCATCTTGGTGAAGTAAGCCATATTTCTTTCTTCTTTACCTATCCTTTTACTTTATGAAGTATAATATCGATATTCTAAATCATTATATTTATTCAAACAGATTCGTACGCAAGAAATGTTGCGAAGTAAATTTGATACTTTATTCAAAGCATTCAACGATTGCCTTATACCACCAGAAAATAAAGATAATAAAGAAGGAATCAAAATGTGGCTTTGCAACCCGGGGTTTCTGAAGGTAATTTTGTTCAATTTTTTAATTTAAAGCATGCTGGTAGGACTTTTGCTTTGGTGATGCAACCTAATCGACCTTATTTCAGGCTCTAGTGAAAAAGAAGGGTGGAGTTATCAAATTTTCACTTGTATGGAACCAAATTATAACCAGTTTCCGAGATGAAGATCTGATTAGCAACAGGTTAATTATGCCTCACCAGCGCACACCCCACCCCAATTTCACTTGTCATGGTGAATAATAATAAATATCACCTTTTATTTTTTTGATGACTTGGTATCCGGTCCAAAGACCGACTAATCTGGGGGACCAATCCCACTTTTCACTAGCGGGGGCCCCAATTGAAACCAGAGCAAAGCTCTGTGTGGTGAATATAATAAATATCACCTTTTAGCATACGAAGTATCACCTTTTAACATATGAAGTATCACAGCTTAAAAATGGGATATTCTTCTCAAAATCATGAAACAATGACACTTCACTACTAAACGTTATTACTCTATACACTAGACAGTGATACTGAGTTCATTAAACTTCCGAGGACCAAGTTCGTAGAAGTTTTTGTCATATCTAATATCAGCAAGTATCACTGAATGCAGGGAAATGGATTTGATGAAAATACCTGTCTCATCTGAATTATTTTCTAATCAAGTCCGTTGGCCTGTCTTTCTCTTAGCGAATAAGGTAATATGTCGGTTCATAGTTCAAACTCCTTTCTTAATCTTCTATGTTGATGACAAGTATTAAAAGTGTCTTCTTTTCCATTTACAGTTTTCGACAGCCCTAAGCATTGCCAGAGATTTTGTAGGAACATATTGGAATCTCTCAAAAAAGATTAGAAAGGATCACTATATGTACTTGGTTGTAATTGAATGCTATGAATCACTTAAATACATCTTGGATATCCTTGTGGTGGGTGACATGGAGAGAAGGTAAAGTAGGGTCATCATTCAGAATCAGCTTTCCTTTTTATCATTTACATTTATATTATTTCTTCATGTTTTTCCTTTGGTATATTATTTCTTCAGAGTCATATCTGGTATATTTGATGAAATCGAGGAAAGCATTGGAAAAGGATCACTCCTCTTGGATCTTCGCTTGAGTGAATTACCAGCTTTACATGATATATGTGCTGACTTGATCGAGCAATTGGTAATTTCTATGTCAAAAACTTTAAGTTTATTTCTCATCTCAAGTTTTCATCATTATGCAAGTTTCATAGCATTATTGATCAATTTAGGTTGAGGGCGATGAAGATCATTATTTTACAGTTGTGAAGGCATTGCAAGATATGTTCGAGCTTGTAACAAACGATATGCTCATTAATGGTTCTAGGTGCTTAACTATTATCATTCTCTAAAATTTTGTATCTTTTACCTAATTGAAATATTAACTTTGATGTGTTTTATGCATAAGGACATTGGATATGCTCCACAATGAGCAGAACCTTGAAGGTGTCACAACTGAATTCTTCAGCCATGTTGAACCAGAATTATTTGCTTCAAGGCATTCCATTCATTTTCCTTTACCAGTTTCTGCTCCTTTGATGGAGAAGGTACCTTCCTTTAACCCAAAGAATGTAAGGCAAATTCGTCTATGCACCAGTTGCACCATGCAACTTAAGTGCATTTATAAATGGTATCATTTGTTGTACTAAAAGTATTAGTTGGTCAGTATTAAGTGTTTTACAGCTGAACAGCATTAGTTGTATTCATTGAACAATATTAGTTGTGCACCTAGTTGCACCCAAGTGTTACTCAAGATGTAAAAGTTTTTGGTTGATTATTTATGTTTAGTAGAAATACTTCTATCTTAAACTTGTGTTAGCTAGTGAACAAGTTCTCACACCTATAAAAAGTAATTGAAAATGATGCAGTGTTTTGATGACAGGTTAAGCGCTTTCATTTGCTGCTCACTGTGAAAGATAAGGCAATGTATATACCATCAAACCTTGATGCTCGAAGGAGGATTTCATATTTTGCTACTTCTCTCTTTATGAATATGCCTAAAGCTCCCAAAGTGCGCAATATGTTGTCATTCAGGTGCTTTTCCTCATTGTATTTTTGCATGAATCTTTTTGGTATTTTTTAATTATATTTTCCTTATGTTCTATTGGTTTCTACATTCCAAAGTAGGGTAAGAAGAAAAATGTTGCCATTACTAGTTTATTCAATCACATTAGAAAAATGGATGTTGTTTCAGTTAATGAAACAATCAATATTTGTTTCCATGACCTTGTCAGTATTTCTTAATTTCAGTGTTTTGACTCCACATTATATGGAAGAAGTCAAGTTCTCAAAGAAGGAGCTTCATTCGAGCAAAGAAGGGGTTTCTATTAGCTTTTATATGCAAAAGATATTTCCAGGTTGTTATTTGAACCGAAAAATAAAGCTACTGCTGCATATAATATCCCGTAGTTCTCTCATTCAACTCCTCTTTTCCCATCTTCACTCAGATGAGTGGGAAAATTTTCTGGAGCGTCTGGGAAGTGAAAGCGTAGATGCCTTCGATGAGGATGAGGATGATGACAAAGAGGAAGAGCTAAGAGATTGGGCTTCTTTCCGAGGGCAAACCCTAAGCAGGACTGGTGAGTTTTGAAATATAATTTTTCATATTGGACTTCATAATTGGTCAAAGAATTCATAGCAGCATATGATATATAATATTATTTCCTTTTCTTTTGTTACAGTTAGAGGAATGATGTATTATCGGAAAGCCCTGAAATTACAAGCTTTTCTTGACATGGCTGAGGATGATGGTTTGTTTCTTTGGCTATTATTTCATACATCCAGCCATTTAGTCATATGAATGTTGCATAAAAAATAAAAAATTCAATTTGAAGCTACTAAAATTATCAGTTTGATCAAGAAACTAATTGTGGATATATGGTCTCCAGATATTCTTCAAAATTATGATGCCATTTATAGGGCAAATGATACGTTATCAGCTCAACTTGATGCATTGGTAGACATGAAATTCACTCATGTTGTTTCATGTCAAATGTATGGATCCCAAAAATCATCTGGTGACCCTCAGGCTCAAGACATACTTGATTTGTTGATAAGGTAATTCCTATATTGCAAATTCTCAGTTTATTATAAACATCATATGATGTTCTCAAAAAAAAAAAAACCTTCAGAAGGTGAATTTGTGTGTGACTGCCTTTAGGTATCCCTCTTTGCGTGTTGCTTATGTCGAGGAGAAAGAAGATATTGCTCCGGATAGGCCTCCAAAAGTTTATTCTTCTATCCTAGTCAAAGCTGTAAATGGTTTTGACCAGGTAATAATTTAAAGATTTATTGCAGTTACTCATAAATTCATACAATAGTGTACATGAGATGGAAATTGTAATTGATTATACATAAAAAATGTTGATGTTCATGGTCTTTTTTGTTTCTATAATGTTAATACTACTGCTAACAAAGGAAGTATTAGGACTTTCATGAATTCATTTTGTTTTACTCTTTCAAATTCACTTATAAAACTATTTATAGTGTTCTTAACACATTACCTGTGGATGTCTTGACATGACCCTCTTTATAATTGGTAGCTTTCACTACTAACTTAAAAAGTGAATGGATAATGTGGTGTCATGAAATGAGGAATTTTGGTTTCATTTAACAGATAATCTTAGAGATTAATTTCATCAACATCATTGTTCGATGTTGATTATTATATATTGGATTTTAATCAGCTTCAGGAAGTAGCCTCATTTATTTGGATGATTGAATATCCTCACGAAACATCATAACTAGTAAGCATTAAGAAAACACGGCTAATATTCTCCTTCCATGTGATCTTTGAGTTGTGATTGTACTAGTTACACATTGTCAATTTTTTAGGAGATCTACCGCATAAAGCTCCCAGGAAATCCAAATATTGGAGAAGGAAAGCCTGAAAATCAAAATCATGCAATAATTTTCACACGCGGTGAAGCTCTTCAAACGATTGATATGAACCAAGTACAGTTCCTTTCGTTTCCAATTTTCCACATTCCTCAGCTTTAAGTTATGACAAAAACTCTATGATGTCATTATAACGGCAATGTTCTTGCAGGATAATTATCTTGAGGAAGCTCTCAAGATGAGAAATCTATTGCAAGAGTTTCTACGACCTCAAAGAAGGAGCCCTCCCACTATTATTGGCATGAGGGAACACGTATTCACAGGAAGGTTAGGTCCTTATGTTTTGATGTCAAAGTTGCTTGTTCATAACATAGACAAAATTCAGAAGAATGGAGAGAAGCAAAATAATATGATTTGTCTATTTCTAAGGTTAATTAATATTTGATCATCATAACGATGTACAGATGGTAAGGCTCACATTGACATTGTAATCTAATAATCAAATCCTCAAGTTAAGCATGAAATATTTGCTTATGTGGTTAAAGTATCCATGTCAAGTAACAGTGAGTTGCTTCACATGGCTACAGATTTTGAATTATGGCGAGTCTAAAAGAGGATCCTGTGGAAGAATGACAAGAGAAAGAAAATGAAAAGGAGATGATAAAAGGATCACGCATGTTTATAAAAAATTGTCTTAGTAACTAAATCTTAACTTATTGCAGTGTTTCTTCGTTGGGGTGGTTCATGTCGTATCAAGAGACGAGCTTTGTGACAATTGGACAAAGACTTTTAGCAAATCCACTCAGGTAATTAATTTGGGGGTGTTAAAAGCAAAAAAAAATAAAAAAATTGATTTTGAGAAAGTGATTTAATTTAGTGATTGTTAAAATATTTAGTTAAAAGTAAAAGTGGTTTGTGTTCGCAAAATTTGTAGAAAGTAGAAGTTGAGGGTTTTGTAAAAGGTTAAATATTAGACAAAAGCAGAATCAACTAAAAGTTTTTGCTTTTAGATTTTGGATTCCAGGTGATTAATTTTAGCAGAATCATTCAATTTGAAAACAGTCATATTAGTTTTTGCAAAGCAGAAGCTGATTAAATAATCAGCTTTAAGCTGTTGAAGACCCCCCTTAGTCTATTTCATTTTCAAGTGCCAAAATCTTTAAAAAAAAAAAAATTGGTATATGAGTAATATTTGTATTATTAGTGAAATTCATATCAGTGTTTCTCTATTCACAACGTAATTGCTGTCCTTTGGTATTTTTCCAAAAAAGCTTAACTGCTACGCTCTCACTATTAAGTCAATTTGTCACTCTTGTGAAAGATACGTGCTTTAGAATTTTTTATGAAAATCTTATTAGATTCTTATTTTCTTAGCAATTTTTTTAACAAAGCTATGTTCTTGTTCTAAGTTTCTAACAAGCATTTGTTCAAGATAGCTATCTTTCTGTTCTGAATTAAATTTTAATTTGATTATTGTGACTAATAACTTCAGTTTATAATTCTAAGCATTTTTTCAACAAAGCTCTTTGGGTTTCTCTACTTCTGTATGGCTTGAAAATTGATCTTTATGTGAGATCTTGGACAGTAAATGCAGTAACTCAATTTTAATGCAAATAAAAGTAGAATCATATTTGCAAAACCCAATTGAAAAAGGAGTTTAAAGAAAATTTGAAGTATGATGACCCAATGTCTACAAATGAACATGTACGGCCCAATTTCAAAAGAAAAAATGAAAGTACTGGGGCCAAACATGCTCTTTATCTAAAATAACTGATGCAAAAGTACATTGATATTCTTTTAATCATTTTTTTCTATTCTTTAAACTCATACAAAAAGATGCATCTGTGTTTACTTACATCCATAAATAATGCAGGGTTAGATTCCATTATGGACATCCCGATTTATTTGATAGGATATTTCATTTGACTAGAGGAGGCATAAGCAAGGCCTCAAAGACCATAAATCTTAGTGAAGACGTATATGCAGGTACTGATAAAAGGTCGTAGTTGTTACTTTTTTCATTCTCACTCTTCTTCTTTTATTTATCAATTTTCATATATTTTCTCACTCACAAAACAATCAACAATAATATAATAACACGACATCACACACTCTTACACATCAATTTTACATAAAGTTAAATCCTACCCTACTTAAATTTTAAAACAAACACACGCAGTTACTATTTCTCAGGATTTTGAAATCCAGATTTCAAAATCCACTAAATCCCAAATCAAACATACCCTTATTATGCAGGATTCAATACCACGTTGCGGCGAGGACATGTTACGTACCATGAGTACATGCAAGTTGGGAAGGGCCGTGATGTTGGACTAAACCAAATCTCAAAGTTTGAAGCCAAGGTGGCGAATGGGAACAGCGAGCAGACTATTAGCCGTGATATATACCGGCTTGGACGACGATTTGACTTCTTCAGAATGCTCTCCTTTTACTTTACAACTGTTGGCTTTTATTTTAACAGCCTGGTAAGATATCACAACATATAGTTCTCACTCTTGACGTGTATTTTTCGATTTTTTTTCTTTCATTCATAAATTCTCTTAACAGATAGTCATTAGAGTCATGATTTTTAAGTCCTATAAGTTATCCCTATTTTGATTTTGGTCATGTCGAGTTTCACGAATTGAAAATAGTCAACTTTCAACATTTTAGTGTGGTACCGGTTGTAGAAGGTGAAAATAGTCTGCCATGTGGAGGAATCAGATCCCACGTCAATGTCAACAAGATCTTTCACCTCCTGCAGCCGGTTATCTGACTAAAATGTCAAAATATTGAAAGTTACTTTACTATTTTCAATTCGTAAAAAGGCCTAAAAGAACTCTTTTCCCTATTCTTAATGTACAAGCTTCGGATGAGTTCTTGCTCTTTGGGTGCTTCTCATTTAATGCCCAAGACTTTTTCTTTCTCTAATTTTGCAGTTATCCGTCATTGTAGTGTACGTGTTTCTATATGGACAGCTTTACCTGGTTCTTAGTGGTCTTCAAAGAGTACTCCTTTTGGAGGCCAAGGTTAAAAATATAAAATCACTGGAAACAGCCTTAGCTTCTCAATCTTTTATCCAGCTTGGCCTTTTAACCGGTTTACCAATGGTCATCGAGATAGGCCTCGAGAGAGGATTCCTAAACGCCCTTAAAGACTTCTTTCTGATGCAACTACAACTAGCTGCTGTTTTCTTTACTTTCTCTTATGGAACAAAAGCTCATTATTATGGCAGAACTATTCTTCATGGGGGCGCTAAATATAGACCCACAGGTCGTAAGGTGGTGGTTTTTCATTCCAGCTTTACTGAAAACTACAGATTATATTCCCGGAGTCATTTTCTGAAAGGATTCGAGCTTCTTCTTCTGCTAATTGTTTATGATTTGTTTCGACGTTCATACCAAAGCAACGTGGCGTATGTACTGATAACTTATGCAATTTGGTTTATGTCAATGACTTGGTTGTTTGCCCCATTTTTGTTCAATCCATCGGGCTTCGACTGGGGAAAGATTGTGGATGATTGGAAAGATTGGAACAAATGGATCAAACAGCAGGGCGGGATAGGAATTTTACCAGATAAAAGCTGGTATTCTTGGTGGATTGAAGAGCAATCCCATCTCCTTCACTGTGGAATTATTTCTCGGTTGATAGAGTTGCTTCTTTCGATAAGATTCTTTCTTTATCAATATGGTTTGGTGTATCACCTCGACATATCTGGGCAGAACAAAAACTTTGTTGTCTATGTGCTCTCGTGGGTTGTTATTGTTGTGATTTTTCTCCTACTCAAGGTACATTCCTCTGCTCTCTCTTCTCTCCTCTCCCCTCTCTCTCTCTCTCTCACATCATTTTGTATTATGTAGATAGTGAATGTGGGGAAGCAATATCTCAGTGCTAATCATCAACTAGCATTCAGGCTATTCAAAGCATTCCTATCCCTCGGAGTTTTAGCCACGATTGTAACTATGTCTCTCATCTGCCATCTATCTTTGAGGGATCTGATTGTTTGTTGTTTGGCTTTCCTTCCTACTGGTTGGGGCTTGATATTGGTGAGTTAAATAGTATTAACTGTTTTACCAAAAGGTACTAGTTGGTCAGTATTAGTTGTTTTTCTAATAGTATTAGTTTTCTTCATTAAACAATATAAGTTGTGCACAAGTGCAAGGTGCAACTGGTGCACCCAAGTGTTGCATGCAAATAATTCTATGCACCAGTTGCACCACACAATTCAAATTCATTTTTAAACAGTATTAATTGTTTTATTAAAAAGTATTAATTGGTCAATATTAGTTGTGCCCCTGTGCACGGTGCGACTGGTGAACGAAGTGTTACTCTTCTCTTTATTTATCCTGATTTATAACTTCAATGATCAGGTTTCACAAACTCTGAGGCCTAAGATTGAAGGTACAGGATTGTGGCACTTCACTCGGGTTTTTGCCTGTGCTTATGATTATGGGATGGGTGTCGTCCTGATTGCACCGCTAGCCGTCTTAGCTTGGCTCCCCATTATATCGGTTTTCCAAACTCGTTTCCTTTTCAACGAGGCGTTCAGCAGGAGGTTACAGATTCAACCAATTCTTGCTGCCAAGAAAAAACATAGATCCTGATCGATTATGCACATACTATTCATGTACGAATGAGGAGACTGTACTGTACATATATGTCTTAACATAGAGAAACTTAATACAAAAAATTAGTTTAGGAACACAAAAACAGGTACTTTTATTTGATGATTTGATCAATAGATGATTTTTTGTTCCACCATAAATTGGCGCATTTGGCTCTCATTTAATTTTATTTTACTTTGGAAAAAAAAAATCTGACCTACTTCAATGTGGTTGAGTTCAAAGTTCTGCAAGTTTGCATACTCACTCAGGGATATCCAAACTTAGCCAATCTGGAAGTACAGACTAATAACTTATATTTTAATACTTCATTAAGGTTGTGAATCTCGAAGACTTGTCTCACGATCCGTATGTTAGTTCTCACAAGACATTTTCACTTTATGTAAAGGAAAAATTATAAAAATTCATTTATTTCTTCATGCCATTGAAATGGGATATGGAAAAAATATATGACTATTTTAATGCATGTCATTTGTCTTCTTAAGAAACATTTTCACCAAATAAATAAGAAAATTTCAGAAACATTTTCATTTATTTCTACATGCCGTTGAAATGAAATACGGAAAATAAAATTTATCATTTTTGTACAACTTATTTATCATGAAGTAATGTCCAATGATTTATTGGTAAACTTGAAATCACATCATTACAACTATTTATAAATACAGAGTGTCATTGAAACTTTTCACTGATTAAATAACAGGGCGATTGAAACAGTTTCATGATTAAAAAAAAGGGTCAAATTGAAATTCTTTTATCGAAGGAAAATAGTGTGACTGGAACACCTATTTGCAATTTTAAGGTATGTTTTTCTTCTTTCTTCTTCTTAGATTAAAACGTGCAAGTCATTTTCACTGAAAAGTGCAAGTATATTTAGTGAAAAACAACTTACATTTTAAAAAAATATACTTGAGTTGCACGGTAGAACTAGTGCCTAAAAGATCTACTGTAATTTTTATGATCATAACATTGCATGTACAAGAAAAATTCAAAAAACTTTTTTCATTTATTTCTTCATGTCGTTTATGTTATTTGTCTTCTTATGGAATATTTTCACCAAATAAACTAGAGAATTTCACTTTATTTCTTCATGCCGTTCACATGAAATACAGAAAATAAAATTTATCACTTTTGTACAACTTTGAAACAGAGTGCCATTGAAACTTTTTCATTGATTAAATTGAAACAACTTCATGATCATAAAAGAAGGGTTCAATTGGAAGATTAATAGTGTGACTGAAACACCTATTTGCAATTCAGAGTATGTTTTTTGCAATTGGTTAAAACGACTTATTGATTTTTTTTTTATGTATCTCCTCATATAAAATTACAAGTTATTTATTGGGACGGACGAAAATAGAAATTAGACCTATCTTTGATGGAGACGGAGGAGTATCATTTAATGTTCAACAATTTATTGGAAATTAATCTTGATATTGAAATGCTCAACTATCTAAAATACAAAGTGCAATAAATATGAAGCAATAAATTAGTATTAATTAGTAATTAATTTGAATTCTCAATGTATCATAAATATTTTGAATGCCAAAATATGCACAAATCATTTATGTACTCATCTACATGCATGCATATACTTATTAAAGAAAGAATACAAAAAATGAAATTAATTAGTTTAATAGCTATAATAGTTTATGGTACAATTAGGAAATACCTCAACAAATGACATTTTCCTTAATGGTATTCTTCGATCTTACTTTATATATATATGTAGGTAGTAGTAACTGGACTAAAAGCAACAATGTTTACTCAAGAAGAATTGGCTAAATTTCACAAAGTGTTGCAAAATACACCTTATTTTATAGAGATTGAATGTGGTTGCACGGACCCAAAATACGGTCATACCCCTGGAAAACTACGAGTTTATGTCGATGGAAGTCTCGAAATTGATTGCAATTGTACAAGAGATTGCAACCAACGTACGTGTATATATATATTTATTTATACATTCACAATTTTTAAATAGTTCATTTTGAATGCTTTATTAATATATATGTACTTGTTTTTTATTAAAAAAAATATATGTACTTGTCAATTGGTTTTTGAATATGCATATCCTTGTTTATGTATTTTTTGTTAGAAACCCGTAAATAAGTTGTTTCCATTAAAAATTTAATAGTTCAAAACAATTCTATATATAATTAACTTATTTTTGAAGTATAATAGACTCTAGTTGAACTGCATTATATAAACATTATATTTTCACTTTCATATAGGAAGAATCACAAATAATGGAAATAGTACATTAATTAAATTAAACTCTTTCCGCAATCAGTCATTATTAAAATGACATCCAAAATGTAGTTTCCATTTGCTCATAATGTTAGTTTACTGATTGCAGGGGCGGATCCAGGACTTAATATTGAGGTGCGCTGAAAAGTAAACGCTTCAAACATTTAAATTAATACATAAACATATTTTGAAGTTCACTTCAGTTAGTGTTATATGAGATTTTTAAAACGCAAATTCATCAAAGCTTATGCCTACATCTTTAACAACATCTCTCTCAGTAAAAATGGTTAGACAATCTACAAATAAATCATCTCGTCTTATTACGACATGTTGTTTTCACATGTTTAAATTAAAGCAACACTAATTATACTCAAGCAGTGTTGTCATTTATGATTTAATTATCACAAAAATTCATATTGACGGGGTTCAAACTAGCACAAATACACAACTCAACACCTACCTATTTCAAATCCAAATTATATTTTGTCTCACACAAATGTGACTCTTTAAATATATAATAATAATTTCTTTCAAATTATTTAATTTGTGATCCCCAACATCTAATCCCTAAGGTTTTAATTGTTTTTAGACAAAGTCTAGAATAAAAATTTTCATACATGAAAAAACTTTAATTTACAACAAAATTCTGTAATTGGTGAAGATAAGACAAAATTGAGTGGTTCATGGTTCACTCGGCCCAAGTGATTCATGGTTCACCCGGTCCGAATATGTCATAATTTATGGTTCATTATTTAATGTTTAGGGTGTAGATGATTGATTTAGGGCAATTTTATAGATTTTCATACTTGAAAATTTTCACACTAGACCTACTCTTGTTTTTATTATCTGACTACTTCGTGAAGTCTGCATCCAATAATCAATAGATTAAGTATGTGTATATATGTCAACAATTAGAAAAGAAACATTGTTAATTAGGTTATAAGTTAGAAATATTATACTAACTATGAATGTTAAATGTAAGATTTTTAATACACATTCAAAATTTCAAGAACGTTGCTCTTGTATAATATATATATATATAATATTATTCTTTGGTGGTTAAATAAAAGAGGAGGCCAACTCCCATTTGTAGATAAATATTACAAAAGGACTTGTTGAGAGAGATGGATTTTAGTACTGTTCCAAGTTCCAACTATCAATTCTAGTACATATTAACTTGGGGCGAGATGGGCTAATTAATTAGGTGTGGGATTTGAATTTTGGTGGGCAGTGTACAATTAAAATTAAAAGGAAGTAACATTTTTTGGGCTGGACTAATACTTACAATATAAAATATACAACCCATATATGTATAGAATTGTGTTGGATCTGCACTGGGCTGAAGCCCAGGCCAGCTGAAGATCCGCCCCTGACCGATTGTTGTCGGTGGTCAACCGTAAATACAATCAGTCAACTCACATGTCTTCCCTAAGTCTGGTCTCAAGGTTTGAGACTCTCCCCAGGAATCATGTACGGATCTAAAAAAAAATCATGACGCGGGCACAAAAAAATAGCAAGATTTTATATGTGCTAGGTGCATCGTGCATTCAAATGAATTTTAAAAATATGTAACTTGTTTGTACTAAAACATGCAATTTATTTTCAGTAACATAAGTTGCATGTTTTATTGTAAAATAATTGTGTGTTTTAGATGCACTTGAGTTTCACAATGCGCCTGATACATCGAGACCTACTCATATAAAATACTCCATATTAATAAGTCCTTCCCACATAACAACTAATGTTTATTACTGAATAGAATCTACGGATATATTTACATGATTGACTTATTATCAACACTATAAAAATGTTAATGCTAATTATAATTTTTTATTGGGATTTGGACAATGTATTTGCATTTAAATTATAATTTATATAATGTAATATAATTAATAATAATATATATATACTTTAAAAATAATATTTGAAAAAATTTATGCGCGATCATGTGCCCCTAAGGTTGAAAATGTGAGTCTGTAATTGCCAGGATTCTAACACCCTACCTCCAGGTTTAAATTGGGATTCATTGCAGTGATATCAAGAATTACAATGAATCTCTATCTAAATTTGGAGGCACGGTGTTCGATTTCTGTGGAAGGTCAAAAGTCTAGTACCAGCTCCAGGATGACCCTGAGTTGACTACTCACATTCACGGTTGACAACCAACAACATTAATATAGTAGTTCATGTTTTTTTTTAATTCATGAACTTAGTGCACGAACAACACCATTTCCCACTTCATAAAATTAAATTTGCAATTTCAGTTATAGATTATTACTTATAGATTGGGTCTGCTATGAACCGTGTAACTCAAGTGCATTTTTAAAACATGAAATTTATTTTTCTGAAACATTCAATTTGTTTGGTATAAAACAAATTGGTGCGTTAAAAATAAATAAATTGCACGTTTCAAAAATACATTTGAGTTGCAAACAAGACCTTAATTACATTACTTATACAATTACTTTGCAGTCAATATGTCCCCAATTGAGTATGCAAAACATGGTGGGAAAATGGGTCCGCATATGAATTGGAAGAGCCAAATTTGGGTGTTTGGTAATGATGGGGATAAAGTTCCGTTGCGTAAGACGTGTTTGTTGAAGTACCACACACACAATTTCCAGAGGCCTCTACGTCAAGTGATTCATCGAGATGAATTTAAGGAATGCAGTCGATGTCATAAACAACGTAGATTTGTTGTTCGAAGTAAAGAAGCTTGCAAAGTGTATCATGAAGCCCTTGTCAATGAAACTTGGACATGTTCCGACATGCCAGACAACTCGTACGTATAAATTCATATCTATTTTCATTATATTTAGATTATTAGTTTTTTTTTATCAAAGAGTAAAGTTTCTTGTACATCAGGTGTACCGTGCAATTCAATTGCATTTTTAAATGACATTAGTTGTTTGTATTGAACAATATCTGGCGTACAATTGATGATGTTCAATTAAATAACTAATAATGTTTAGTAAAAATAATTAATAACATTTCAAAATGCACTTGAATTGCACGGTACATCTGATAACGTACAAAACTTTGTCTTAATCAAAAGGGTTAATATCTATTTGCAAACTATACTATGACTCTTTTATCAATATATATAAAAAAAATTCTTTTATCAATTTGCAACTTATCTAAACATTTAGATTGCAACAGATAAAAAAATATAGTACATGTTGCATTCGAATGAAAAAGTCGTACATGTTGCAATTGATAAACACATATAAGATAAATATCAATAGCAACATGTATCAATATGTCTGTATAATTTTTTTTTATCCATTTACAACCTATACTATACAAAATTGCTTGATTCTAATATAAACTAAATCGGGTAAAAAAGTATAGTACAAATTGCAATTGGATACAAAAAATTATACAAATTGTGAATTGATAAAAGGAAAATAGTACACGTTGCGAATTGATATTAACCATAATCAAAATATTCAGTCATGCAAATTTATTTCAATGATGAAATATATAATACCCCTTTGCCCAAACGGTTTGTTCCATATTTATTTACCCCTTTTTATAAAAAGCAATAAAATAACCACACTTTGCAATGATCCCCTCTGAATATCTCAAAATTACATATCATTTCATTACTTTTACCCACAAAAAAACATCTACTTTAATAATAAAGTTGAAGGGACTACAATACCTTCAACTAAAGGCTAAGTCTTGTATGCATTCAGGAGCAACGTGCATTCATAGTACATTTTAGAACCATGCAACTATTTTTCCACATTAATAGTTGTCAGTTCAATGTAAACAAATTGCATCTTTCAGGATAACAAATTAATTGCACCGTTCTAAAATTCACTATGAGTGCATGATGCATTTGGATGCACATGGGACTCACCCTCAAATAAAAGCTACTTTATTCCTTTAAATATTACTCCCTCCCTCGTGTTTTGATTGACCACTTTCCGTAAATAACCGTCTTTATTTTGTTTGGCAATTTCCTAAAAAGGAAATAAAACAACTTTCAATACTATTTAATACTATTATTTTCTTCCACCAAACCCACTCTACACTCACAATACCCCTCTATCAAACCCACTTTACCAACTATACACCATTTAATACTATTATTTCTCACTTTTTCTTAATCTCTGTTCTACAGTATTTAGCCAATTAAAATCAAGACGGAGGGAGTAATAAATAACTTTCACATTGAAATCTGTATCGGAATAAAATGGGTAAACTAGTATGAGACGAACAAGTACTACTTATGACATGCATGGTAACTTGATTAAATTTTAAAGATAAAATTATTTCACATTTGAATATATTTTGTTAGATTGAGGTGCAATGATGCTGAGGAGAGAGAATGTCGGAAAGAAAACAGAGGTTGCCCAAGAGATCCAAGGTGTGCTGGTTGCGAGCAATGTGTGTGTTTATGTTGTGATATGTGTCGTTTTCAAACATGTGTCTGCCCAACTTGTGTTGAATTTGTTATGAATATGTAACCTATTTCCTTTTTATAGTATGAGCCTTCACTTTGATTTTTTTTGCGTTTCATTAATTAACATGGCATAGAATAGTGTATTAGGAGTATTTATATATATGTGATTCTTGTATGTTGTACTTATCCAACATTGGGTTAGACTAGACATGCTATTATATTTTACTTGTATATATTCCTCCAAGTCTATTAAATAAAATATTTATTGACCAATTCTCAACATGGTAATTAGAGCCTAATTGGCTAATGCCTTTTTTTTTCTCTCTCTCTATCCTCTCAATCAGCCTATCAAATCCAACAAATTAATTTTTCTTATTATTGGTCAACTTTTCCCTCTAATGTCATAGCTATTTAATTGGTATCCAAAAATTCACACCACCATATTGCATCTGTTGGCCTCACGCCGTTGCAAACAAGCTCTCTATTCTATTCTCATCTCTTCCACTCACCATGTCAGACTCTCAATCGCCTCCTCGTCATTCTTTTCACCCTGCATACTCATCTCCCTCTGTTCATATTGCTGCGTCTACTCCGTCACAATCAGGTTGGATTTTGGACTCGGGTGCTTCGCATCACATCACCTCTAATTTGGCAAATTTGTCTTTGCATGCTCCATATGATGGAACTGAAGGTGTAGTCGTCGGTGTTGGTAACAAATTAAATATTACACATACTGGGCACTTGGAATTTTCTGGTCTATTATCTCTCAAATTTTCGAATGCTTTACTTGTTCCTGTCATGTCGAAAAACTTGGTATCTGTTTCCTAGTTGTGCCAGCAGAATAACATTGTTGTTGAATTTTGTGCCTTTAATTTTCAGGTGAAGGACTTTCGTAGTCAAGGTCCACCCATTAATGGACTATATGTCTGGCCAGTTGGTGTTCGTGCCTCTATATCTCCTTCTACTCACCCCTATGGTTAGGCAATCACCTACTTTGTGGCATGCTCGACTTGGTCATCTTCTGCTAAAATTTTGAGTCATACTTTATCCAGTCTTTTTCTTTCTTTCTTCACATAAAACAATTGATTTTAGTTGTGATTCTTATAAGTGCATTAAGAGTCACAAATTACGTTTTACTGAGTCTTCCTTGACTTCTTGTATGCCACTTCAGTTAATTTTTTCTGATGTTTGGACATCCTCTATTTTATCTTGTGATGGTTTTAAATACTACGTCATATTTGTTGACCATTTTACAAAATATGTCTGGTTGTATCCCTTAAAAAGGAAGTCCAATGTTTTACCTACATTCATAGCCCATAAAAGCATTGGTTGAAAACTACCTTAAAACTAAAATCACAACCCTTTACTCTGATAATGGAGGAGAATATTTAGCTCTTCGTCCATTCTTAACTACTCATGGCATCACTAATCTTACCACACCACCTCACACAATAGAACACAATGGTGCTTTTGAGCGTCACCATCATCATATTGTTGATACTGGTTTAGCTCTTCTTCATCAAGCTTCTATGCCTCTCGAGTATTGGCCTTATGTTATATCCACTGCCACATATCTTATAAACCGTCTCCCCAATGTTGACCTTAATATGGTCTCCTCCTTTAAGAAACTCTTCCAGCATACTCCAAATCTATCAAAACTCCGAGTGTTCTTCCAATAAGATCTTTACTTCTCGACATGTTGAGTTTGTTGAACACATTTTTCCATTCTCTATTCCACGCCACCAAGCGTGCGATCTTACCTCCCATCTTGCCTACACCCTCGCCTCTCGGCCGGACTCTTTCACGTTATATCTCCTCATCCGACTCCACTAGCACGTCATCAGATGGTCACTCGGTCTCGAAACAATATCACAAATCCAAACCCGAGTTATGATCTTACATCTGTTGTTGTTACTGATGTTGAACCCTCTATTGTATCACAGGCCCTCTCTGATCCTCGATGGCGTGAAGCCATGGCTTCTGAGTTTAATGCCTTACTCAGAAATGGTACGTGGGATCTTGTCCCTCAACTCCGTCTCAAAATATTATTGGAAGAAAATGGGTCTTTCGTGTTAAACGAATGTGTGATCGTCGATTGACAAGTATAAAGTTAAATCTTGTTGCTAAGAGATTTCATCAACGCCCTGGAATTGACTTCTTTGAAACATTCAGTCATGTTATCAAACCTGCCACAGTTCGCATTGTCCTCAGCATTGCGGTTTCTCGTAATTGGCCCTTACGTCAGTTCAATGTAAACAATGCCTTCCTTCATGGTTCCCTTACTGATGAGGTATATATGGCTCAACCTCCTGGTTTCTCGGATCAAAATCACCTTGATTTTATCTGTTGTCTTCGCAAATATATTCATGGTTTGAAATAGGCGCCACACACTTGGTACAATGCACTTCGTTCCTTCTTGATTTCTATTGGGTTTGTTTGCACCAAGTCCAACGAATCTCTGTTTGTGTATAATCATCAGGGTTAATTGCAATAGTGGTCCCAAGAGAATATACCCTCATGAAAATGGTCCTTTTTTCGACAAAAATAGTCCCATACGAATTTTCCGTCTAAAACTAATGGTTTAACACGCGTGCACCCCACGCACCCGTTAACTCTCCAAAATCTCGGATATCAAAATCAAAAATCGGTTTGCATTCTCTCTTCACTGTACCAAACCACGAAACCCTTCTCACTCAAATCATCTTCGATTCCAAACCAAAATCGCGACATCCTCTTCAATCCACACTCAAATCGACTCTGAAATCATGATGAATCACACAAACCCCACATAACCCATACGATTTTTCCCGCAAAAATCGTATCTAGAAAATCTTAAAAATTTGCAATCGCTCAAGCTCACTGAAAATGGAGAAATCGGCAAGAAAATGTTGCGACGAGGGAAAGAGAAAGTTGCAGACCCTTCTCCACATCGTAAGTTTCGACGACTTAGGGTTTTTTCCTCAAATAGTTATACATGGGGGTTTTCCAAAATGTTACAATTTTAGGGTTTTATGATTGCAATGTGGTTTCAATATGCGGTTTGGCGAATATATAGCTAAGGGGAACTTTAATAGAGAGTTGGGCGAATAAACAGAAAGATGAGAATATTTATCTCTTAAGGTTCACATGTTTGTACGAAAAGGGATAATACTTTATGGTGTTTTGGATGCTTGTTATATTTTATTTCCTTGTTAGGGTAGTGGGGAACATATGGGTTTGCTTTATGGAAAAAAAATCAAATTTGGTCCACCATTGTTAAATGCTTACTGTTGTATTCAATTGATGTGGTCCTTTGCATTTAATATCTTGCCTTATTTGTCTTTTATAGGTGGAAAGCAGTTCTTTTACACCTTTCACATGCATCACAGGGGAACAGTAACTGGGGAGGCTGAAAGCATTAAATATGAAGGGGGCACAGTAAGCACATTTGATAATGTTAATGTCAAAGAGCTTTCAATTGAACTACTTGATGGGTTAACTGCACAATTAGGGCTAAGTAGGCCGAAAAAAAAGTATTACATGATTAATTCACTTGATCAACTAAGTCCACTTTATCTAGGATGTGAATTGTATTTAAGTTTTGATACTAAGGCACTTGAGGTTCATATATATGTTGTGACAGAGGATGAGGAGTCTAGGAAAGGAAAGGCTCAGCGATGATGTTAGATCTAGGAAAGAGAATCTCATTGATAAGGGAAAGGTTGCTAATGATGTTAGGGAAAAGGAAACTCATTTGATAAGAGAAAAAATAAAGCTTGTTGATGAGCCTGATGATGCCATTATTGATGATTTAGGTAATTATGAGTGGGAGGAGGTAGAATATGGGGTTAGAAGTGAGGAGGGGCATAATATGGAGTGGGGGCAGAATATGAGGGGGAGGCAAATTATGAGGATAGTGAATTTGTGATGGAATCTGATGATGGATTTAGTGACTTGGATGATGCATTATTTGATAAGAATATTGATAAGGAGGTTGAGTGGTCTGGTTTAAGTAAGGAAGTTGAAAAAAATGAAGAAGAAATAGAGTCTTCTACTGATGAGCTGGAGGGTAGTGAAGATGAGGATTTTTCAAGTGATTTGGGTTCTAATGATGAAAATATTGAAAGGGTGTTGAATAATAGCTTTAAAAGCTCTACTTTATTCAAATCTGGCTTCTTTATTGGGCAAAATTTCAGTGGTAAGCAGTTGTTTAAGGATGCAGTGAGGTCTCATGGTGTTGTTCACAAAATGTCAAAATGTCAAAATAACAAAAATTGGTTTACAAATGCTCTAAAGGTTAAGGATGAAGAGTTTTCGGATCGAGGATTACATGATCAACACATTTGTCGTTTTTCCATGTGAAGTTTGAACTTGGATTTATAAATTTAGCTCTCCCAAGAAAGGATTAATGGATGAAGAGTCAAATTCATGTCTCAAGGCACCAAGCATATAGAATTAAGTCACAAATTGAAGGTAGCTTTGAGAAAATTGCTTTGGGATGACCTTTCTAAAAGGCTTGTATGGTAGAGTGTTATTAACGGTATTGTTGGTGTTGATCGAAATGACGAATCTATCCAATTGCCTATGTAGTTGTATTTCTTGAAAACCACGAAAAATTGGACATGGTTTTGGGATTGTTAAGAAGATCTTAACATTGTGGAAGAAAATCGTTGGACCTTCATATACGATAGACAAAAAGGTTTGCTAGCTGCATTTGAGACAATAATGCACAGTTTCACAACATTTTTTGTGTGAAGCACATGCATGGAAATATGAAACAAAATTTGGTTTTATTTTGCTTTCAAAAATGCATTGTGGAAATGTCTTTGGAGCTACTTGATTTGGTCGGTTTGCACAAGGAATGGAGGAAATAGGACAACTTGATCGAGAAATGTTTAGAGTGGTTACAAAAATACTGCAGAGCTTGGTCTAAGTCACACTTTGAACCATTTTCCGTGTGACCTACAACTAAACAACATATGTGAGTCATGGAATGGGGCCTTTTCTTTGAAAGCTAGAAAAAGCCAATCATCACAATGTTGGAGTGGATAAAGGCCAGAGCTTAATGAAAAAGTTGCAAGAAAACGAGAGATAAGTGTGAGAGGCTATGGGATGGCTTTCTAATTTGCCCAACCATCAAGAAAAAGTTGACTAGGAGGTTGGCAAAAGGCTGGCTTGAGTCTACAACAATCAAAATCGAGCTACGTGTTGTATGATATTGATTGTTTTGTTGGAGGGAAGTTTTGATGGATCTCTGAAAAAAAAATTGCGGTTGTAGAGTGTGGGATCTTCTGAAGTGCCATGTAGGCATCTGATGGCTATACCATTGAGACCTACATGAGTGTATATGTCGGCTATGAAACCAATGGTTGGAGTTGACATGTGGGGAGAAAAATTGTACATACCACGCTCCCCCACATTTTTGGGAAGAAAAAAAAGGTAGGCCAGCAAGAGCAGAAGGGGACGGGATGAAGAACCATCTAGTGGAAGAGGAAGAAGGAAGAAAAAAGGAAAAAGAGATGTTGCCTAGACAACCATTCAAAGTGAAATCTTTTTTTGTGGTCGACCAAGCCATAATGAAAGGACATGTAAATGGAAAAAGTTTCTTTGAAGAGTTTCCTCTTGATGTGAGTTTTATTCATAATCTGTAATTCATTGTTTTTTTCACGATTATCTGAGTGTTTTAGTTACTAATATTCAATTTATCTGATTTTTAGGATGAAATGTACATACAATGGTGATGACATTCCCAATTGTCACTCAAGAATCACAACACAATGTAATGCAAGAGTGTGTACTCTTTCTTTGTCAATTGAACAAAATTTGGTTTATTAACATTCTATTATTTTTTCAGGAAAATCAACCAATTGAGGAGGATATTGCACAAATTTGGGGAAGAAATGACACAAGGTGATGAAATTCCTCCATTAACTCAAGAGTCACAACTTGTACCTCTGATGAGTTTACTTGCACTTTTCATATGAAGTTCACACTTCTTCAATCAGTAATTTTATCTTTTCACTTTTCATTAGGAAATTCTACCTAGGACGAAAACAACATTGTTAGGGACAATCCCTTACCTAATGTAGTTGAAAATCTGGAGCAAGTGAGTAATTTACAATTGTTTAATTGTTGTTCAATTGTTTTCCTAATGTAATTGTTCTTTGTAATGACATTTTATTCTTAATTATAGGAAAAGCGAGCAATGAAAAGTTATTTTTATAGCAACCAACCCTTTCAAACCACCAAGACCGGTTGGACAAAATCGGAGCTCCGCTCGACTTTCCTTCAAGGTTTGGGCCCAACATCGAACACCAACTCCATGACTTTCCACCCTAATGAGAATATGCACCCTCAAAAAAGGTAGTGGGCCCATCTGTTCATGTGATAAAAGATTGGAGGGAAAAAAATATGTTACCATGGAAAATTTGGAGGCTTCAATGGTGAAGGGTCCAAGAAAAATAACAACAAGAAAACACGGAAAAAAAAATAATTATTTGTCTCTGTTTTCATTGATGCTTTTGGAACTTTAGAATTCTACTTTTGTTTTGTGTTAGGCAGAAAAACAATGATGCCTCCTTTATGCCCTTTTTGTCTTTGTTTGAGGTAGGTGATTACATCTTAGATGAAACAATGCCTTTTGTGCTATTTAGGTTATTTTTGTGATCTGGTTTTTTGTGACATTTTGTGTTTGTTTAGTGCATTTTTTGCTATGAAATTGTAATGCCATATTGAATTGATGATGCCATTAGTTTTTGTGGTATTTGTGATCGATTTTGTGCTTGGTTAGTTGTAGTTATGAATTGAAACTTTATTAAAACAACCATGATA
The DNA here is from genome assembly GCA_037126765.1 of Stenogyne calaminthoides. Taxonomy (NCBI): domain Eukaryota; kingdom Viridiplantae; phylum Streptophyta; class Magnoliopsida; order Lamiales; family Lamiaceae; genus Stenogyne; species Stenogyne calaminthoides. The sequence goes on along the minus strand of JBBCBC010000004.1, from coordinate 8,870,565 downwards.
CTATTACGGGTAGCAGATAGTATAAGCAAAAAAATGATACATATTTTCCACTTTCAATGCTTTTCATTTTCTTGAGGTTTTGTCTTCATTTCTGCGACTCTTTAATTTCATCTTCCAAATTCATGATGCATGCAAGTAGATTGTTGTTCTCTTCCTCTAGCTTCTTCACTTTAATTTACATTCTTTAGTTCATTTTTTACGTGCCTTCATGTTGTGGAGTAAACACAGGATGATTTCTATGGATCTTTGACACATAGGTTTGTCAATCCATTGAAAAAAATTCTGATCATTACTTGTCATTGAGAACTCACAATTGAAAACCTTCTTTTCGTGATTAACATCGACCCACGAAGTCCGTTGAATAGCTTCGTACTCCACACCCGGCATCTAACATTGGAGCAGAATGTTAGAAGATGAAAAAATTTCGTGATTGATTTTCTCTTTTTTTGTTGCAAATGAAATTTTTTGGAGTGTTTTTTATGTTTGGAGTGTTTTTTTTAATATTTTTGGGGTTTTGGGATGCGACAATGGGGTGTTATATAGACAAGCTTCCCTCCAAAAATCGACCTAAAATAAGGTTTCCTCAAGAAATCAATTTTCCCACCTTTTTTGTCATTAACGAATCTATTACGTCTTAACGGTTTAGGACCATTTACGCAAAAAAAAAGACCAATAAAAGCGTGGGACTAAAGTGCAAACACAAAAATTCTCTTGGGACCACTATTGCGAATTAACCCATAATCATCAAGGTGTCACTTTGCTTATTTTTTGGTATCGTGGATGATTTGATTTTGGTAGCGGTGATAAATGTTTTTCTCTCGGGTGATTCTTGACTTGGCAAGTCGATTCTCTACCGAGGATCTCGGAACCTTATCCCTCCTACTTTCTTGGTGTTGAGGTCGCCGTAACTTGTCCTCCTTCTGTCTAGCGCGTAGTATGTGATATACCTACTATCTCGTCATAATATGTTGATGTTAAACATTCGTCCATTGTTCCGCTGTACCGGGTGTCCAACTATCTCTTCATGATGGTAGTGGTCGGCCGAGATGTTTCAAAATATCGTCAAGTTCTTGGTAGTCTTCACTATATATTTGCTTGCATGCGATGTTGCATTTGCTTTGTCGACAAATTTTCCCGATTTATGCATGCTCCGGTGAAACACATTGGGGTGTTGTCAGCGACTACTTCATTATCTAAATGACACTTTCGTCATCTTGCCACTACCTTTAAGGCGTGATTCTCGCTTTCCATTGTTTCCATTGTTTCTTGGATGCCGGTAGTGGTATTGCGATGATCGCACTTCTCTTGGAGCATTCATCATTTTCCTTGGTGTTAATCATATCTCTTGGAGCTCTAGGAAACAACGTACTGTAGCTCGGTCTTCAGCGAAATGAATATAGGGCCGTAGCGGCGGCCATTCTTTGATTACAATGGACGAAATCTATTCTCTCAGAGCTCTTTGTTCCCATGACTTCTTCGTGTCTGTGTTGTCTGCAGTGATAACATTGGAAGGCGACCTACCTATGCTCAATCCGGTCTTCCATTCTGGCGTATGAAACACATTGCTATTGATTAGTTTGGGAACTTGTAAAGTCTTCTCAACCGTGTCTCGCATGTTGCTTGACCAACCAATGGTTGATGCTCTGACTAAGCCTCTATCTCGACATCGACTCACCTTACTTATGGACAAGATTGGCATCATAAATCGACCGCCATCTTGAGGGGGTGTATTAGGAGTATTTATATATATGTGATTGTTGGGACGAATTTCTTGCTTTTGTCATGAAAATTTTAAATTCATGACGAAAAAAAACACCAGTAGTGACAAAAATAAAATTTGTCACAAATTCTCACTTTTTAGTGACGAAAAATAAATTTGTCACCTTTACGTAACATAATGTGACGAATATTGTGTCGTCACAAAAATTTCGTCACGAAATGTGCGATTTCCTGTAGTGTATGTTGTACTTATCTCACATCGGGTTAGACTAGACATGCACTTATATTTTACTTGTATATATTCCTCCAAGTCTATTGAGTAAAATATCTCTTGACCAATTCTCAACATGGTAACCAGAGCCTAATTGGCTAACACTTTTTTTTTCTCTCTCGATCCTGTCAATCAGCTTATCAAATCCCGCAAATTAATTTTTCTTATTATTGGTCAACTCTTCTCTCTAATACCATAGCTAATTAATTGGTATCCAAAAATTCACGCCACCATATTGCATCTGTTGGCCTCACGCCGTTGCAAACAAGCTCTCTATTCTATTCTCATCTCTTCCACTCACTATGTCAGACTCTCGTTAAGCCTCCTAAGTCATTCTTTTCACCTGCATACTCATCTCCCTCTGTTCATCTTCTGGCATGTCTACTCCGTCACAACGGGTTGGATTTTTGAACTGGGTGCTTCATCATCACATCACCTCGATTTGCAAATTTGTCTTTGCATGCTCCATATGATGGGCCGATGGTGTATTAAATCGGTGAAGGTAACAAATTGAATATTACACATACTGGGCACTTGGAATTTTCTGGTCTATTATCTCTCAAATTTTCGAATGCTTTACTTGTTCCTGTCATCTATTAATAGTTTAAAGGCTTTAAAAAAATTACATATTTGGAGGTCTTTCAAAAAAACAAAAATTAACATAATTTAAAGGCATTACAAAATTAAAATTAATGTAGGGACCATTCTAAATAAAAGTTAATAGTTTAGCATCTTTTGATATATTATGTATTTTTTTTGTATACGTGGTACACATGTCAATATCATGTCTTATTTATCCCGTCAAAAAAAATATCATGTCTTATTTATAATTACAGAAGTATAATTTAATGTCCATGGAAAATTTAATGTCAATATCATGATTGTTAGATCTTTCTAGAAAATTATGCATTATTTAAGTTTCTTAAAGGGTGATTGATTGCATTTAATTATGAATTATTTGCATATATTTCCACTTATATGCACGTTGTTGATTTAAAAAGTTCACTTGATCTTTTTTTTTCTTAATTTTTGAGTGGTTTTAGACCCTTTTTAAATTAAATGAAATGATGAAAAAAGATCCAAATATCAACCATTAAATCCTCGGCCTTTTGGCACCTGAAGCAAACTCCACTGGAGGTCCAATGTGGCCAAAATTTCTACGAGGACCAGCCCTTTTTCCAGAATTTAAAATCGACTGAGGGTTCTTATTTTAATTAGGCATTCAATGACCCATATCAGACAGAAGTGGCTGGAACATATTGGCGTGAGGAGCAAGCAAGAATTCTGGAGAAGAACATCAATCAAGGAAGAAGATCGACTTCTTTAGAGTTTATTTTTTGAGTTTTTATGAATTTTCTTATAAACTCTTGTGTTTTTGTTATCCCTATGGAAGACTAAGTTTTTATTTCAATTCTAGAAATTTCGGAACTCATAGTTTAATGGTTGTTGATTAAATTCAGTGGCATTTATGAAACTTATCTCTTATTTATTTATTTAATCCGTTTTAGGGTGTGTTTTGAAACACTTAAAACAGCTTTCAGAAGAACTTATTTTCAAAAGCTGTGAGAGGGAGCTTTGAAAATAAGTGTTTCTGGAAACTGTTTTAAGTGTTTCAAAATACGTCATTAGTTATCAACGTGCTTGAATGTATAATTTGGTTTAACCATTAAGGTTAAATTATTTTTGTGTATTAGCTAGTTCGTAAATTTGAAATCCGTAATTATTACAGGTTTATGACAATAGGTATAGCAACTAGTGAAATTTCATTAGGATGATTTAAATCAGGAATTTTCGAATCTAGCTTGCGTATTCGAGAATCTGTTTGTACTTTATGCTTGTGTCTAATGTTTTTGCTTAATTAAATTTAGATCATATCTAGACTGTTTAGTTAAAAAAAATTATTGAATAACTTATTTTAATTGAGTGTAATTAAGTCCTAGATAAGCAGAGTAAACATCATATCTATATAAGGAGGGACATATCTATACAAAGTTTGTTGTCTAGTGAGGGACATTAATTCTAGACAAGCAGAGTAAACATCACATTTAAGTATCAAGGTTAAAGTTGAGATATGAATGAACTTGAATTGGAATCATTTAACTAATTGTGATATATATTCTTTATTTTATTGTCTTTATATATTCTTGATTTTTTATTGTCTTTGTTGCTCTAAGTTTTATTTTAGTAGTTATTAAAACTAAATACACCGCCCTGTTAACATAAGTGTCTCATTAATCACGGGGATAACACAATTAAATTCTATGTTTTTACATGGATCAACTCTTGTTTTTACTACTACGAGTTAATAGAATTAAGAGCATATTATATTTGGCCCTCAACAATGAAGTCCAATTTTGGCATCTTTTGAGAGAAACGATGTCACATCCCAATTTTTATAAGGCTTTTGAAGACCCTCTTAATATAATTTATACACAAGAAACACAAAGTAAACAAAACAAACATATTTCATTTTAAAACTAGCAGTTAGAGTAGTTAACATGAACTCAAGACTTTACGAGTTTAAACTTACTTACACCTCAAGATAGCATAACTTGTCTTAGTTTAAAAACAAGGACTTGACTTAATTACAAGTTACAACTCAATCTCCAAAATGACAAATCCAAAACTCATAAGTTGAAGTGTAAAAGAGACCTGACATAACATAGGCACGGTGGAGTTGCCACCAAGAAGCTTCGCCCTCCTAGACTGCAGTCCCCGCGAATTAAATATAGGCATCAACGAATAACATAGTAAAATTATAGGCAGTAAAATGCAGCAAGCAACAAATTCACCCACATGAGCATTTAAAGATGACAAAGCATTTCCAATCATTAAAATATCTCCACCTTAAACCTTGATTGTCCTTGCAAGTACTTATATCAAATAAAGATAAATATGTAAGTTTCTCGCCACCTAAAATATTAAAATAACAAGGCTTATAATCTTATTAAAATTGATAAGCCGGCTTAGGAGTATCATACAAATTAAACTAATGAATATCCGGAACCATGTTATTAGCTAAATGATTAATATATAATTATAGTACCAAACCTTTTATACATATTAATTAGATGTTAAAATAATATTTTAGATTAATATAAAATTGACATCTTGTTATATTATTTATATTCATAATTATGTGAGTTTTAAATTAAGATTTTTAATATTTTTAAATTACATTAATTTTATTCATAGCAATATTGATAGTTAAACAAAATTATTTGCAAAGAAGAATTAATATTGTTCACTTTATAGTATTTTTTAGGTTAATTGTAAAATATATCATCACCTTTAAGGTTTTTATATATTATAACATTTTTTTTTTTTTTTTGCAATTGAGACCTTTTTAAGTTATGTTATTGAAGCATCTGTCAATTTTAGTCAAATAATTAAGTGGCGTGGCTACGGAGTTGATATAAATGTCCACGTAGAATGTCATCTTGATGAATAAAATGATTTTTTTAAAATTAAAAAATATTTTTTTACAAAAAACAATGTTTTTAAATATTAGAATTTCGGAGTTGCGATGAGTTTTGGGATTTTAATTATTCCTAAATTTTATAAATACTTTTTTTATATTGATTCATCGACCATGACATCCTGCATGGACATCTATATACTTCGACTCCAACTGACCACATTATTTAATTGTTGCGAGAAAATGGGCAAATACTTGAAATTGTAAAATTTT